>CM067507.1:25163228-25698228 GCA_034509495.1 Acestrorhynchus altus
TTTGACAGAGCTCTTTCACAGTAAAGGCAATAATTTCAAAGAAACAAGATAAAACTAAAATTTTCACAACTCATATACATTTAATATCACTATATGTGTGTTAATTTGGGTACTTTATTTCCAAAAGAAGTGATTTCAAAATAAAAGTGCTTTTTAGAGATAATTTATTTCAGGATTTAATAATATTTTAAAAGGATCAAATGCTTACTTTTTAGTATTTTGTGGCTTGCCCTTTGAATTGTTTAAATGATAGCTTTGATAGCTTTGAATACAAAGTAGTTTTGCATAAGCTTTTCCCAATAAGTCTCTGGAATTTTAGGTCATTCCTTCAAGTAGAACTGGTGTAATTCAGTCAAGTTTGATACCCTCCCTACTTGAACACAAATGTATTTTTTGGGTCAGCACTTTGTGATGACCTCCTTCTCGTAACAGTCATTTGCCAACATGATGCTGCCAGCCCCAAATTTCACAGTTGGAATTGTATCCTTTGAATTAAAAACTTAACTTCTTATCCTCCACACTGATGATTATGACTAAACAGTTCAACTTTTGTTTCGTCTGACCAGACAGCACTTTAAAATACTAGACCCTTTGTCCTGATAATGTGCAAAATTCAGCCTGGCTTTTATTTCTGGCCTTGATGTAGATTTCATTTAAACCCTTCAGACCAAATTGTATTAATTTTGGACTTCATTTGTGCCTCCTTCCTGAAAGATAGAAGCCTACCAAATCGAGAAGAAAGTTTCTGAGGGCATTTAGGTGTTAGGAAACTGCTCTTAACGAGGACTCAGACTTGTGGAGGTTCACATTTTTCTCCGCTGAGTTGTTTGGATTTTCCCATTGTATTAAGGCAGGCCCTTAATTACAGACACGTATGTAATAATTCACTTTCTGTGCAAGTTAGCAGTTGGCCAACTAGAAGCTTCTAAACACTGTTACATCATCTCTCAGACTATTTAAATGCAAACCTGACTATTTTATGCAACCTTTGACCCATTGGCAATCTGATTTCATTAATTAAAGCTGAAATAAATTCCTTCCTATAAACCTATAAAACATATGTGAATATTTAAAACTGCTTGAATCTGACAAAAACACAATATTAAATATGAACTATAAGTTGCTGTTTATTATGTTTTGTAGTTTCGTTATAGAGAAATTTGCAGACCCCTTGGTATGATGTACACAAAATGATTTACATGTCATTTTAATAATGGCAAAACTGTGAAAAACAAAATAATATATAAAAACAAATACTATCTATGGACTATTTTACCAAACTACACTCATCAAAGCATGAACCTCTTCAACACATATTTAAAAATACATTTTAGGCCAAAACTATTAAGACTTTTTAGGCATTTGACAGTGTACTCATAACTGTTTCATGAAATAACAATAACTCAATGTGAGGGAGCATTTAGAAGAATTTAACTCTTAGGATGTCTGAATTCAGTTTCACTGAATTCAGTTTCAGTGTCACTCCAGAGCTTTTCACACTAAATCACACACTATTTACATCATTTTAATTAAATTAAATTAAATACAGAAAAAAATAATACTTATTAGTACCTGCAGACCCTATATGAGTACAAGGTCAACTGTGATGGTGTTGCTAAAGGTTGTTGAGATTGTACAGTGCTCAACATTGAATAATACAGCAGAGTAAGACTTCCATCTGCTGGGCTGGTCTACACATCACAAGCAAATTTTCAAGGGGGTTTGTTAAAATAAAACATTAAGCTTAACACTAATGAACAGTTCTTACTAAAGAAATCTAAGCTATGTCAAATATTTCAAATTAATTGTTTCATCATTTAACTTATGTTAATTCAGATATATTTTAGTCAATATTAGAGATACCATTGAGGGTCAGTTTTCCAAAGAATATGCCTAGTCATTGACAATCCCTGTCCACGAACCAGCTCTGAGGTTAATTGAAATTACAGTAACTTGCAACATTGTATAGATAAGGACCTATACTACATAGATCTAGCTATAAATATCAACATCCATAAAAGACGAGTTACATTTTAATCCTCCAAAAATTGAATAGAAGAATCTAATTATCAAATTATTTTTAGTCATCATCATTTAGCTTTCATCATCATCATCATCATCATCATCATCATCATCATCATCATCCTTCTTCTTACTGGGAAGGAAGGGTTTCTGAGTGACTGCAGAAACACATACATATTAAATTAGCACCAGCATTGTTCTTCCACTAGATGTCAGTAAAAGCATGTGTTACTCTTTTCTTAAGGCACCAGACTTTTCTATTCATAATTTTAATCAGTCAATTTTTCAGTCTAAGAAACTAAGACCTACACAAATCAACAGACAGACCCAGAGAAACTAGGCTACTTTGCAAAACAATATATTTTAGCTGTACCTGTAAGAAACAGAGTAAATCCTGTTTATTATTCTCAATGTGGTCCAAAATTATTTTGTAAAGATGAAAAACTCAGACATTAAGCATATTTGACCAATTGATTATGTTTAGGGAAAGGGAGGATGGTGTAAATATTATTTTTAGTGAACCACCCCTTTAAATTGCTTCAACATTGTTGTTTTCCCTTCTCTAACAGACATACTAAACCTGGCAATTAAGAACTTGAGCAGGAAAAGCACAAAACTGCAGGTATCCCACCCTCCAGGTCCAGGGTGGCCCACCCTTGGTCTGTACAAATGAAAGAGCTAAAATAATGAATGATATATAGTGAAACTATTCAATTATATTCACAAGTGTAATAGAGATAATTACCAATGTTATGATGACCTCCTGCATGGGTCTGTCATTTGACAACATACCATGCTTCCACCCCCATGCTTCACAATTACCGATACTAATGAATATGGAAGGAGAAGTGAGATGGCAGGAGTCACCCCACAGTCAAATCTAGACCCTAATCTCACCAACTTCAACAGATCAAATGGCCCCCAGCCAGCAAGGGGGATGAATGTACTCAGATTGACAGAGTTGTGATGAACATCATCCAAGCAACAGCAAAATAAGATGCAGACAGAGGATTCAATTCGATGACTGCAATCATCTGTAGCTATGCGGCAGAAAGATGTGGCCTTGTTAAAAAAGGAAACACTGAGTCCTTTTACATCATTTAACCACAGAGCTGCCAAGATCCAGCAGCTGATGCAAGAGCTCTGCACCCTCAAGAAAAAAATACAAATGTTCTACTGAGGAGGAGAAACAAGCCCTAGCTTACCATTGAGAGCAGAGTGGCATAGAAGAAGGGGATGAGAGTGGGCTAGAAAGCATCCCTTCGGCTTCACAAAAAACCTGGTAGCAGACAATCATCGTGGTCAGCTCACCTGCCTTCCTGCATGACACTCTGAATGATACAATGAGAGAACAACAGAACAACAAAGGGTCTCATCAACCCAGATCCAGCAACAACAATGTTCGATCTGGGGGAGACAGACTGAAGGAGGTTGAGGAAGTAATTAAGGCAGCATGCTCCAGGACCCAGCTGTGTATTATACATCATGAATAAACACTGTCCCCAGCTCCGGTATCACCTCTGGAAAATCTTGAAGGTGATGTGGCAAAGAGGGAGACTTGTTGAACAGTGGAGATGTGCAGAGGGAATGTGGATCCTCAAAGAGGAAAACTAAAAATGCATCAGTCAGTCGGTCCATCTAACTGTTGAGTGTCGAAGGGAAAGTGGTCTTTAGCATTGTCACAGAGTTTCTCCTCAAGAACAACTACATCAATCCCTCAGTGCAAAAGGGTGGCATTCCTGGAGTTCGTGGTTGCTTAGAGCACACTGGTGTAGTTACACAACTCATCAGAGAAGCCCATGAGAACAGAGGTGACTTATGTGACTTGCGCTGTTGCCTCACAGCAAGAAGGACCTGGATTCGATCCCTGGGTGGGGAGACCTGGGAAGTTTCTGTGTGGAGTTTGCATGTTCTCCCCGTGTTTGCGTGGGTTTCCTCTGGGTACTCCGGTTTCCCCCCACAGTCCAAAAACATGCATGATCTGTGAATTGGTGACTCTAAAGTGGCCCTTAGTGTGTGGATGTGTGAGTGTGTGTGTATACACTGATTGAACAAAAATGATCATACAGGAAAAACAGGGGAACCACCCCTCCTCACCCCTTATGTGTGCTGTGGCTGGACAAATTGGTTGATCTTACACTACATTGACACCAAGGCCCCAGTGCGAACAAGGACCTGATTCAGGATTATTACAACATCTTCTTGCTAAGGGTCCCTTCCTGGACGTACCATCTCAGTTATCCTGTTTGCCCTCCAACCAGGTCCGGTGTGCAGCAGCCCCCCATAAGAGCATTCACTGATGATCTCACCATTACAACAGCAGTCCCAAGAGGGAGGTGGATCTTGCAAGGCCTTGAAAACTTGTCAACTGGGCCAGGATGAGCTTCAAGCCTACCAAATTGAGATCCTTGGTGTTAAGAATTGGGAAACGGTTTGACAAATTTAGTTTCTCCTTGGCTGAAAGTGCCACCCCCTCCATCAGTGCCAGCTAATCCACGAAGAGGTCAGAGTAGGCGAGTGAGCAGAACAGTGGGGCTCAGGCAGCAGGGGGCATGGACAAAGTGGAAAAGTATCCTACAGCACAAAGTCACCTGGACAAACCTCATGCAGACCAACTTTCATCACGTCCGTTTTCTCATCCAGGCTGTATATGATGCCCTACTAAGCTCAGCCAACCTCCATGTGTGGGGAAAGAGTGAGACACCAGCAGGCCAGCTATGCTCTGGAAAGGGGATACAACTCCTGCTAAGTAACTGTCCAAAGGCTTTTGCAGAAGTTTGCTACCACTGGTGCCATGACCAAGTGCTATAGGCAGTGGCAGAAAGCATATGCAATGCCATTACCCATGGCAAACACCATCTTGCCGCAAGGAAAAGAATCACCTTTGTCAAAGCTGGAGAGGAATCCTGTTGACATTGAAGGTCAGGTCTCCTCTACACAGCCTCTGACTGGCAGCTGCAAGCCAACCTGGAGAAGCAGCTGAAGTTCCCCCAGGATATTGTTACATCACTTCGGCCAGACATAATCATCATGTCTGAGGCAAGATGATTGTGCTTGAACTGACAGTGCCCTGGGAAGTGCGGAGGGAAGAGGCAAATTCAAGAAAAATAGCAAAATACCAGTTGCTAGTGGAGAAGTGCTGGGAGAAGTGCTGGGAAAAGGGCTCAACAATCTGGGTCTGCATGTGAAGCTCCAGAGAAGGCCACAAGGTGGCTGTGCATTAAGAGGAGCCTACGGGCAGTTGCTGCTGGTGGTGCAGCTGATCGACCTCAGCTGGGTTGCCTCTGAGGTTGGCACTCAGTGGCCCCAGGATACATCACTGATTATGCATACCAGTGCATCCAGAAGATGTATCTTGCACATGTCCAGTACAGATTGTATCTGTCCCTTTAGGACTAATATTACTCATTCCTGGTCTGTACAAATGAAATTTACAAGAAAATATGGAATATAAACTATAAAATTATCTACAAAAATGAAATAGAGCTACAAATAATTATAATGAATAATATACAATGCAATATGAAACGTAGACCATTATATTATCAATATAAATTAAATAGAGGTAAAGAAATATGAATGCTACACAGTGAAATATGACATATAATCCATTAAAATATCTGAACAAGAGAAGAGATAGAGATGGAATAGTTAATGAAACAGTGAAATATGAAATATAATCTACACTCTATGTGATATTTGTCAAAATCTACACAAATGATACACAATAATTAATGATATACAGTGATTGAACATAAGTGATCATACAGGAAAAACAGGGGAACCACCCCTCCTCACCCCCCCCCCCCCGAGGGCGTGTCCGTTTAACCGATGACGTCACCTCCGCGGCGCGAGGAGGACGTTTTCGCTTCAACTTCGCGTTCAGTTCTTCTCCTCGTTTGCTGTCGTTTCTCCTGCCGAAGAAGGGAGGCGTCCGCGCGGCCTGGGTCTGCCAGCCCTCCGTGAAGTGCAGCAGCGGTGAGTTTGTGAACTTTGTGTGGCTCTCGGCGACTTTTGCTGTTGTTCGCTCCGCGTCACCGTGCCGCGTCTGTTAGCCCCGGATGCTAACTGACGGAGTCGGGGTTCTGCCCCGTGCCGGGGTTACAGGCTTTTCTAGCTGAAATAAAGCCCCGGCGATTGAGCTGTGCGGCTCACTGCTGTTTTTGGTCGTAACGCCGCGATTCGCGCTTTGTTTTCTAACCGCCTGGCTGCTCCGCGAGTTAACGGTCACATCAGACCAACGTCCGGAGAGGACTTACAGCTCCTCCTAAAACAGCTCATACAGTTCCTCCTGCAGCCTCTCCTACAGCTGCTCCTAATACCACTCCACACCCCCTGTGCGTCGTGTGAGGATGCCTCACTCGTAAGGCTCCTCTTCTACAGCTCTTTAACTGGACCAGACCACGCTGCTGCATGGATCCACACGGAGGAGCTGAGGTCTTCAGAGATGATAGTTCTGAGCAGAGAAACACTTTGCTGCTGCTGCTTCCTTCTCTTCACTCTCAAAGTCCTAATACTCATACCATCCACCCACACCAGTGATCCATGTGTGTGAACTCCACTGGGTGTACTGTTTTGTTTGTTATTGTATTTGCTCAATAAGTCTCTCCTCTGTTTCTGCTTTCGTACGTGCATTGCTTTTTGGTTGTGACTGGGACCTTGGTCATCTTTTCCTTACTCGTGGGATGCGAATGGCAATAAGTCTCCTTGAGTCCCTGAATGTTGGAGCCGGTCATTTGAGTATGAATGTAAGGAGGCCGGTCACAGTGATCCAGCGGTCCATAGGCTGGTCTCTGTTATTTCTGAGGTGTTAAGGACTCACAAGTCTTTAGCTCTTTGAGCGAGCCATTGTTGGGGGATTGCATAAAACATTTTGTTCCTCTTTCTTGACAGGCACTCGCCTAATTATGCCCATCTCTTCTGAAAGCCATTCACAGCTGCATGAAAAAGCACACATTGTAACCTGTTGGCACCATGGCTATGCCTGGAGTGGGCTAGATCAGTTTTTGCCAGGAGGGTGTGCTGTGAATATTTAGATGTGCAATAGCTTTTTTATTTATTTAGTTGTGTTAGGAAATATTCAATGAAATGTTCACTGAAATGCTCCAGTTATTGCTCTAAAAATGAGAAAGTCTTAACAAAAATCTGGATTTTTTTTTATGAATGTGCCACACAAGTAAAGATGGCCTAATTTACTAAATGTGTAAAGTTACTGGTTAAATGTTTCATTTAACATATGCAGTTTTGTAAAAAAAAGAACTGTCTATATGCTGCATGGTCAGTAAATAGTAACACCCCCTGCAACTTAAAACACTTCTAGCCAGTTAAGAGTGGCTATTTAATGTAAACTGTGCTGGGAAAAGTGGTAAAATTAATGAACAAAAACATGTAGTATTCTGTTCGGGTGTTCTCAAAAAGAAAATATTTAACTGCATCCAAACATCTAATTATGTATGGAATGATTTTCCACATTTTCTTCCTTACAAAAATCGAGCTTGGCCTGTCATACCTGCACATCATGCATCCTCATTTTGAAGTCTAAACCTCTTGGTGGACAGTGAGGTTGTAACTCTTGGGGCATTTTCACACCAGCACTTTTTGTTCCAAAATAACCACACCAAGGCCCTCTAGAGGAAGTGGTTTCAGTCCGGTTCCAAGCAAAATCTGGAGTAGTTTGTGGTGAGAACATGATCTGACCAAACTATCAGTTGTAATCCGCAAGTTTGATGTAAATGGCTCTGCAGGTGTAGATTAACCTGGTATATTGGCCAGATAATCACTACAACCAATAAATAAATGCCATCTCTATTAAATTCATTTATTTTTATGAAATATATTGTGTATATATATATAATATTATTTTGCATTGTAGAAAAGACTCAAACCACTCTAAATTATACATTTGAGCCTTTGATGTGCCAAAAGTTTACACTATTTCTAACAGGGGGACTTGGGCACACTTTTCACATTGTTTGATTTGTGCTATAGCCTGCCTCAACCTCCCTTAGTTGGTTTGAAACATCTAAAATAAATAAAGTGTTTATACACTGCAAATGAACTGTACCATGGCTCAGCTGAATTGAGAACACCTCTTTAGAGCAGACCAAATTTTGTTCCCTGGGTCTGGGCCATGGTCTGTGGCACCTTTCACACCTGCTTTTTTTTGGTTTGGACCAAACTGAAAGGATCAAACAAGGAAGGCGTGAAATCACCCTTCTTTGAATATTCCCAATTCCTCACTATGATTGGTTAAAAAAACATTTTGGATGTTACCAGCCCATATTCTAGTTCAGAATAGAGAAATTAAACCAATTATTAAATCTGTATTAAACAGGTAGGTTGATGGAGGTCCTTTCAAGCCCTCCCTTCACAAGCCCCCTGGTGATCTAGAGCAGATGGAAATTAGCGAAAGTGATGCAAACCTAATAGCACCTAAATGTGTGTTCATGTGCCAAATCTCCCCACTTGTTTTCTTCCTGTATTTTGGCATCAACTGCAATAACACACATTATCTACCATGATAGAGCTGGCACACTTAGTAAGCTTGCTGTTCTTTCAGTCACTTTCTATCACTGATGAGCCAGTGAAGGCACAATGAGCATGAGGACAGTGCCCTCATCAGCAGGCTTTCATGGTTAGTTTCTGATGTTGGTGGACCAGATAGTGGCCTTATCTTCCAGGTTTGGAATTTTTTCTATGTTTCTGCATTTTGTTTTTGACATTGTTGTCATGGTGGACATTCCATATGCAGTATTGGGGATTTAATAGATTCTATAGCCTTGTCACAAAAAAAGAAATTCTCACACCTGTTCCTTTACATAACCATTAATTTTTTTCTACATGCAGCATAATGCCTCTGATATGACTTACTGCTTGTGTGGGTGATGATTGGCACTCTGAAGTGAATGTTGTGCTGCAGAGTATTGCATTTGGTATGCAGCCTTTGAGAAATCCCAATAAATGTAACTCTAAAAAGGCTTGATTACTGAATTAATCGAATTGTAAACTGTCCGCAAAGTGCAGTAGTCAGTAATTGAACTGCTACTACACATACAGTGGCATGCAAAGTTTTGTGTACCCCCAATTACAGAGATGTGCATGTAACCAGGGGGCATGAACCAACAAAAAGCAGCATTCTTCATGCTAGAGAGCAACAGTGATGTGGAGTTGTGCAGTAAAACTGCACCAACCACCAAACAGAATGATGGAAAATGTTTAATATCCTGAGGGGATCACATCCTTTTGCTAACATATTTTCATAACATTACATTAATATGCAATGGAAAAACAAACTGACCCAACTCTGAAATTGTCTTGTATTGTTGAGTCAACAGGAATTTACATTTGGGGTGGAATCTTGCTGATTACAGTAGCTGACTAATGCCTTGTGACCGGCTACGTTACCAAAGTGCTTTTGCCTTCTGGCTGCATGCACACCCAGTGATGTTTGTAAACAGGAAACTAGTCTATAGCTAAGCTAGAAAAAGACAGCCTGATTTTCAAAGTGCATTGTGTGTTAATTCTGACACATTTCTTGAATATGTTGTACTACATTTATTTATATATATATATATATATTTTACATAATTTTACACAAAATATGAATAATTGTATAATAAATAAATAAATATGTGTGTCTGTTTTTTCCCAAGTTTTTAAAATAATGAATAAAGAAAAACAATTGGACACTTTGGTCAGAACTTGTAGCTTGTAGACAATTTTTGTAGCCAACCAATAGAACATTTTTTTGTCTGGCAAAATGTCTTTCTGTGAGAACTTTGAGCTTTTTCTATCATAGATTCTTGATGATGTTCAGGTGGGGGGACTGTGAGGGCCATGGAAACATTTACAGCTGAGTTGATGTAGAGTCCTCAGTCCTCAAGTCTTGTTTTCAGAATGCCTCAGGATGGTTTAAATGATTCTTGATTTTTATAGATTTTCTGACAACTCTTCCATACAGGTCATTTGTGTCAATGTTGACCTTCACCAATCCTGTTAACTTTCATTTTTAATTACCTTATAGAATGACAACCTGAAAATGTGTTGATATTTTCTTGCATCATTTTCCTGCTTTACGAACATCAGTTATTTAAATTTCCAGACTGCTAGACAGCTGCTTGCAATCTTTGATAAAGTTTACCGTTATGAGTTTTGCAGATCTTTCGGGTACCTATATATTTGCATGCTGCTTATTTTTTTCCACAGTTGTACAAAAAATCTAATATTTTATGTTTAACAAAGCAGTGTATAATTAATATGCCCTTCTAAAATAGAAAATGTTTTTTTTTAATTATAAGCTTGAACATTTTCTCTCTGTGCCCATCATGAATAAAACTGAACAAATACCTGAACATTCTGAAAAAAATGTTTCATTAAATGGTTTCCTGTGTGTATTTTATTTGCATTTGTGTATTAGATTTAACTGCTATTTCACATCTATTTTTGACAGTGCATTTATTGTACTCCTGTGCATTACCCCACTAGGTGGCTGACTTAGTGCTGCAATGAAATGTAATATGGCTGGCTATAGTTGGTGACGAATAGCAATGGCTTTAACTACATTTGCACAGCTGTCAGTTGTTGTGTACACATGGAGGCTCATGCTCATTTCCAAAAGGACATGCACATCAGTCAGTCGGTGGCAGTTATCCCACTGGTGTCTCTGAGGCAGCAGACTGCTGTCAGGCATCTGCTCTGCTCATCACTATAGTCAGCTGTGAGTTGTAGTTGAAATGTGGTTACTGTGTACAGCTAGAAGTAGGAAAGGCATTGACATTATGAACAGATTGACAACCATTTTTTAACATTTAAGCTCCGGAGAGATTCTAAGACCCCTCTCATGTAGCCCCAAAAAGTTTTTCAAATGAGATTCACATAGAGAATAAAAAATAATTTTGGTGTATAGGAGTAGAGTTGTGTAAACTTAATGGGCCAATTGAAACTCGCATTAAGGCACACTTTCAACAGTCTTGGCCTCCATGAATCCTGCATTTAACTAAGATGCAATGGAACTTTAAAGGGGAACTTCATGTTTATAGATGTGTTTGACTGTAGATAAGTGTTATAAAAGTATAAAAGATGTAATAAGTTGTAACACTGATACATACCAGTTTGATTTCTTGTAGAAACCATATTGCAAGGTCTGATTTGGTCTGTTTTTGAGTTCTGTTTAAATGAGTCTTTGGTTGTCAGTTCAAAGAGATTCTGTTGAATTTGCCCATAATGAGCATATTCATTGTGCGTGGGAACAGAGGGTATTTGGAATCTGGGCTTCAAGCCCTCAAGATGGTCTGAAACTAAAGCAGAAGTTAACAAGTAGTGTTTAATATGTCTCTCTCTAGTTGTCTAGAGTTGTAACAGATATCACCCACTCAGTTCTGTTGGCAGAGTGTAACCACTGTTCCAAGATGAATCATTCTGCTGTTCATTGTTTCAGATTCGTGACCAGCCAGTCTTCATGGTGAGGTGTGAAAGTTGCATGCAGTTTGCCTCCATGGAGAGAATGGTGCAGCTACTGCAAACACCTTAAGCTCTCTGTCTGAAATGAGACAGGAAGTTTTTCTATGTGAGTGGGCTGTAAATCGTGACTGTTGGCTCTGCCATGAGGAAGGGAACTGAAAAACTCAGTACATGTAGGCGTGCAGAACCCCTTCCCAAGCACACACACACACACACACCTGCTAACATCTCCACGGCTACCTACTGTACACTGTGCTTGAGCAGACACCCACATTGTCTCACTGGACACCTTTCATGGCAAAGACATGCTGCTGTTGTCTCATTCCATTTTTAAATTGTAGTTGGTTGATGAGTGCATTCAGACTATGTTCAATAGTTAACAGGAGGGATAGTCATTTTGGTCAAATTTTATTCAGACTTCTACAGCATTATTCAGTAAAGAATTACGAAATAACCACTATAACGTCTTTTGAAAGACTGCATAGAGCAACATGCACCATGACATAGGACAGGAACTAGTATCATGTGCCATATCTTTCACTATGTCCAATGGAAGCTAAAGAACTCAGTGGGGCCTGTCACGATCATTGCCAACCATTGTCCTGTCTACTGAGGGTGGTAATGCCTTCTATGACACTCCCAGTACACACCTGACCCTGTGGAGTAGTATTCCTATTGAGGAATAGAAAATGTCTGCACAAGAAATGGAACACATGATCCACCCAGCACCCACTATCATGCCTTTTAAGTATGTAAATTATGTGTTTTAAAGCTTTTTTGAGAAAAAGCTTTATTGAGGATCAATGCATTCATGTACAATACAATCATATACACAAATAATTTTGAACACCCATACTTTTAAGAGGCAACATTCAAATCTTAAAAAAATAATATATATAAAGGAGTGCAGACCCTTAAACTCAAACATACTAAATTATTACATGGACAATTGTATTAACCCCTGTAAAAATAATCCCATTCTAATATGGCTAGTGTAACGTGTTGTCATCTATGCTCAATAACATCATTTTGTCACCGAGCTCAGTGTGTACAGCACATAATTTCCAGTGTTAATTCAGTGCCCTGTTTAACCTGCTGTTCTGTTTGGAAGGGATCTTGCCAGAAGCTGCTGCTGTTTTCCCTAAATGAAACAAGGTCCTTTTAGTTGTTCTCGGAATATAGCAAGTCAGCATTAATTGGACTAGATCTGTTTAATGTGTTGCCGGGGTCTCTCCAGGACATTCCTGGCAATCACAAATACGTGTACTTCCACCACTGAGAACTCTGTTTTCAGGGAGAGCTGCACTAGCATTTAGTAAGGTGTTACTGCTATGTTCCGGCGATCTCTGCTGTTATGCGCCATCATTTTCCAAATGCTTTGACTTCTGCTTTAGGTCCTTAGAAGTTGAAAATCTGTTATTTGTTTATTTACATTGGATTCACAGAGCTGCCAGATGATGTAGGTAAAACTGAATGTACTTTTGGATATGTTCTATCAAGCTATTTTTAAACCACGCTTAGAAGGCAAGGTTTATCTTTGACTGCTCTCTGTGACATAAGTATTTTTACAACATACAGTAAAACCCTTGCTCATGGTCATACTGTTACTGAAATGGAATGGTTAAATTTACGACTGTCTTAATAGACCACCTGTGTGCTCTCATATTGTCAATAGATTCAGTGTGTGTTAAACAAAAAAATACAATCTTTCATTAAAAGATTTTTCATTCAGATATGTGAACAGGTATTAAAATTAGTCTACAGTTTGAGCTTGTGTAAAACTTTTGATGCTATCTGCCTGTGATATTTTGTTACTGCAGTAAGGCCCATAATAAACTGGGCTGTTGAAGGTCTAAACTAACGGCCTGATGGTTTTTCCTTGCAGAGTGGCTGGTTTGGGGCTTTTCTCTCAGAACAGTGGGGAAGATTGTGGAAGTCCTGCCAGCTCTGTCTGTGAGTACTGAGTGTGGGTTTATGTTTGTATTTGTTTGTTTGGATGTTTTGCTCCCCTTTAACATGAGTGTTTGTCTTTGCTTCTTCCCACACTATGCTTTGTATAATGGACATGCTTTTCATTATATACGTCCATCAAATGGTCTTTGTTACGCTTTCCATGTCCTTTGACAGTGAGATGGTGTACAAAGTATAACTTGCACTCTGAGTGTCATTTAAATGGAGAATGTGTAGCATGCTCCATTAGGCCCATTCATTTTTCCATTTTGTGGTGCTATGTGACCTGCCCTTTGACTTTGGAGCAGAGCTCTTACTGTAGTGCCTGCTCTCTTTCCCATGACTCACTGGTTCTTGAATGAGGGAGGGGAGATTCCCATGCTCTGAGATACACTCCGACCCTGGACACTTGCACACTCCTCACTAAATTGTATGTGAGGGATTCACATTTCCTCCTGGGTGTAGATGCTCTCTTTGTGCACAGTGTTATCGATGGAGTGGTGGTGATATCGGCAGAGTTTTTAGCCGTGAGTAAATTGCTGTGCTGCACCCTAAGCGCCCTCATTCCATATAGGGCTTGAGAATCCACTGTCCTCGTGTAATATTCAAGGCTGGATTAAAATGGCCCTAAATAACCACCTAATGGACGCTCTGGGGTGTAGCCTGATGACAACTTTGTCAGGATTCCAACACTCCTTAACCTACTTAGCCAGGGGTAACCATGATTCATTTGAGTACACTGTGCCTTGACCTCGGATTAGATTTGATTTTATTAATTCAGTAATTCATTTTTCCCCCAAACACATGCATTTCTAAACTGTACTGGCACTTAACCTTTCTCATCCATTAAAGTTGTATGCTACCTTGACATTTTACACCAAAGTTTTCTATGATTTGTGGTTTGTTTGACATCTTGAATTAAAATACCGAAAAACTGAGTTTTGGCCATCTGCCGCAGAGCTAGAGTGACTGTGACTGAACGTTCCAACCAACGACCATATATAACACATCATACAGCAAGTGGTTCAATGCCCCCTCAAAGGGAATATCTCAGTATTTTTCATATAGCTTTTGGATTCATGTTAAGGTAAAGTCTAATTCAGGGTAGATGACTGGTGTTATTACACTCCTAATATAGGACACAACCAACAGGAATGAAAATTGCTGGATATGTTTAGCGACGTGAGATGTGAATGATTTAGGTTTCTCGCTCAGCCAGGCATGTGATGTAAGCAAGGATGGATCTCTTCTTGGTGCCTGACTGACTATATCAAGCCATACTATTGTTTAGTAACCTTCTTTGCAAAGTATACCACAGAGAAGGTTTGAAACCAATTTGAGCAACTGGAAGAGTTTGAGAGGCATCACATTGTAGGGCTCTGGGAAGTGGGATGGACTTCTTGACATTTTGTACACCATACCTCTCCTGTGGTATATTACCATAGCACACTGTTGGCAGCTGTGGGTGGAAAAGGGCATGCACCAGCAACATAAAGGGTCTGGGACCTACATGAACCACAGAGAGGGAGAACTCACAGATTGTCCGAAACTCATGGATTGACCCAGCAGCTGTGATTGTGGACAGCCAGCAATGATGCACTCTGAGTCATCCTGTTAGTGTCAGCATAACTGCACAAAATAGGAGTTGATGCACACAGATGGGTGCAAAGAATAAAGAGATTTAGATTCTGACTGTCCTTAACACCATGTCAGTGTCACAGAAAGACTGCAAAGGTGTTGTGCCACACTGAAGATGTCCAAATCCTGTTTTTTTTTTTTTTTCTTGATTGAGATGACCAACATATGAGTGCAGACTCCATCAGCTGCATCACTGGACCAGTCCCTGATTGAAAAATGTGCAAGATCGTAGTGGAAGCATCAGCACTCAACCTACCAAAAAGCAGGAGTGCCAATATTCAATCTGCATGGGATAGATTATCACAGGACACCATTAAGAACCTCTAAATCTCCATGTCATGATGTCTGGCATGTTGTTATACTCCGTGCCATACTGAGAGAAACTGCTTCTCTATGTGTAGCTCAATAAATATCAGTCTATATATAAATGCATATATTAAGTGTTGCATTAAGGTTAACAGAATTCTTCTGTTAGGCATGACTGAAAATTTGTGGTACTGTTTTCCTGTTTAAGTCAGAGGTCAGATGTCCTGTAACCATAAATTAAGCTTAAGTAATATTTCTTAATTGCTTAACATTTGTGTTGTAGGGCTGTTGTCAGCTGAAGCCTCAAGGCACACTGCCTCCACTCAAATACTAGAGATATCTGAAGGGTGCTTAATCATCCCTGGCAGATTCATTTTGCCAAATGCTGTGTATCATTCAAGTGAACAGATGCGGGGATGTATCATTCAAGTCCCCTCAGCAGGTAGCAGCATGCCCGTGGTGCGACCTGCATGACTCGACCTTCCCTGTTGGCACAACAGCAGTTGTCATTCCTTGTCACTGTTGATGTTTTAAAGGCCATGTGTGTGTGCAACACTCACAACTAAACACTGCTCCACACTCCAACATGCGTGACCTTTTTTTAGTGGTTGTGCATTTGCAATATTAAATATAACCAAAAAGAACTAGTGCATGACTGCATTCCCAGCATTCCAGATTCTGTCTGTTCTTACTGAGGAGGCAATGGTGGGCCCCTACATTTTCCAGTCTGGGATTCCTTTTGCTCCAGACATGCAGCCTTTTTGTGAATTATATCTTCTAGAGTACCTGTAAGTAGGTTGAACAGTTTTGTCATGTATATTAATGGTGGAAAATGATTCATAATGACCAACATGAAGATGGTAAATATCAATTATTTTTATATTTATTTTTAATTTGGGCTGGACGATTGGGGGGAAAATAAAATCATACCCTGATATTTTAACGGAAGGGTGTTATATGTGAAAAATTAGGACATGGAATGGAAATTCTGGCTTTTTTATTTTTTACAATATTTAAAGATATTGAAATATGACATTCATTTTAGAGTGCAAATGGGGAGCAGAGTAGAGCAGGGGGTGGAGCAGAGTGAGGGAGCAGAACAAAAAAAAAAATTTTTAAAGATGTTTAAAGACTAGATATAAATATCAACTCAGGCCATATTATGCTCTGTTTTATTTCATAATATAGATATAAATATTTATATCTCCTAGCCCTAGTTTAACTTCAGTACACAACTCCGTAGTTCAATATGCATGACAGGAATTGGAATGTTCTATTGCATGTTCTCTTAATCACAGTTTCATGTTTTGGTCATTAGAAATTCTCAGAGTCTGTGGTACAAATGGCACCACTGTTTCATTTTGTTCTATTTCTACCCAACTTGTGGCAAGTAACCTGATTATTTTTAGTCTGTTGAGCCCTCTTATGTTGCTGGGTGAGTGAAATATGGATGTTATGCCAGTTGCAGTGATGATGATAACAAAAGGATTGAATAACAGTAGTGCCAGATTATAGGGTGTGTTAAAAAAAAAAGTTTATATATATATATCTGTGTGTGTGTGTGTGTATGTATATATGCTTCTTGTGTGTGTGTGTGTTTAAATGAAGTTGCATGAGGTGATTTGTTGACTTGGTCTCAGTTGCGGCTGCAAATTCAGGCATCCTTGACACCTCTCTTATTCAATTTACTGCAACAACGCTGAATGAAAGACCTGCAGTGACTCATATGACTTTGCTGGTATAACGCAGACTGAATGTTGAATGACGCATCCTGTGTGTTGATAGACCCTTTTAAAATTAAGCTGACTTACAATGGCAAGTTTTGAAGTGCAGTTGAATGACAGCATTCTGAATTTACAAGGGTAAAAACTAAAAGCATCACTTGTAGATAGATAGATCGATCAATCTTTATTGAAATGTACCACATATAGTTGCTTTGGTGTTTCTGTCCAAATGGAGAATCCTTATGTGAGCATTAAATTATTACAGTGGTGTTGGCACATACATATACAGCATTAACCAAGATGATCTGTACAACAACTGCAGTAATGGGTGCAAAGGTATAGCTTGTAAAGCTACTGCAGAGTTGTTCCTCACATGGACATACAGCACATTTTTTCAAACCAACTTGCTATTGTAATTCATGTGCATTTCATTATATTTTAGAGATGGTTGTTGTTCATGCTTGAAAATTGGGAAAATGTGCATAATCCTAAACACATTGAATGATCTTGAGGTCTTGAGTGATTGTAGTGGTCAATCACTTGTC
Organism: Acestrorhynchus altus; assembly: GCA_034509495.1. Taxonomy (NCBI): domain Eukaryota; kingdom Metazoa; phylum Chordata; class Actinopteri; order Characiformes; family Acestrorhynchidae; genus Acestrorhynchus; species Acestrorhynchus altus. The sequence continues at coordinate 25,180,873 of CM067507.1, forward strand.
CTGAGTGCACTAGCAGCTTTTTGAATTTATGTTCTTTGTTTTACATTACATTTACAGCATGTGCTTTGCTGTTCACTCAGAAATATCCTTAGCTAGTTTGTAGAGGCTAGAATCCAGAGATCACTCGTTTAATTTCTGCCAAATACAAACATCAGAATAAAGAGCTGGATATCCAACGATCAACATATTACACTTTATCACACAAGAGATAGTGTAAGCCTTTAATGAGTTAAATGTTACTGAAAGAGATGGTCTTCAGTCTTTGAAGGCAGCAGCTGTTCAGACACCCAGGGGATGTTCGTTCCACCACTTTGGTACCAGGACAGAAAAGAGCCTGAATGTGTGTCTTCCATGCATCTTGAGGGATGGTCGGTGAAGACAGACTGTCCTTGATGCTTCCTTTTCTCAGTAAGGGCTTCTTAATAATCTCCACATCCTTTCAGACCCAAAGTGGTGTATTAGAGTGCTTTCACTGGATGCTTCCACTTCCATTGGAAACTTTTGAGTGTGGTAGATATGTTGTACATCCCTGGCCTAGAGTCTATGACTGCATAATAAGCCTCACACTCTCTGTGGTTGGTATGACTCTCCTTATCCCCTCATCACTCTGTGAAATGCTTCCCAACATGGGCATTTGTTAGCTGGTGTAACCAAATTGAGTGTGTTAGTTACTTGTTGTCTGTTTGTGCATTTGCTTAGGCAACCAGCTGCATCAAGAACATAGCTGTTCACATACTTGTCTGTGTTACGTGTGTTACAGCAGGTTTCTGCTAGATCCTGAACTATTTAACACTGACCAGGTTTCCACATCATCAACTTTTAAAATCATACTGATGTCTCTTCAGTGGTTCTAAATGCATGTTTTGGATGTTTGTCATACAGATGCAGGTAATTTCTAACAAAGTTCCTTTTAAAACTTTCCAGCATGTTGATGCTGCTGAGTGCCTAGAGTTTTGTTACTGCAACTCACACTTGTATTGCATTCATTTATGGAGGACATGCACAACTGAGGCGCCATACACAGGATACACAAGGCAGCCATGATGCCTAGGCATAGTAAGGATATTTCTAGCCTATCTCAAAGGAAACATGTGCTAGCCTGTACCCTTCCAGTTTGGCAGCAGTTATGTGGTTGGGGAGTCTTGGATAGCCCAAAAAAATAGACATGAAAGTAAACTTGTTGATTGAATATATGAATTACGGTTGTCAGTCTAATAGACCCCTTTCTGGGCAACATGACCCAAATGAGCACACATTTTCAGAATCGAAAGTTTTTTCTTTGATGCTCTGTGTTGAATCGTTTTCCTATACATGACAACATGGCAACCAATCATAAATTTCAAATTTGTAGTGATTTGTACAGGTGCACAGATTTATAGATTTAAAGAAAGTGGATTGAGCTCATCTAATCTAGTTATATCACCAACCCATTTTATAATTGCTGGGTTTCATCCAACCCCATACAGTAGACTGGGAAAATATGTTTGAATTTCCTCCTCTTCTGTTTACCTTCTCTCACTCAGTCATATTGTGTATTTTATTATGCTGTTAAATTTGCCTGCAAGCTGATTCCTGTGTTTACTTACAAGTAGTTGATTTATAAAGTCACCTTTATTTAAGTATAAAGTCAGAAACCGCTGTACTGGAGAATAAGTAAGGGATAGTTTTAACATATTGTTTACACTGAGAGGCATTTGTTGTCATATGAATAGCCCATGCATCTGTAATGACACTGTTTTTTTTTCTCTATGTACTATTTCTCACTCCTGCTAGTGGCCCACAGCTGTGCACAGGTTCAGCTAACACAAAGGTATTGATTATCATTTGATCAGGTGTGTGGGTGTGTGTCATTATATGCAGTTATCTGTTGGGAAATAAATTTCACAGATTCCACATGGCTAATGGTTCCAACAATCCTATACAAAACAGACGGGCAAATTTATTGAGAGCAGCACAAGAAAGTTATAGATTTTTTCCCTCTGTAATAGTAGTGGTAGAATTATTTTCTTATCTTCTCAGATATGGCTAAGAAGTTGAGAGTGGCTCTGCGGTCTGATGCGTTAATGCTGCTTGCCATCGACAGCCAAAGTCAGAGAGCAAAATTGTCCATGTCCATGTGTCCAAGAGCGAGTAGATGGCGAATCATCTCTTATTTGTGTCACTTCTGTATTTCTACATAATTATATATTTTTGCATATATCTTTATAAACATACAGAAGCAGAAATATGTAAGTAAATAAATAAATGTGGAAATACAGAAATAACTGTATGAATAAATGCAGAAATACAGAAACAGAGTGAAATATGTGAAATAGAAACGTGAAATAGATTTGATATTAACTTAAATGTCTTTCATGACAAATTTATTTATTTATATAATATGTATTTATTTGTACATTCATTTATATCTGTCATTTTTTTGTCCTCCATAATGCTTGTTTGCGTGTTTATGTTTCTGGGGGTATTTGTGGTCAGATTGGTTGTTGTTTTGTGGAGAAATAATATGTCTAAGTACATCTCTTTCTTTAAATTAAAGGAAGGCTCCTGAGGCAGCACATTGTTTTTAATCTTTGCTTATTAAAGTGCATGCAGTTTTTATTTGAGCCAGTTACAGAATTCTGTATGCTCCCTGTGGCTTATCCATTTTAATCCTTAGACTATGCGCTCAGTGTAAATAATTCACACACTGCCTTGCAGTGGTGTCTGCCACACATTTTTGGGTGCTTTACCCAGGAACTCTGATGTTCTTTGACCAATTTGTCCTTGTATGGGCTTGAGTAAACATCCGGCTTTCTTTCCTTTCTATTTTTACTTACTTACTTACTTACGTACGTACTTACTTACTTACTTACTTACGTACTTACTTACTTACTTATTTATTTTTCTTTAACCTTCACCCCAATTCCATTTTGTAACACCGGTCTACGGTTTACTCCCCCTCCATCCATGCCACTGCTTTGCCCCTATAGGACTTTCTGCCCTTGCTCCATCAGCCCTTTCTCTGGTTCTCTTGTTCCTTTTATTAACAGACCACCAGATGGTATTCAAATGAGGCTCCTTGTGTAGAAGCAGGGTTTTCCACTCTTTTGAGGACAGTTAACCCTGAAACTGTGACCCTGCGAACCTGAAGAGTCTCCAGTCCATTGTGATGAAATCCAAAGAAATGGTCTGACCTCCTGCAAGGCCCTGTTGTGCTTTGGCACTAGTAACCAGAGCTTATGCCTGTAATTGTTAGCACCCAGAACACTGGGCCTCATTCACAAACCTTTCTTATTAAAATTCTTCTTAAAACCTTCTTAAGCAGTTTTCAAGAAGATTCTGAAGATTTTTTTTTATTTGAGATTTGTTCGGTTACAAGGACAGTGATCTATGAATCTGACTGTTTTACTTGTTTGTTAGGACTTTATAAGAATAACATAAAATTCTTGATCAGGATAGATAGTGGGAACATTTTTGAAATCCACGCTACATTTTAGCTCTTACTGTCATTAAATATATTCCTCCAGCTTTTCATTAATGGATGTGTTCAGAAATACATTACTCTTGACTGCTCCAGTGGGCTTTTCAGTACTTCTGTGTGTCTGCCAATCTTGCTGTCTTGTGCTCCATCTCTCTCGTACTCTTTCATTTGCTCATGCTCTTTTGCTATTTCTCTTTTGTGTACTTTCTTGCTCTTTCTTTCTCTCACTCATTCTCTCTCACCCTCTCAATCTTTTTCAGTGCAGCCTCTGATGGATGACCTATTGAAATCACTGCACAGCCGTGTGCCTGTTGCCAGAGCAACGAAGGCTCGCTTCTGCTTTTCATGTAATCATGTGACCGGGTGCTGACGTCAGAGGGGGGAGGAACACAGTCCGGGGTTTGGTTTTTCGTTTGGGTGCTTTAGGCTTCGAAGAATCTTGGGAATTATTGAGTTGACAAGGTCTCAGACGCTTGCTGCTGCTTGCTCATTCTTGCTGGTCTCATTTTATTGCCTGTTGCTGCCTCTTTGTGACTCATTGGGGAAACAACCAGGTTATGGACTGTTAAGGACTTGTTTTGCCCAAAAAAAGAAGAGGTATGTCACTTCCTCTTCTGTGGTAATGCTAGAGGTTTTCATGATTAATTGCAACAGGTGCTTTTGAGCAGAGCACTCTGAGGCTTGTTTTTCATATGCTGTTTTAGACTGGATTTGGTCTCTGTCTGTCTCTATCTCTCAATCCACACATTTGCTCAGTCACTCATGCACTGATTTTCCTTCTAACCCCATCCAATCTGCTAATCTGTTAATAACCATTTCTCTGCTTTTTTCTTCTTTAATATATTTTATTATGCCTTATTATTTTTTGGTTCCATCTTCCTCACTTTTGCAACCCATACAGATTTGGTTGAAGTCTATACAGGATATGAGGGCATAACGTTCCCTAGAGGACTGTGCTGGTATGTTGATGCTAATGTTGATGAGGATTCAAGAGCTGTGGGTGTGTGTGTGTGTGTGTGTGTTTACTGTGGGTGTGTTGAAGTTTGATAATGCAGTATCCCTTTCAAATGTCAAACCCAGAAGGCCAGTGATTGTATTCACACATCAGTGAGCGTCATGGAGACAGCATATCATGAGAAAGAAAGATGGAGCAGGAAATCAAGCTGGATTGAATGCTTTCTCTTTTCTCTTCCAGTTACAGCTCTCCTCCCACTCCTTCACCTCTTTCTTCTCTCCCACTTCTCATCTGTTTAAGCCATGTTCTTGTAGCAGGTGTGTGTATGCGTGTCATTTTGGCGGCATCATTTCACAGATGCGCTTGCACTGATTGCCAGACGTAAAAAATTCCATTACTCTTTTGCTGTGTTGCTTTATCTGTAGATGCCATTTTGATTTTGAAACCAATGCTTGATATTAAATGATAGGGATTTTTTTATTGCTCATTGCTAGTTAATTGGTAATTGAAAAATAAACTATCTAAGTACACTCCCATATCGTACGCTGTAGTCTGGGTGAATTTATTCTTAATAAACCTGATAAGCATCTCTCTAACTATTTGTAGTCTGTCAAAAGTAGGATATGGTTGTCAAGCAGCATTAGCTTTGTTTACTGAAACATAATTCAGTTTATGCACATCAGTTGTAGGTGTATAATGAACTCAACCCACGTTTCAGTACAGAGTTCACAATTTAGGTGGTAACAATATTTTTATCAAAGTCAAACAGTATGACTGTGTTGTAGCATAAGTTACTATTGCATTGTAAGTTACTATTGAGACTAGAGCTGGAAGGAGGAGGAGGAATGTGCATTGGGTTGTTGGTTGGTGCTGTTTAATAAAATATTGATTTCCCATGATGCATTGTCAAACCTCCATGATGTGCAGTGCCATCTTGTTGTTGTTTTTGTAATATAAAATGTAAATGTGAAGATTGCATTAACTTTAAATGTGCCTCAAACAATCAGATTTTACAAATCATGCTACATTATTCAGTAGGTATTGAAATCTAACTAAAGCATTGTAAAGTGATACTTGGTGAATGGAAGCTTTCAGCTTGTCCCATTCTTTGAATCTGTGTAGGTGGTGGAAGTGAACAGGTCTCTGCAGTGCCACAGCTGTGGCCAGTGTCAACACACACACTCTGAAGGCCTGTTGACAGTGCCCACACACGCATGCACACACACACATTCGTTGGAGGCCTGTTGGCAGTGAGGATAAGAGACAGTACTGGCAGCTCCATCAACACGGCCCACACGTGTAGGAGGAGATTAGCCTTACAGCAACCGCTGCTATTGTGTGTTATCAGCCCTGTCTGTTATTACAGCACAAGAAAGTGTGTGTGTGCGCGTGTGCTTGAGCTAAACTTCTGATACACTAATGCAGCACCACTCAAACAAAAAGTGAAAGTGACCCTCAAGTGAAACTACTTATCTGCTCTGCAATCTGCCTTATAGAACGAATGTAAATACTCCTGCAGAGTCAAAAGGCTAAATACCATATTTTCCAGACTATAAGCCGCTACTCCACGCTTTAAACTATGCACCTTATAAATGAGGTGTGGCTTTTTCTTCACCCACCAGGGGGCGCTTTAACAGAAAGTGAAAAAGGTGGGAAGTAAAACGTGGAAATTACTGAAGACATTAATTTTCAGTTAGCACATGCAAGCAGCCACCACCATGGAGAATTTCTTTTGATAAATCCTTCACAAAAACTGGCTGCATGTGCAGAGCATCATTTTCTGATGTCTGTCAGTGGATCCTAGCGGTGTGGAGCAGCGTAAAGGAATCTACCATCACCAATGATTTCCGAAAGGCTGGACTGCTGTGTGAAGAGGGCACCACAGCTTCAGAGCCAGGTTCACCCCGGGATGACATCGACACAGAGAAAGTACCAGTATGTGACAAAGCTCTTCTAAGGCTGAAGATGACTTCAGTGGTTTCAGTGCGCAGGACGATGAATAAACCAATCAATAACTTTTCTGCTTTGTTTGATCAGGACTTTTACTTTTATGCTACAGGCACTGTTTGGAAACTAGTTCATTTGTGTTTAATTAAACTACATTATCAGTTCAGTAGATGGCAGCGGCTTTCAGCCCGGTGCGGCTTATATACGTTATTTTCCAGAGTTTTTTTTTTTTTTTCCTAACTTTGCGGGTGCAGCTTATATTCAGGTGCATTCTATAGTCTGGAAAATATGGTACTTTAATTTCTCATTGAGATTTGAAGTTATCAAATGGATCTTAATCTTAATTTACAATACAGTGGATTACAACTGATTTGTTTCCAAAATAGTCATTTTAGAAGGCTGAAAATGATCATCTGTGTTTATCAGTTCTTTATATACTTTTACTCAAACAGCAGCAGAAACTACTGCACTTGGGGTGGAGTTGCCCATAGTTATTTGATGATTTGTCATTATTATTGCTTCTAATATTCCTTATTAGTTAGTCTTATTAATGTCACACCTTTGTGTTGTGTTCAGATTCACCAATTCAGTGTCATTCATGCCAGCCATCTTTTGAGTTCTCTAGTGACACAGTTGTCTACAGTGGCAGCAAGGAAAATATGAAGTCAATCCTGAGTGCCCTGAAAGTTTACATGATTTATGGTCGTAATATTCAATTTTATACACTCAAGTCAGGTTAGATGTGTTATTATTGTCAGTTTTCAAACAGCTCATATACATTAGGATGAGCTGTTCAAACGCAAAACACTAAGTAGGACAACTAGAACAGCAAGACAGAGCCATGAATAAAGTATATGGTTTGATGTCAAAGCAGCACATGAGTGGAAAAATTTATTGCAGGCAATTGTCGACCGAAGAGTCTACAGATTATTCGGTGACTGGTTGTCCCTGATTGGAGACAGTATTATAGCTATTGTATTTAGTATTTGAAGAGGTGGTTGCTAGGCCAAGCTCCTGCCTACGGTATTAATAGGACAGGCGAGTGGAATTTAGCTTATCAAATTTATGACTTGGTTCAGGAGCTTACCTTTTTCCAGACCTTCTTACTGGCTAAATGTATTTGTATATTTTATTTTATACCTCCTTTCTAAATATATTATTGATTCCCAATTTGCCCAGCTTGATTTAGAGGTATATGTAGAACCATTATGTAGACTCACACAGCTTTATGAATGGTCTTCTCTTCCTTCTTAAACTCCACAGTTGTATTACACTGTATATCTTATGATTTGGAGAAGCAGCCTGAAAATACATTTAATGCATGAAGCTGATACCTGATGTCTGTTCTGGATCTGGCAAAAGAAGTGGAAACAAGCCCTTGAAGTTTATAGTTTAAAATGGAAAGTAGAAGGGCTCTGCACACTTTGTTGAATAAAATAATTGTGAGGCAAGCGAGCAATAATTGGCAGTGCTCTTCAGTCTCAAATTTATGTTCACGTAAATGTTTGTGGTATAGCCAGGGATGGAAGCTTCAGCTGAAGGCCGAGAATGAATCACAGGCGTTCATCATTTCTCCAGTGTCTAAAACATTTGCACCAGGCTTGTATCTGGAACACCGAGACGATGCTTAGCTGTCAGTGATGGTTTGCAGTGACAGCTGTTTGGGCGTCCCCATTGTTGCATTCTCAATGGCCCACTTAGAGTAGGTCAGAGGCCAGTGAGGCCTGTCTCAACATGGGGTCTCAAGTCTGTGAGTCTATGGTGGGATATGCCAGCTGTGAGGGATTGAGAACTTTAGAGCTGTAGGCTGTTCAAAATGGAGGAGTTGCAGTGGATATGCCTTTGAGATGATTTGGGACTTTTTTGCTGAATTGTTTACATTCAGAGATGAAAATTGTTCTCCAAACTCTCAGAAGGTTTTTATGTGAGTTGGCCAACAGTAGAGCAGGATACTACAAGTTTAATTGTGAATTATACGTCAGCACCATTCATTGTGCCGTCTTACAAGGCCTGTTTGGATGAGAAACCACAGAAGTGATGTGGGCTGAGGGCTGTTACATGCGAACACCATTTGATTTTGGACAAGGGCCATAGATGTCATGTTAATGCCACCATAGGGGTGTTTCAAAGGGCTCTTTAAAAAAAACTATTTCTCAACCTAGTCCAACTCCATTATTAGCCATTATTTTATCTGCAGCATTGAATGGAACTGATCAGTGACTGGAACTAAAGACTGACCTCAACCCAACACAGGAATTACCCACTGGTTTTAAGGCATGTATAAAACTTGTATTATTTGAATTTTAAATAATAAAAATTACAACAAATAATAAAATAATATAATTCAATAATAAAAATGGCAACAGTGCCATTGATTTATGCTGACTAGTCATAGAAGCCCTACAAGACAACTTACTGCAATTGGGCTAAATTGCATCACACAAGGTCCCAATACTCTTTTCATGGACATAGTCAGTACACCCTGAACACTAATGAACAACATTTTCTTTAAAAAGACAGCAAAATTAGTTAAAAAATGGGTTAACTGGGTTTCGTCTGTCTGTTCACTCATTGGCCATATTTTCAATGCTGCTGGACAGATACACAGTCAGACAAGACCAGACTCCCTTTTAATATATGAATAGTTTTAACTTTTAAACTTCACCACATTTCCCTACTAGTTCCTGTTTTTTCCACCAGCACCAAAATATAATAGACCTTCCTCTGTTTGCACAGTAACCAGCAAGCTATGCCCCTTTGGTTCTTTTTTTGTCCATTCCAAATTACCGGATAAAATGATCCTGATCAGAAAAAAATTAGCCTGACAGGGTCGTATCATGAAACTTTCTTGAAGTATCATGATTTGTTTTGCGTCATTTTCCACTCATTTGTGAGTTATGTGAGGACATTTCTGTCCTCCCTAATGGCGTCTCTATCACAAGCTTTTGATTAAAGTCTGGTCTCATGTGAAAACAGGCCAGGCATAACTGGAAAACTAGGGACCTATTTTTGTTCTTGCTGCACACTCTGCCTCCTCAGGGCTGCGTGTCAGTGTCCACTAGACAGCAAGCTGGACACAGCTGCTTCTCTTTTGCAATGCCTTATTGGAGCAGCACAAGATGGAGTGTAGGAGAGAAGAGAAAGGGAAATTTCTTTAGATACATAGTTGATTGTTGTATCTTTTTTTTTTTTTTTTTTTTTTTTTTTTTTTAAACAGTGAATTTTGGCAGCTCATTAACAGTATCACTCCATTTTATTTCAAGCATCTATGGCTTCATGGTACAAATAAAGAACTGGGTTTGGTTTTCTTAAAGTTCTTGTTTTGAGTTTGTAAAACCTTTTCAAGGTGTGAATAACCTAAAGAGTTTATTTTTAGAGTTTAATGTTACAACACTCTTGGGACAGCTTCCCACACTCAGATTAAGGCTGAATAGAAGTTTCAGTGGTGATTCACAATATCACAATTCAGATTGGATTTCTTTAATAATGATGATGATGCAGCTCTTCAATAATAAACTGTTGTATTTGGGTGCCAATAAAATTACTGCAGGACAGGTTAGTTTAGAACACATTTGTAGCACATGACTACAATCAGTTCCCATTGCTTTAGTTTCCGTTCAGGGGAAGTTCCAAGTTAGAAAGTTTCAAAGACTAACAATGAGGAGAAACTGACAGCTGTTCTGGATGGAAACAAAATCAGAGGAGCTCCAAGTGAAAGAGAGAATTACTGAAGAACCCCATGTAAATTTAATCCTGTCCAAATACAGCCTAAGATTAGGCTTAATCCATGTCTGGGAAACTGGCTCTTGGTGTAGCTTTTATAACCAGTGCCTGTGATGAGGAATTGCATGGGAAAAGTTGCTTAATTTTCTTTATAAATCCAGTTCGACAGTTGGTGGGCAATCTGCAAATGCCTAGAATATTTATATTTACATACTGGCACAGTCCACCGTCAGACTACTGTGGTGCTATTTTTTTTTTTTCTTCTATAAATTTAAGATATGTGAAACTTCGTCCAAAGTACTTTTCAGTGGAATTTCTAAAATGGTGATTTTGTTAAACCATTAAAGGCACAAAATAGTTTTCAGATGCCTGTCTAGAACATTGAAGTTGCCATTCCAGTGTCACTGTTCACCTGGGTCATGTCACCCAACCAGGTGGAAATTTCAGAGAGTAGAATCAATTTAAATTTAACACATCCTCAGCAGCTTACAATGTAATCACATTAGAGACAGGTGACTGTAGCAGTTTTTGTACACGATGTTCCCAGACAAGGACACAAACCTCAGTCTATCGTGAGGATGGCAGCAGTGATGCCCACTATGTTTTACCAAATGTACATATAATGAAATGTGCTAGAGCAGATCTAAATATCCTGAAGAAAACCACAATAATTCTCTTCTAGGAGATAATGAGTGCAAAAGAAGAATGTGCACATTACCAGACCTCTCTAGAGCTTATGTTAACATATCTTTTTAGTGACACCAAAATAAGAAATACACTGTAATGAATATACAGGCTAATCAGTTATGACAGTCTTTCAGTTTATAGTTGCAGTTACAACAGTGTTACAAGTCTGTTTAAAATTATAAAATTATCAATTACAGGCAAAAACATCACTTTGCATATTGTGTAAACATTCACAATGCAGGCTAGAGAAAGTAAGTGAACCTCTCCAAGAGCTAAGTGTTTTAGTTTAAGAAAATTATATTGGAACTGTGAGTTTCACATGTGCTTTGCCTTTTCATATATTTAAAGTAAAATAGTAATTTTCAGATTCCCAGGCATGATCTTCCTTGCTTGATATTTACAACATTGTGAATAGAGATTATGAAACTTGGAGATGATAAAATATCTAAATAAATACAATATTTTGTGTGACTTCTAAATGCACTGTTGATTTGTTTAAGCAAACACTGATCTCTAAATAACACTATTTTAATTCCAATAACACTATTGGTTTAGATACTTGACTGTGGGAATTAATAGCATGCTTGTGGAGAATGCTTGCTGAGTGAGTGTGAGTCATAAATGAGTGTAGTAAATAAGAATGTTGTAAATTGTACTAATTTAATAAAATGTTTATGCATCTATCACTGCTGTCACATAAAAGCCTTGTATTTTGAAAACAGCAAGTTTACAGAAGAACGAAACACAATTTAACGATAGTCGCTGTAAAAAAGTTGTTTAGGAGTGTTTGTATTGCACCATTAACTTATCTCAGTTTTTTCCTCCAAAAAGTTTAACTGCGCATTTCATTCTCTTTCACATTCATTTTTTTTTTAAACTGTATGTTATGTTGAGATGTAAAAAAATGTATGCACCATGACACACTGCTGATGTAAGGTGCATAAAGACCCTGTATTTGTGGGGAATTTGTCCTCCTCTTTTAACCCATCCATGCACAGTGATGCATATACACATACATACACACACACTACTGGATTTACAGTATGAATTCTGCTGTTGTAGCTCCCATTTTTGTTTAGCAGCAGCATTGAATGATGAATGATGTTGAACAGAACTGACCACATAAATTTAAGTGTTAAAACAAAAGTGTAAATTGTAAATAATAAATAAATAAATATATATATATATTTATATATATATATATATATATATATATATATATATATATATATATATATATATATATATATATATATATATATATATTTATTTATTTATTTATTTATATTTTTTAAATGATGCATCACTTTTAAAATACACATTTTCAGCTTCACCATTGATTATGCCAACTAATTGTGGCAGCAATATAGAGAACTTGTGATAAACAGGATACAAACAATACATTTCATATTCTTACAGTTTAGTATAAACCTTAAAAGTCAGAAAAGAACTGCAGTAGATCACACAAAAAGAAAATGTTCTGTTTTGTTGCAAATTTTGTAGTTACTTCTATGGCCATGATGTTTTGAGTCCCACATGTATATCTGCATGTTAACAGCTGTAGGCCTCTCTGTTAGAAGCTGTTCACTAAAGGCTTAATCTGTGTTAATCTTTCGCAGCATTAACAAATTATCACTCAGATCAAGGGCCTGTTTTTGAAGCACTGTTGCCATGCTGCTAAACCAAAGTGACCAGCATGTAGGAGGGGAAGGACTGACACTTTCCACTGGCATCCTCTTTCAGCACCACATCCCTCATTACTGTTGTATTTAATCAGTCTGATCATGACTGTTGCCAAGCCCACAGTGTGTGTAAACTGGAGTAAGGTTGTATGTCTTTGCCATATTTTTCATAGAGTTTAGGCATGGTCTTTTGCTTTACTGTGGAATCTGTTTCATTGATTATTATTACAGCTTCCTCTTGTGCAGCTTCTTTACGCTGATTCAGGGCCAGTGAGTGGTTCACTGATATATTTTAAGTGGTTTTACAATGATTGAAGTCTCCATCAGCTGAAAGTCTGTAGGACTCCAGGGCATCCATTTGCCATTGCAAAAGTAACACACAGCATAATGCTGCTTTTAAATGATCCACTTTATAAAATTTGTTTCTAAATAAACAATGACATGACACCCACATTTAGATAGCAATAAAAACACCACAGGATGAGAATTTAATATTTGAATGTTCACATCACATGGCCACATGATTGACATAGCATCAGCTGAACATCTGAGTGCAAGGTGACATCTGCCTGGAAAATCCAGTACTGAATGTCCATCTAGGCTTGTGTCAAGTCCTTTCCTAAGTAGTCTGCTCCACAAGTGTTTATCTGTAGCTTATGAACTTTTTCCCAGGGTGTCAACTCCATGCTTTGCACCACAGTCTCAAATGAGTCATGAAGCCACAGAGTTACTTAGAAATGTCCTGTGTTGTCATAAAACCCAGTGCATGCTGCTGCTTCATGAAAGACTTGCTGTAGATAAAACAAAACTGTATCTCTCTAATTTGACTATTGAGCCATATTATGCCAAGGCCAGAGCCGGATGTGTTTGTAGAAAACAAGTTAGTCAATAATGTCTAATTTCCCACAGCTCTGTAAGGACATACGTAGATGCTGAGCAGATGAAGGGCCTAGAGCCTGTCTTCTCCTGTCTGTGGCTACATTTACATTCACAACTACAGTGCACCCACGTCATATCCACTCTTGATAAAAAAAAAAAGCCACGTAAATGATATAATCCACATGCTTACTTTGAATTATAATTAAAATTACTTTGAATTATTTTTGGAGTATGGGAACATTTTTAAACAGCTTAGTCACTATTCATGTATATCATTATTCAAAGCTCGTTTTTTTTTATTTTGTTCTGGGGAAGAGTAAGGACAGACATTGATGAACTGAAAATGTAGTATATAGTTTCCAGGATATATTTAAACTATGCAGAAAAAAAAGCCTTCTCCTTATCAGCATGCACTGTCAACAGATTGATCGGCTGCCTTTGGCATGGAAATTGTTAAGAAGCCGGATGTCAAACTGGCTATTCTGGAGAAATGTGCTGCCTGCTGGTGAGTTTTATTGTTAGATTGTTAGATTCATCCTATCTATCTGGAGAAAAAGAGATCCTCCTACCCTGGTGTGGTCATGTTGGTCAAGTGCATAGTTTCTCTAATGCAGGTACCAACATTGCATTAAACTGTGCATTATGTACTTTGACATTAGTCATGTCCCTGAGTAGTGTCCCTGTTTTAACATTGTTAGATCACATGCAACAGAAGAAAAAAGAAGCGATACATAGTCACAACCCCATGGAGGTCAGTAACTCTCCTTGGAAAAGGTTATACTGCATATTAGATACATCTTTCTTCATGGCACTGATCCAGTATTCAGTACTTCAGTACTGCCCGCTTAAGCGCAAGCCTGTAATCTCTCTTCGATTTATTGTATTCTCTGTGCTAATGAATGTGGTGCAGAGTGTCTGTTTCCATAGCAACATGGCAAAAGGTCAGAGAGATTCATTATTGTAGACAAAAAGCATTGCAGACTTTGAGCTAATTAAACACCAGTCTCTCTCAGGTTTAACTGCGGTTGAATTATGACAAGGTTAGTGCTTTATATCTAATGTATGTGTGTCAATCTGAAACCTTTTAGCTTTACACTATATTGCATATTATAATAACTATCATTATGGTTGTTGTGTAGTTGTAATGATGGTTCATATGGGGTACATTGGAACGATTAGGCTGAAGTGTAGCAAAAACTGAAATTAACATTTGTAAGCAGTTCTTGAACATTAACCTTAATCTGAACACATTTACGTACGTCTGAATGTATATAATGTACCTGAGTAGTCATTTTTTTTTTGTGTACATTCAGTACAGTCAGATTTGTCTTCTCATAATTTCATGTTATTTACCCATAAATATTTTAGAGTACGGTATTAATGTGTACCACCTGTGAAATTACAAAAAAATGAATAATCAACGTGTCTAGTTGAAATTGTAAGACTTGACACAAAAATATGCTTGCTTGCCAGTGAATTTCAGAGAAAAGCCTCAGGATAGTATTACTTTTAATTCATGAAACATGCCACTGTTTTAGTGATGTTAGAGGGGTACAGAAGCCAGCATGCTAATGCTGCACTAGGGATTCTTGACCAAGCCTGTAGCAAACACCACTCCAACACTAGTGCCAACACTACAGCAACAATGTTGGAGGAATTCAGTAGTTGGCATGTTACATCTATGCCAGTAATTCTGGACATGGGCTGTAGCTGGTGTGATAACACTGCACCATCAACACTGGTCAACAATGGCTAACTTAGCTAGCTAACTAATGTTATGCTTTCTATAAAATGACCCACTTGTAATTACTTCACAATGACCAGCAGCTACTCATCCGGAGCCCTAGGGAGCGCAGAGAAAAGAGATGGATA
Organism: Acestrorhynchus altus; assembly: GCA_034509495.1. NCBI lineage: Eukaryota > Metazoa > Chordata > Actinopteri > Characiformes > Acestrorhynchidae > Acestrorhynchus > Acestrorhynchus altus. Next base: position 25,196,078 of record CM067507.1, read on the forward strand.
TTTTTCTTTTAAGGTTTATATGCTACTTAAAGCATCTGCAAAAATACTGTGCTATTTTTGCTGTTAGCTATGAAACAAGGCAGAGTTTCCCCAAAGTATCTTAGCACACTAGCATGAAATGAAACAGATCAAATGTCATTGTGACAAAGTGCAGATGACTTCAACCCAGTGATACTTGAGGAAAATGAAACTATGCTCATTGCTCACAGGCTGCAGATTTAGCACTTAGAATTTGGGGTTTTATGTTGTTGTTTATTAGGGGGCATGTGATTGGTCAGGTTTTTGCCATTTCTCAGTCTGTGAGGTACTGAAACCAATGTGCATTTTTTAGAATGTGGTAAATGCTTGCATAAGGCTGACCCATGATGTTTTACTCCCCTTTTACACTCTCTCTTGCTCTTTCTTTTTATTTTTTTTGTCCATGAGTCACACATTAAGGTGCTCTCTCCTTCGCCTGTCTTGTTCGAAAAGACTCCGGAAGAGGCATGAAATCTTCAGGATAGATTTCCATGGCAACTGCTTGATGGTTCTAACTAGCTTTGCAGTTACCTTTCCTTATGAAGAGACTCGTAGTGCTGGGGGAGGGAGTGCACAGCCTATTCATACTCCTGAAGCTTCCCAGAGACAGGAGGCCACTGTTCTCATTCATATTTCTCTGTTGCGTGCCCCATCTGAATAATGTATTTGCACAGCATTAGCATGACTATGGTAAGATGACAAGGGCTGTGTGACAGAGGGGCTTCTGAAAATAGTCCACTAGAGGAAAATGGGCCATTTGAACTTGTTTGTATGCAGGTAGTCACTTGCATGAATGAATCTTTTAACTAAGTTGACTATGGAGTGGTGTTTGCCAGAGGTCTTGGTTCTGTTTATTGGTTCTGTGGTTTCTTTTTTGAAGGTCTGTACTTTGCAGTGTGCAACTTGAGTGATTTATTACATAATATAAATGGGAAGTAAGAAGAAGATGATGATTATTTTCAGATCCTTGGAAATTAAGGGACATTATGTTTAAATGATCTTATACCTATTACTATGTGCACTCTGATATACAGTGCACACTGTTTTTATTACTGCAGTGGGCACAGATTTTCTTGTGGGCAGCCAGCATTTGGCACCAGTCCTCTTTCTTCAGCAAAACCAATAATGTTTGAGTGCAGCCTTTAATCTTAATAATGAAAGCAGGTCTCAGTCAATGTTATTTTCAGAGCTGATACTGATTTGTAACTATTGACAACTGACAACTATTGAAACTGATACTTGGAGACAATATTAATTTACCATAGATTTGGTGTTTGTAAATTTACAAAAATGCAACTCTTACAACTGACATTAAATGAATAGTAGAATATTTTATAACATTTCCAACTTTGAAGTTAGTATTTTAGCAACATTTGCTGTCTAATCTTTTACAGATAAAAACATGAGTTTTAATAGCTCTGTGATGTTTAATAGTCTCTGACATCTGTAGGACAAATGGGCTCAAAAGTGTTACATAAATATTTCTACAAATATATTTACATACAACATACTGAGTCACTGACCTTGTGGGCACATGGGTGGGATTTTCAGTATATGAGTACACTTGAGAAAGTGTAAATACAGACTTAAAATCTACACTGACCAAACAAATGAGCAGTATCATTCCATGTTATAAATAGCATAGGCAGTTGTCTTTGATTCGTAAATTGTATGTCTCATTACCAAGAGTTATGACCCACCTGAGAAGCAAAGTTACATAACTGATCAAGCACAGACCATCTGGCCCAAGAACCACAGCTCAGAATCTAGGCTTCCTCCTAAACCATGTGCCTGCTATTTTGATCTCAAGGTTCTTTATGGAGCAATAAAGTCTGCATAAGGCATCTGTGTTTGTGTGCATGTGCTTAGATTTCTGTTGCTGGGACTTTGCTTAGCAGTGATGGTGAGCCTATCAAAGCTCTCAGTGATGTTACCATTACTATGTGATGTAGATACATATGTTTTTAGTATATGATAAACTGAGATGAGTTTCTATGGAAATAAAAAGAAAACAGCTGACTAGAGTAAATGTACACCCATTAAACATGAATATCCACTTCACTTTGCACATTTTAACTATATTTTCTGTACAATTGAGGGCTTTAATGATTTGACATTCAGCACAACATGGGATAGCAGTTAGGGAACCTGCCTTGTGACTGGAAGGTTGTCAGTTCAATTCCCTGAACTGATAGGAAATGACTGAAGTCCATTGAGCAAGGCACAGCTCTCTGGGCACGTGTTCACTGCCCCCTAGTGTTTGGATTTCACTGCATTGTGAATATTGAAAATGTTCTCCCACAGTTCCTGTACTTACTCTGTTTCTCTTTGCTCTTCCCAAAGCTGTAACGTGAAACTCGAGCATGGGGAAGCAGAACAGCAAGCTGCGGCCGGAGGTTATGCAGGACCTGCTTGAGAGCACGGATTTCACTGAGCATGAGATCCAGGAGTGGTACAAAGGCTTCCTGCGGGACTGCCCCAGTGGCCATCTGTCCATGGAGGAGTTTAAGAAGATCTACGGAAACTTCTTCCCCTATGGAGACGCCTCCAAGTTTGCTGAGCATGTGTTTCGCACCTTTGACGCTAATGGAGATGGCACAATAGACTTTCGGGAGTTTATAATTGCGCTCAGCGTCACTTCACGAGGGAAGCTGGAGCAGAAACTGAAATGGGCATTTAGCATGTATGACCTGGATGGGAATGGATACATCAGCAAATCAGAGATGCTGGAAATCGTACAGGTATAGCATTGACACAAAGTATGCAAAAACCTTATAAACTAATACACAAGGGTGAATGGACAATACAGTAGAATTAAAAATAAGCAGGAAACTGTGGCACCACAAAATGCAGTAGTTGGTTTTTACCATGGTAGTGCCGGAAAGAGAAATACAGAGTTGCGCTGGTGCATCAGTAAAATATAGAGTATGGAAGTGTGAAAAATGTGACTAGTGGAAATGATAATCATGCATAAAATGACATGGAAAAAGTAGTAGTAGTAGTAACATTTAAAATGCATTTGTGATTGTTAATTGCAGTTATAATAATAATATATTAAATATGATGCAGTCATATTAATTGGACTGCATGTAATACTCTTCAAATACATGTAAAATTCCTTTGTTAAGGTAATCTAGGTGGGCCGGGTCCAAATACACACAGTTCCCATGTCACTGTATCCCTAGTTACTAGTTATTTACAGAAACCTTCATGACATAATCATGGAAACATTTGCTACGATGTCCTAGAAAAACTCTCAAGTGTTGTGAATTTTTAAGACAAGCAGTAGTGTAGGTGCTAGACTGTTGGGGCATTCCACAAAGAGAGATCTGCTGTATGTCCCTTTCAGACAAAATGGTTTTTCTTCAAACTGCAGGTCTATTTTTGTCCGCTGGTGAAGTTTGGCCTGGTTGTGCTTCTCCTGCTTCTTCATTAAGTGCTGCGGTAATTTTAACAGCCAGTGGCTCTGCTCAGATTTTGAGAGTGAATGTTTCCACGGAAATAATGATGTATTTGCAAACAAATTGGAGTGAGCATTGTGATTAACATCGTTTGCAGTTAGTGGTGACCAGTGCAGTTTAGTGAATGAAAGTGGAGCATCACTAATGGTATATTTCCACTGTACAGACTTACACTACTCTAGTCAATTCTACTGGCCTTTTTTGTTTCCCATTAGATAATTTTGGTACCTTGAACTGGCTAATTTTTTGTACTTGCTCACTCATGGTTCTGAGCAGTGTGCCAGTTGTGTGCCAGAAAATTGTCACTCCACATAAAGCAGTGCAGGCATCCAGCAATATTGCTGTGATAATGTGTAAATCCTGTTTACATCACTGTCTGATGTGTAACTCCTAACATCTTACATTTATATTACATTTTTTTACACAGTAATGTTTTATTTTCTATATAACAGGATATTCTGCTCTCATGGACTGGTTGAATGTGTAGGAGAAAGCTACAATAATAAAAATGCACTTTAATTAAGTCTTAAAATAAAGTGTTATCTAAAAAGTGTCACATTGAAGGGAATATATTAGCTAATTGCGAGTCTGTTGCAAGCAAAAATGCCTTTGAAAGAAGCTAACATGAAAACAAAAGGCATTGAGCTAACCCGGTGTGCTTGACACTAAAAAGCACGGAGATAGCTACCAAAAACAACTGTGTGTGAGAGTGTGTGAGAGTGTGTGTGGCTTATGAAGGTGTGAGGGTGTTGGCAATTCCTTCCTGTTCTCCCATATTAGTGTTCTTTGCAGCATCATTTGCCTAGCGGTGTCTCCACAGCATGATGCTGGCTGTGTTTGCACTTTGCCGCTTTGCAGCCAAGCTCCTCACATATGCCCACCGCCAAGAATCTAATTCACACCTTCACAATTATTTAAGGTCTTCAAAGCCTTCCAAAAGGAGTGTTTTATGCATAGAAGCGTATGATTTCTTAGTTATTTATAAATGTAATCATGATATTGAGTGAGCAATTAGAAACCAACATTTTAGAACCTTTGACCAAATAAATTTTTACATTTTCCCACTGTTTCAATGTACTGTACCACTGTGTGTGGACATGACTGTCCAGTCTGCATGGAGCAGAACTCCAAGCCATCTGAGCAGCTCAAGCAGCTTGTATGAAAGACAAATGCCACATCCGTCATTCATTAACAAACTCATTCATTAATCATAATCAAATAAAATGTTAACTTGTGGTATTGATTTGAGGCCTTTTGGGTGAACAGTTATCCTTGGTGGCCTACATCATTATACTGGATTTTGTGAAAGAAAGGAGCGTTTCCATCACAAGTTGAAAATCCAAGAATTCTATGGACAAAACAAATTTACATAGCGTTTTCTTCCTTTGTGTGTCCACAAAACAGTCGAAATTCACACAGCTCTACAGTAAAAGTCTGATACCTACAGCAAACAGATTTATTAAATTAAATCCACTGGGATTTTGTTGTATTTTTTTCATAGTTTGAACATATTTCCACACACATGTAATATAAAGCTTGCTAAATATCTTCAGTCTAGCACACAATCACACCAGATGGACACAGTATCTTTCAGCTTCTAGACGTATATCTGTCTTTGCCATTTTTTTGGTCACTGGTTGATTATATAATGAATAACATTGATGTTTGTTCAATAGGCTATTTATAAAATGGTGTCTTCAGTAATGAAGATGCCAGAGGACGAGTCTACACCAGAGAAAAGAACGGAGAAGATATTTAGACAAATGGATACTAACCGTGATGGTAAGAGCTTCTCGTTCATCCTGTTTTTAATAACTCGACTCCTGTTTTTCAGGTGCTGTTTGTTTCAACGCATTATATTCAAACACTGCTTTTTCTGAAGCAGTGATGTGGTTGAGAGTCCTTGTATCTGCTGACTCTAATACCGTTTATTAATGCAGAATAAAACAGAAAGCCATGAAATGGACAGGTGGGCTGAGAATTACATTAGCAGACCTGCTTTATATGTGTGTGCACTTCAGGGAGGCATAGTAGAGATGGAATGGTTGAAAACCTGGAAAATGGTCCATGGTGATTCCATGGTCAGTGAGCTGTGTTGCATCTCCAGCACTCATGATCAGAGTCACGAGAGACAGAAAGAGGGTGCATCAGCGTGCCTCTGTGACTGTGTGCCTCCGTGTGAGTGAATGAGCTAATGTAAACTGTTTATATGACTGATCTGCTTTTTCACGTATTATAAACAGTGTCCACATTAAGAAGAATATAGAATGTACATTTTCATTTCTCTTGTAGGAGGGGGATAAACTTTTCTTGCTGCCATCTGTTGGTCATTACAGCACAATGCAGTTTTTATGATGGTCTTTTTAAGGTTTAAGATGTTTCTTTAATTCAGGCCAACTATGAAGACAAATTGTTCACAGTATATCTGTTTTCTTATTTTTTAGGTAAGCTGTCTCTGGAGGAATTTATCAAGGGGGCGAAGAGTGACCCGTCCATCGTGCGCCTGCTGCAGTGTGACCCTAGCAGTGCAGGACAGTTCTGAGACCAGCCTCCGCCTCTCTCACCTCCTCCTCATCCCTCTCCTCCTCCTCCCTTTTATTTATTTATGGGTTTTTATTTCTGTTTTTAATACACAATAACTCCCTCTGCTCAAACACGGGGACATGATGGAGGGCCTCTGTCCCATCAGACTGAGCTTGACCAGATTTAGGACTCCCCAACACACACCCACACAAACTCTACTCCCCTTCTCTGTCTTTTTCTCTCTCCTTCCTACTCTCACTCACACACACTGTGGGGCTCTATGGGGATTTTCCTCTGATCTGGATTGAGGTCCAATGTGAGGCAGAGTGATGGTAATGAGAGCACTACTCTGTGCAGTGAAATGCGGCCAAAAATACCAGAGAGGAGCATGTGCTTCCTATCGTGTTTTGTACTTGCATGATAGGAGCCCTTTTCTTAAAGGTTGGAGAGAGTCTGATAAAATTTGACGGATGGAGAGTGTCATATTGTTGACACGAATCATAATTGCTTCACAAATAAATTGAAGGACTTTGACAGAAGAGCTTGAGAGGCCTTTTGTGGGAAGTTTGTGATACAGCTAAATGTTGGTATGAGCATGAATTCTCACCCTTCACTTTTGACCAGCAACAATTAATTCAAAACATGCCTATACTCTCCTCACCAGATGCCTCTTATCAGGAAAACAATGCTGACATTTCATCAGGCAGATGATGTCTGGTTTTGTAGGTCACTGTATTAAAATGCTACTCCACTCTAACATATCTGACCACCCCTCAAACATGGGAATGCTAGCTAGACTAATCGGATTTATCACAGTAGTTTGTTGTCCATGTGTTTTTGGGGGTGGAAAGAGGCCGTGCTTATCTTGTTAGTTTAGTATTGATTGGCTTGGGATGATGGACCATGGCTTTGGTTCCTTGTGGTTCCATAGCAGACCCTTGGTAGTTTGGTTTAGCTTTAAAGTTTTGACAGCAGTAATGACTGTTCAAGTGTTTTGGCCACTTTCATTTAGCATATCAGTGTTACTAATCTTGACCAAATTTAAGTTAGCCTTTAAACGTACATTGCTGTGTATGACACTACACATTTTCGACAGATCCCAAAGCCATATGTCAGGGCGCTGGAAACACTTTTTTTTTTCTCCCAGAAGTTGTATTGTGTGAAGGAAATTAAATGAAGAATCGTGGGTCTTTTCTGTGGTTTGTTTAGGCCTGTATAGTTTATTTTCCAAATAATAAAACACCAGGCATGCATGCACAACTCTTTATCAAAATGCTATTTTAAGATGGAACGTGTTCATTTTTGGTGGCTTTAGTGGAGCATGTTAAATAAATTTAACTGTGTATGGAAGAGCAACTATTTGTGTTATATGTATGTATGTATGTATGCATGCATGTGAGTGTGTGCGCGTGTGTGTGTTTGTGTATGTGTGTGGCTCCCGTGTCCTGGTACTGGTCTCTTACAGATACAGAAAGCATGTGAACGTCGAAAAGTGTAATATTTACAACAGATGAGCTGAAGTTGTTTTTTTTTTTTTTTTAATACTATGGACACTGTACAAGTTACTGATGTGCCACACACATACTGTTTTTTTGTTGTTTTTTGTATGGATGACTGGTTTTACAATAGCTTTTTTTTGTGCTATAGTTGCAGTATGGCTGCCTGCAATGCTAGAGCGTGCTCTAGAATTAGTCATGTAGCCTCTGTTGATCTTAAAGGAGCATCTAGAACAACTGAAGTCCATCATTTGTTTCCTGACAGCATTAAGAGTATTACAATCGTCTCAATGCTTAGAGAAAGTGTTGAAAGGTACTCGCTCCACCATCAGATAGCGATCATTTTGTAGAGTGTTTTTTCATTTGTGACATGATTGTATGGATGTAATAATCATTTCCACAGCCAACAGGGAAAACAAAAGCAGTTTTATCATTAGAGATTGCAGTCTACAAGCTTAGACAGGGCCTAGTTTGGCCACCCAACACCCTTTATTCTGTTCTCTGTACTTGAATACTCCAAGTGCACTTGATTTTGTACTCCAGTAGTGCTTGATTCTACAGACCAACAGCTGAGCTGGATCGACTTGCTGTGCTCAGGTACAAAGAATTGAACTTAACAGTAATGCTCCTTAATCCACAAGCTCACTCCATCTTCCATCACCTCTTGCTCTGCTTTCAGTGAGCATGCTAAGTCCATGGCGCTCCAGAATCCTGTTGCTGCTGTTTGTTGTAAGTTTTAAATGCCTCAATAAAGTGTATTCAGTACTGCGATACTGTTAATTGGACAAATTTGAATGTTTTTATTTTCCGTATGTTCTAATGAACTGCTGTTTGTAAAGTTGAAAAAAAAGACGTTTAAATATCAGATCACAACTACTGCAATTATTCCATGTTTTATGCATATGTTATTTTTTATTCTTTCCTTCTTTTTAAGCATTGGACATAACATTTCTGTATCACATAATTATATCATGTGGTCAGGTGCCAAATATACAGAAACAGTATTGTATAAATTTATACTGTACAATTGTTATTTGTCGAACAAAAGGTTTGTAATTGTTGCATTTTTGTAGATTTTGTATGGTAACTTGTATTTTGTGACTATGTCGATTTGAGGTATAGAAATCTGTTTCGGTTATCCTAAAGCAAAAATTAAATATGGGTTTAAAAAAAAAAAAGTGTGTGCGCGCGTGTGTGCGCGTTTCTTCAAAGTAATACCAGTGTGAGCCACAAGATGTCAGAATATCAGGTATTGGAGACGAGGGCAAGTTACACAAAAATTTGTTCTCGACAGACCTTAATCTCTTTAAGTACGTAATGAATTTTTAATCCACTGATAATTTGACATTTACCACTGAAGAGATGATAAATCTCTTAAATCGTTGTGACTTACCTGGAAGATCAACAAATTTGACTTGGTAAAAAAAATAGGGTGTTTATGAGGCTCTATTCATCACTTTCAAAAGTCCAAAAACAGTGCTGTCTTTATGTTCGTATTTATTCTAAGTAAAGTCTACTTAATGGTCTCCAATGTGGCCATCCTCAGTTCTGCTGTTGTACAGTGTTGAGTGTTCAGAGTGAGTCTCTGGGACCTCACCTTGCTCTTGGAGAACCATATTCATGCAATTCACTGACAGCCAACACAACATTATCACCTCCACACTTCATGGAGCACTATCATTCCAGAGAACACAGCTCCGCGGACTACCCGTCTAGCCCATGCATGGCATTAGTTTATTGTTCTTGTGTATTTGCTCCAGACAGTCCTGTTTGATTGGCAGTAATTATCTGCGTCTATTATATTTTGACGTGGTGTAAATGACTGATTTCCAGGAACTGATTTTGATGTTCTCTGTAATATGTAATTTTCCTTATGATTGTCAGTGTCACAGAAAAAATGTCTGACTTTAATTTTTGCTCTCTTTCATTTGAATCCGACAGTTGAAGTTTACACTGACAAAGTTTCATGATGAATGGACCAATAGGAATGCTCCAATATGACTAAAAATCTCTCAGAACAGACTGATTAAAAACGGGAATGTTTTGTTCATTAATAAAAGTCACAATAAGGCAAGACATAAAGACATACACAGCACAATCTTTGTTTCCCTCATACCACCGAATCTCATGGCTAATTAGTGTGATAAAGTGAAACCACATCCAGTAAAATATGGGCCTGATCAAACCTGGGAGGGGCTGGAATTTGTTCTGTCACAAATGAAGCCTGGTCACAGACTGTGATAATTCACTGAAGGCAGTTTAGTTTTTCCTAACACAAATCTGTCACAGCCCTGACTTCATCACTGTAGCATATATACGCAGAACAGAGTCCGTACACACCTACACACTGTACACCTGGAGACTGTCTGGGACTAAAAAAATAAACACGTCAGGCTGGTTCTCACCCTATGAAAAAATCATGACATCATGTGATTCATCAAGCTTCAGAGGGTTTAATCCATGTGGCTGCACTTTTCCCAGCACAGGGAGTGTGAGCAGTCTAACCTGTTCGGAATAATGATATAATGCAACATTTGCATTGAATTAAATGTTCCTGAGTGTGTCACTGACCCGAGGCAACACCTGCAACCAGAGGCGAGCAAGGCTCTGGACATTTGGACTAAGCCCAGAGTGTTTAAAATGTCTGGCTCTGCCCCTGCTTTTAATTCCAGGGAAGATGCTGCAATGGAATGGCCACTGTGACATCACATCTCCTCCTGACCTGTACTGCAAGCTTTTAACTGATAAGTAAAGTGACCCAAAAACAGCTGAAGTGGCAGTGCATCCCACATGTGTTTGTGTGTGCATACACAAACACATTGCTCTGACATTCACCACACGCCACAGCCGTTACCTGTCAGACAGGTAGAAGACGAAGCTGTTCTTCAACTCCAAGCAAAGCAAGTTTCCCTCTGCAGCCCCTGGAGTGCCACACCTCGTTTTAACTGTCCCATGAACAATACTGCACAGAGAAAGAAATAAGTGAGTTTTGTAGGTGGCAGTTAGTCAAGAGCCTTGACCTCAAGGCACCGAGCCAGGATTCTCATTCTTACCCATGTCCGATGCCGGAAAGCATTTCTGGATGTAATATGTCCTGGCTCGCCTTTGGTTATTTGATTCCTTGGAAGAAAATGACTTTTTGAAACATGCTTCTTTTCACTAGAACAGCCACACTTATTTCACTTCAGTGAAGCGAAACTGCTCTGATGAGGATAAACAGTTCTCATTGAGTTCTCATTACCATCACACTGGCACAGACTTTCTAACTGACAATGTGATCAAAGCTGTGGAGCAGTGGTACTGCACTGAATGATGGCGGTGAGTTGGGGAGTTGAGATGAGATGGGATTAAACTGACATTTGTTTGCATTCAGTGTCACTCTTGTGACTGAATGCAATCAAATCCTCACAGCAATGCCCCACAATCATCAAACTCTTCTGTCACCTCCTGCTCTCTGTGTGGATGGGCAGGTTGGCACAGAAGAGGCCGCATAAAGTTATACCATAAACACACGTAGACCCAAACCACTCCAACCAAATGTCTCCCAGAGTCTAACAAACCTGCAGAACCGCAATTACATCCAATCACTAGTATAAGATGATTTATCTGGCCATCTTGCTTTTCTCCTCTGTAGACCACTGTGTATTCACTGCATACCCACTAAAACACCCCTATTTAACTGTTCTTTCTGAGACTGTCTGAACATGCCTTTACGATTCTCAGTTACCTGAGAAACAAACAGTTACTCATTCATAACCACTTAGAGCTGTTTTCTGGTCACTTTACATGTCAGCTCACATTCCCAGTAAAGCTTAGATAATATGGGTTTCTATGTGTTGCATCCTTTTATTATTCTGACCTAAAACCGAGGTCAATTCTTCCTATTCAGTGTTTTAGACACGCCACCGAGCATGAACCTAACTGTATAATTTTAAGTTTTTCCTTTCATCCATTCAGACATCTGAGTTACAGGTCTTGAATTTTGATCAGCACTTCATGCACTTTTGACTGTAAAGAGCAGAAATGACATTTTATTGTGGCTGGTCTGGACACTGTGTAAACATTGTGTGAACAGACCAAAAGAAATGCTCTAGAAATGACTGTTAATTAGTCTCATTTGACATTAACTTCCATTCAAGATTAAGAGCATTTTGCCCTCATCTGTAAATGCACCATTTTGGACAGGGACAAGTTTCTGTATATTAAAGATTAAGAAGTGATTAAGTAGCCACATTTTGGACAATTAGAATAAGGACAATTATCATTTAGACCAGCAAAACATTTCACACCCTAATAAAGAACTGAATATGTTGTGAGTCAGAAGTGTTGCACCTGAATGATTCTGGACAATGTCATCTTTTAAAATCAGTTTCACTGACTATTCCCACTGAAAACCGGTGATTAGTTTCATTTAGTCAGAGCACTCTTGTTGAGACCCGACAATTTCATGATTAAGCTCTTACGTACCACAGCTTTGACTTTCTTCTGATGGGTAAAGCTGTTTGGTGTGCTGCCAGAGTTGCCACTGTACTGTACTTTTGTAGCGTTAAAGCTCAAAGCAAAGCTTTCATGTAAGAATGTTTTAAAGTAAATCAATTAAACTACAGGGGTTGGACAATGAAACTGAAACACCTGTCATTTTAGTGTGGGAGGATTCATGGCTAAATTGGAGCAGCCTGGTGGCCAATACTCATTAATTGCACATTGGACCAGTAAGAGCAGAGTGTGAAGGTTCAGTTAGCAGGTAAGTTTATTATAAATATAGTATAAAAATATTCCAATGCACTCAATATTATGGGTGACATACCAGAGTTCAAAAGAGGACAAATTGTTGGTGCACATCTTCCTGGCGCATCTGTGACCAAGACAGCAAGTCTTTGTGATGTATCAAGAGCCACGGTATCCAGGGTAATGTCAGCACCACAAAGAAGGACTGACCACATCCAACAGGATTAACTGTGGACGCAAGAGGAAGCTGTCTGAAAGGGATGTTGGGGTGCTAACCCGGAATGTATCCAAAAAATGTCATTTCCAAGACGAATTGACGCTGTGTTGGCCACAAAAAGAGGCCCTAGTACACCATACTGATAAATTATTGTGGTCTAAAACCATGTGTTTCAGTTTCATTGTCCAACCCCTGTACCTGATCCCATGAAAATGAGGCCTACCAAGAAGTACAAAGAAAGTCGAGTTAAGATCTCCTCTCCTCATTTATTCTTCCTACACACAGTTGCGTCCTGTTTGAGATCAACATGAGAGTCAAAACTAGTTTGTGGAATTTAGCTCCTGAGAAACAAAAAATGATCAAATTGTCTCACATTTGTCTTAATCTTTATTTTACCAGACTGATCTCACCTCATAATAATATATCTGAGTAAGTGTAAGACCTTATCATTTCTCATACAGCTCTCTTATATCTCAGATATATTTCAGGTGTCGACCAGAGCAGGAGATCCAATGTATGTCCACATGTATGTGCTGATAATTAAGAGAAATATTTCAGACACCAGTAAAACAATATTGAGATCTGTTTTATTTCTCATCAGACAGAAATAAGAAAAGCTCAAAATCAACTCCTGCTGGAAAATCTGGTCATCCAGGGTAAAACGTGCCCCATACTATAATTCAAGCTGGTTAACCAGTTTTAGACCAGCATAGCATATGTTGCATATTGACACAAAAATAAACAGTCAAATGCCACCTTAACAAGTAAGGGGGGAGGTCCTGTTTTTATCTCATGACTTTCCAGTTAATTTAAATGATCTAAAATGGGGGAAGATGTTCAATCAGACACCATAAATCGGCCACAAAGATTCAGGACATTGTGAATTTCAGCTCAATTTAAAGAGTTCTTTGATGGTCAAGGCGGTTTAAAAATCTGATCATGACCAGCATGACCAGCATGACCAGTGTGACCAAAATCAAATGGAACATATGCAATGCTGTTCTAAAACTGCTTAATCAGGTTATTTAAGAGTACAGGCTATGTTTTCCCCTGGATGACCAGATATTGAACCACCTTGACCATCAAAGAATTCTTCTAAATTGAGCTGAAGTCAAGTCAAGGTGATTGAACATTTGATCACGGGAAAACATACCATATAGTATTAAACAAACTGGTTAACTAATTTTGGACCAGCATAACATATTCTGCATTTGATTTTGGTCACTTTGGTTCCCATTTACACACATAGAAATAAGCAATCAAATGCCACCTTGGCAGGTAAGGGAGAGTTCCTTTGTCCCATTATTGCCAGTTAATTTAATCAGTTTAAAATGTGGAATCAGATCATAAACTTGCCACAGACATTCAGGACGGAGTGAACTTCAGCTCAGTTTTAAGACTTACAGACATGACATATACAAGTGTTACACAAAATACTGCAAGATGTTTGTAACAGTCAGTTTGAGTCATATGAGCTGATAGTCAGTCAGAGGAGGTGGGTCATATCCTGAAGGATCATCCTGCACTGCTGAATCTCAGTGGGTCAAAGGTTTTACTGTCAAGACCAGTTTCTGGTTTCAGGTGGTCTGAGCTGCTCTTTAATGGCCAAGGTGATGTTGGCAGTGGCTGATCTGCTTATTAATGATACATATGTTAATATTGACACACAAAAATCAGTCACATTCCACCTACACAGGTCCTAGGGGAGGGCCTGGGGGAGGACCTGGGTGGGGGGGGGGGTCCTTTATCCCATTACTTTCCAGTTAATTTAATTAGTCTAAAATGGGGGCAGATGTCCAAACACTCAGACCATAAATGTACAGCAAGGTGTTTGTAAGTGTCAATTGAATCATATGAGCTGAAATTCAGCCAGGGAGGCGGGGCCTATCCTGAAGGACCCACCCACAAGCCTGAATCTCAACAGGTGAGGGATTTTACTGTCACTCTCGTCCTCCAGTTCACTCATTCAGATCCCAGCCTTCTCAGAGCCCTGCTGAAATCTGATCTCTGGGAAGTTGTTGGTTTATTCAGAACTGGTTCCTCACAGACTGGTGTGCAGACTGTTGGGTTTGTTTTGTGTATGACGTCATAGGGAGGCGTGAAGTGAGTTAGTGATTAGAGTCCACCTTTCATCATTCTCCTTTCGCTGACCCCCTCTCTGTTCCTGAGAAGGTTCTGAGGAGCGACACAGGAACGCACGACGACCTTCATGGCTCAAGAGGAAAGGTGAGTTGGAGACAATCAGCCCACCTGTAGATTACAGATCTCACCTGCTTCAGGAGCTCTGTCTTATTCTGCCCAACACACCTGACCAGTCTTTTATTGGTTCTGGAGTGCCCCAGCACAGTTTAGTGCTTTTCCTGCTCAAGCACACCTCATTCAACTCACCTGTTCATGACCAGGTTTAGTAGGTCCATTAGAGCAGGGAAAACAGTAAATCTGTCCCTCCAGGACCAGGCTGTTGGGGTTGATGATGTTTTAGGTGGGTCACCAACATTGCTCCTGGAGATCTACCTTCCTGCAGACTTTGAATCCAACTCTAATCCACCTACCCGATCCAGCTCATTTCAGAAGTTCTTAGTTGTCTGAATGGGGTGTAGGAAGGTAGGTCTCCAGAAGCAGGTTTGGTGGCCCCTGTGATGGAGCAAGACACCACTAAAATGTCCAGGACAGGGGCAGGTGGTACTCCAGTACCAGGGTTGGGATGCTGGGGGTGGTTAAGGTCAAATTTCAGGACAATAAATAACTTCACCAGTTCTTCTTGTACTGCACAGGATTGGGCTTATGTTATCTGGCCACACATCTGGGGTGTACCTACTGTAAATCTCAATTTTGAGATGATGCACTGATGGTTTTCACTTCCCTACTGTTTGCTCAGTGGAATTAAAGGTTTTAACCTAGATTCACAGGCTAACATCCTTTTGACTTCCACTTGCCGGTATCTATATCCATTGGGATAATACATTGTGTGAGGGGACAGGACATTGGGTGGCAATGTAAAGGGAGAGCTATGGGAAGAGCAGATACTTGCTGCAGCTCTTTGTTGGCTCCAGCAGCCCCCAGGCACTGAAAGGTGTCAGTTTTATTTAGTGTAAATGTCTGGTTGGGAGAATAGGGTCACCTGTGTCTAATCAAGTGTCAGATCATAGCTGAATCTGAGGTTCCTACAATCAAAGATCAATGAGCTTGAAGAAGGTACTACCATTATGGCTTCACATATTGCGGCACACATTCCCGACGCATTTATACTAATACTTTAATTCAAAAGTCACACATCTAATTCTAATTAAAGTGTAGAGATTCTATTAAATCCCATAAAAATCCTGGAAGAAAAAGATGAGGAGAATAGAGTCACAAATGCATGCTTTAACCATAGATGTCTGATTTTAATGTTCTGTAGGAGTAACAAAACAGGCAGAGCCTTATTGTTGTATATTTTGCTCCATACCATGGTATATTTTATAGTATCCAAAAAATGATTTGGAATTGAACCATTGTTGTGATATATATATAAATAAATAAAAGTAGGAATAACCTGTATATAAACTCACCTGTTTATATATAAATAAGGTGTAGTAAACTGCAACATAAAAAAAAACAGCAGCATGGATAAACATTAGCATGGATAACATGTCAAGTGTCCAATTAAAGTGTCAGCAGTGGTTTGTCTAGTTAGAGTTTAAGAGTTTTACAGCTTCAGGGAGGAAGCTGTTCCTCAGTCTAATGGTTCTGCACTTAATGCTCCACAACCTCCTGCCTGAGGGGAGCAAGGCTCCTTTTACCTATCCAGGCATGTCCTCATTACGAACCCATGTAGATATATATTTTCTAATGGTGTTGTCTGTGTGATGCAGTAAGCGGCTGGTAGTGGTGGTGCCCAATGAGACCTCTTTTCCATCACGCCGCGTCTACACCAGTGAAGATGAGGCCTGGAGGGCCTACTTAGAGAACCCACTGACTGCAGTCACCAAGGCTATGATGAGCATCAATGGAGACGAGGACAGTGTAGCAGCACTTGGCGTCCTCTACGACTACTACAAGGTCAGTTGGAAAGGCTCTGTTGGGAAGCTGTCTGAGGCTATGCTAAGCATTGTTGACGTCTGAAGGTTTTGTGTCTACCTGACTGCAGACTGAGGTTTGGTTCTCAGAAACGGCACACTATGACGTGTTCACTCTCAGCAGTCTAGATTAGATTAGATTCAATTTGTTGTTTCGTTTAAACTAAACCCTAGTGTGTCTGTTTTGTTGGTATGGTTCATGAGAACTAATCAGAGCACTGGTTTATGAACCCTGGTGCACACCAAAATAGAGGAGACCACAAATGAACACTTGCAGATTTAAATGTTGTCTCCTCTCTTCTGTAAATGCAAAGTACATATTTCTGTCATTGTTTTGACACTTCAACAGTGTTTTGTCACATGAGCTCAGAATCAGTACCTGTAGAATTTAGAACATGGCTTTAGGATAGTACTCAGTGTAGTATATCTAAGGGAACCAAACTATAAATAAACATTCCAGCAAGACTAAGTGTACATGCATGAAGTTAGTCAACGGGTTGTTTATTGGCTCACTGTTAGGGCGTATGGGGTGTTGGGATACCTGCTCATTCAAAGTTATTTTATAGAGTTTGTGTATCATGGTTCTGCTGACGTAACTGCCTCTACTGGTCACATTTTGGAGCATTGCTGTGAGGGTTTTACATTCAGTGTTAGAAGCATTAATGAGCTCAAAAAGTTGCATGATCACAAACCCACCTCATTCCTAAAGTCTTGGATGGAGCACCATCGTTACAGAGAACACAGATCATTGCTGGGGACTTTATTTGCACATCTGTGTCAGCAATGGGTGCAAATTCAAGTAGCTGAATTCGTTCAATAAAGGGGTGTCCATACATACTTGGACATACAATGTGTCTTGTAATAGTTGTGTTGATATTCTGTTTACTTTTGCTTCTCAGGTTCCGAAAGAGAAGAGAGTCCTGCCTATCGCTAAAGTCCCAGAGGAAGAAAAGAGGTCTGTTCTGCCTAACACTGTCACTTAGACATCTTCACAAATAGCACAGTTATTAAATATGCTTGATATGAACAAAACTGCACTGCATATGACTGCATCATCCAGCTGCACGACATTGACATTAACCTGACACGGTTAAAGAAGCTCATTTTCTTGAATATATATTGTACAGGATATGGCATGGAGGTATGGACTCATTGGATGAGCGTATACAAGCTGCCAAAGCTCTCCCAGTTAACCTCTCGCTCAACGCAGACTCCCACACCACAGAGGTGAAGCGAGATTTGTACAGCACATTGCCAGCAGAGGTGGGAGTAGTGACCACTGTTAAACCAGAGTATATGGCATTATCCACTTCTAACCACCAGCAAGAGGGGCAGCAAAACCACCACCGCTTGGCTTTTCAACAGTCCTCTCAGGAGGCAAGGACCATTACCCACAGCCGTTATGTGAAGGATGAGCAGAAGAGTGTGCCAGATAGCACCTTTGAAGACTCTTACGCAGGAGAAAATGTGGTGAGAAAGTCTGTGTTCTTGGGGAATGTCTGGAAGTCTATGGGAATGTGATGGATAAGGGAAACACATTACTGTTATGGTTGTGGTAAAGATTTATTACATTTGTAGGTCTAGGCCTTCACATCAGGTCATTAAATGTGAAAATTTAACCAAATGATTTCCCTGTGGAATGCTGAAGGCTGTCTAAGCTTACAGTAATTAATATTTTAGATTAACCACCAGCATTTGAAACTCGTAAAAGATTTTTATATTAAGCTTAAGAAGAGTTATTAAAATATGCAGAGTCCTGACACAGAGGTGCTACTATTGCAACATCTAGAAAGTTCAGGAGGCACAATTATTCTCACTACCACTCATTGGAATTCAAAGCTTGTTAATTGTGCTGTCCCAGATATTTGGGTGGTAGATCCTTTGGTTAATCTGATGTTACACCTTCAATCCAGCTTCACTAAGTTAACTATTTCTACCAAGATGCAATGGGGGAAAATGCTGAACAGACCATTTAATACTGTCAGACTTAAAACACAATGAGCACAATGACGGACAGTTTCAGTTTGCAGAAATTATTTAGGGGTCTGTTTTTCTTTTCTTTTTTTAAAGTATAATAGCTCTAATGTGATGTTCTGTGTTTTTAACAGAAATTTAGAGTACCCACCACTCTAGGGTTCCAAGACTCCCTCTTTGAGCAGCCTGCAGTGTGAGTGCTGTTGTTTAAAATTGGAAAATATCTTTTCATGTTGAAAGTCACGAAAGGACAGGAAAAAAACTGACCTGTCTATCCAATTCCTCTGGTGTAGAGACACCTTCCAGTACCATATAGAAGCAAGCCGATCAGTGCGACAGAAGCAGGGCGAGGGACCCATGATCTATCTGAACAGAGGGCAGTTCTACGGCATTACTCTGAGTGAGACAGGGGCCAGCAAGGGCCTGCACCTTCCCATCAGCAAAGTGCGGGTGAGTTCTGCTGCTGTCAACATGGCAACCATTAAAACATTTGCAATCTGACTTGCCGTTTTAGGAGTTGAAATAGTTCCTGACTCTTCTAAATGAATAAAGGATAGAATAAGGCTTTGCTGTTATGGACTGTATTTTCTTATTTAATTAAAGGGTCTAGATTAGCTGCTATTATTGGCCCTGTCGTTTTAAAAGACACACATTTTACGTGACAACTTTACCAGAGAAGCAAAAAACATTCTTAATTTGAATGCGGATTCAGTCGAAAAAGAACATTTCAGTTGGTCCATTGATCATGATAGTGTATGTAGTCTGTTTGACGTGTAATGTAATGTTGCTCATTGTGCTACTATGGTGCTTCTTGCAGAGTGTAGTGATGGTGGTGTTTGGAGAGGATAAATGTCGGGATGAGCAGCTGAAGCACTGGAACTACTGGCACAACCGTCAGCACACTGCTAAACAGAGAGTGCTGGACATTGGTAAGTGGCTGTAGTATGTAAAGTGTAAACGTACCACTGTGATACATTCTGTAAACAGCTTTAAAAAAAATCAGTGTTGCTAATTTTTTTTTGGTCATTTGAGGGTTAATAAGTTTCCATCTTTTGTTAAAAACCACAGTTACATTAACAAAAGTAGACATCTTGGTGTGTCTTTTCAAAGTAAACTGTGTTATGCATGTACAAACCCTGGCAAAAATGATGGAATCGCCACTCTTAGTTGTTTAATTTTGTAGAAAAATTAACTAATTAAATTAATTAATTAATTCTGGCATCACATTCATGCCAGAAAAAACATTTTTTTATTCCAATCAAATTCTATCATTAAGAAACAAATAAAGAAGAAAGAAATTTAATTGTTGTAGTCTGTCACAATGGTACTTTCAGATCAAGCAGGATTCACTAAATTCTGAGTAAAATATTAAAACTAAACAAACACCTGCAGCAGATTAAATCTGCTCATTAGTCTTCAGTTAAAAAGTGCTCACACTGTAGGGAGCTGTTGCACAAAGTGGATTGACGTGAATCATGGCTCCAGCGTGAGAGAGCTCAGTTGAAACAAAGGAGAGAATTCTAAAACATCAGGTAAATCATCACAGAATGTTGCTAAAGATGTTGGTTGTTCCCAGTCAGCTGTGTCTAAATCAAGACCCATCAAAACTGATTGGGTATGTCTTCAAGATACATATGCCTTGAAAACAGAAAATGCAGCACAAAACAAATGAGAAGCAAGTGAGTGAGAACACCTAAACAGAGAACAAGAAGGTTAGGATGGGTTTTGTTCATTTCGTGCCGGTTCAATACAATTTATAAAGATGACTGTCTGAAGAAAACATGAACATTTCCACAGTCATAGATGATATGGTTACATGTCAGGTAAAGTGAGGGGGGAGATGATGGCCATTACATCTTCAATAAATGTCAAAGCCTTCATAAGAATTTCTTATTATTATCAGTTGAAAGGAGGTCAAGGTGATGATGCATTTTGCAATAGAGCAAATGTCATAATAACTTTCTTTCAAGTAAGACATATAATGTCACTCACATGGCCTTCAAAGAGTCCAGATCTCAATCCAGTTGAAAATCACTGGTGGAAATTGAAGTAAATGGTCAATGACAAGGTTCCAACCTGCAAACCTGATCTGGCAACAGCAATAATATACCATTGGAGATGGACTGATGAAGAATACTGTTGGTCCATTAATTAAGTACATACCTCATAGAATTCAAGCTGTTATAAAAGCCAGAGGTGGTGCAAACAAATACTAATGGTGTAGTTTTTTTCTCATGATTCCATATTTTCCTCAGAATTTAGTGATTCCATAAATAGTGATTTCCTCTACTTGATCTAAAAGCACAAGTGTGACTGACTGCAACAATTTGGTTTTTTGGCAGATGGCTTGGAATTAAAAAAAAAAATGTGGCATGTATCTGTGATTAATTTTTTTTCTACAAAATTAAACAATTGAAAGAACTTCCTCTAAGACTGGTGATTCCACAATTTGTGCCAGGGGTTGCAGTAGCACTACATTGATTTGGATTTTATTTCTGAAGCCACTTAAAGGCATCATCCCTTTAAACCTTATATAACGTGTCCCAACCAATATGTGTAATGGGCAGATGGGGCAAAAACTGCTGTAGACTAAAATCTAAAATAGATAGCTCATGTTGTTAAAGTAGCATTATCTATTTTGTGCCCAGACAGCTTTTTTCATCATAAATGTTGTGTGTTTGTCACAGAATTCACTTCGATAGTATTGTGATCACCATTTTGACCAATTTTGTTGACTATAATATAGCACCACTTTAACACACTTAATCAGTGAGAGATAACCACGATAAAGGCCAGCCTCAGAATTGATATAACCTATATAATCAAGGCATAAAATTCACAAGTATTTGTGTGCATTTTTAAACTCAGCCCACTGTTTTTTAGAGACTTGTGGTATCATTCAAGGGGAATTCCCTCTTGTCCTCAACCTGTGTATGTGTTTGGGGGGGCGGGGGGTTCTAAATTCAGCCCCTCATTCAGTAGCCCTTTGCCTTCCCTTCATATTGTATCCTGTTAAATGCAACACTAGTAGAAGGCTTAGGGCAGTGAAATCCGTCACCTTCACTCACAGATGGGAAATGGGAAGACAATAAAGAATAGGAAAGACCTGAGATGTAGGGGGATGGATGGCTCTCAAAGACCACTACAGGGGTCTCACCAACAGCAGTTGGTAGACCTACATGATGTAGTGTAGGTCTTTTTTGGAGGGCTTGGAACCTGATATGTCTTAAATGTTTGATTTGAATAACAGTATCCAGGGATTTTTCCATAGAGCCCGAAGCTACAGAGCAGGATTTGAATAGATAATTAACCGTTGCAGGGAGAAGTGCACAAAAATAGACACAGTGGCAGGGACTGAGGCTCTTGTGACTGTGTGGTAAACGTGTATATGTAATGTCTGTTCACCTGGGCAGTTGATAACCACGAGTTTGAATTATTTATCTTCTAATCAAACACATTGACTCAGTTTAGTTGATACTTTGCTTACTGCAGTGATTCAGATAAAACTTCAATAAATGTTGAATTATTTATGTTGGTTTACTTGAGAAGTAATCAGAATGCACAGAAACTCTTTATCGGTTCACAGCACTTGTTTCCAAAACTCAAAATAGATCTGTTTTAAAACAATCAGTAAAGGTATGTTTGGAGAAACACTGTACCAGCTGTGAAACATGGCGTACATCTATCACACTGTGGGACTGTGTTACCGATAGTAGCGTTGTCAATATTGCACAAGTGAAAGGAAGCATGGATTCCTTAAAATATCAATTTCTGGATGCATATGTCTAGCCATCCATTAAAAGACTGAAGCTATCAAGAGACTGGCTGCTCCAACAGGAAAATCTGAAACAAACCTGAAATTCCATCATGGACCACCTGAAGCTTTTATAAAGGGCCTCACAGTTCCCTGACCTGTAAATAAAAGACATTGAATGACTTTAAACAACCTCAGAATACTGTAGAACTAAAAGAAGAATTGAATGACTTTTACTGCCATAAAGAGTCTTTTAAAAAGCTGTTGTCTGCCAGAGGGGGTGTAACAATGTCCTGATGTTGTAAGGTGTCTAATGTTTGCACAGACTGCATCACTTTTTTTTTGCATCAATGTTTTTTAAGTAATGAAAAACAGAATAACAGTGCATTAAAATGAGCCCAAAATATTTCTGATCTCCACTCTATCCATGTCTTTCTATCCAGCTGATTACAAAGAGAGTTTCAATACCATTGGGAATCTTGAGGAAATCTCCTACAATGCTGTTTCTTTCACCTGGGATATTACCGAGGAAGCTAAGGTGAGAGTATAGACCTGTATTAAAGCTTTCACTGTTCTGTAAGAGTGATTATACATATGATTTGAACTGATTGCCCTGATTACTTCAATTAACCACTTTGTCTCTTAATAGGGATCATTATGAGCAGCATGAATCAATTTGAAAATACTTTAGGTCACATAGATTTCAAAAGATATGTAAGTTCAAGACAAAACAAAGGAACTGGGTGAGGAACTGTATCAGGGAAAAAATGTGTAACACTATAGCAAATGTAAAAATGGAACATTTATGTAGTAAAAAGAGTTGAATGTCAAATTCTTGATTATTATGGGTGATATACAGTATAAATCAAATTAAATAAATAATAATAATAAAGTTCCTGTTGAAACAAGTTGTTTAAGTTATAGTAAGTTCGGTGTGAAATAGTACTTCCCATTACTAGCATATTTATGAGCACAGTGGTATACCAAAGAGTAGTACCAAAGAGTAGTACCAAAGAGTACAGTAGTATGTGTTTTCACATTTTCTAGGTCAGAATGATTAAAACTTTTTGTGTCATGAAACTGTAGAGATTCATATATGTTGTTTTGAAATTAATGGTTTGTTTCTGTTTACGGTAAGCTTTTTTCAACGAGATAATCATTCATATCAGTAAATTCAAAAATTTTCGTTAGTATATTCATTTTATTATATTCAGGATAGTGGAGATTAACATGCAAGAACTTTAGTGCACAAAATTGAGGGTGCACAGTTGGCATGTTCAATTTGTAAGACCTGTAAAATATAGACTCTCAGATGAGAGGATTAATACACGTTATGGATGATTTTTCCCTATAAAATACTCTCTATTAATAAGCAGATGGCCTCTTAGTATTCAAATACTCAAACACTAAAAAGTTTATTCTGGTATCCAGATACCAGTTCTGAAGGCTCTAATATGAAATCATAGTGCACAAGCTTTCGTACACACACGCTCCATCAGACGTGCAATAAACATTACGGAACAGATGTGTAGTGTATAGTACAGGCACTTGTTGTTTTGAACGTTTGTCGTTTATTAACTGATGCCTGTTGGAAGTGGTCATGTGACCATGAGAAAAGAAGTGGTTCTCACAATATTGCTCCATAAGCCTTCTTGTTAAACAAAAGCTACAGGCACAGACACGACGACCAAGAAGCATGTCAGTGGGAAACTATTTTTGCTCCTGGCAAAAAGATTTCCCACATTTCATCTCTCAAAAGCAGTTTTTCCAGTGACTCTTGAAAGGTTGGCATTGGGCAATTTACAGTTGTTGCTCATTTGAATAAACTTCGAGCTGCAGCAGAAATGCAGATTAGCTAACAGATGTCACATGGTCTCAGAAATACATGAATTGAAGCCATATATAGTAATATTATATCAACAATTTCAATTTAATATACACTTATTGACATAAACAATGGATACCTGTGGATATATGCCTATATGACCCCAAAGACACCTGTCTTACTGCAGTCTGGAGACGTTCAGGTGAAGATGTTTCCATCCCACATCCACAGTGTTCTACTGTGATTAATGTGTATCTTGACAATATGAGTACTGTAAACATATTCATTTGTATTCAGAATTTCATTCATCTGTGATATGTTTATCATATAAAGTGAACTATTATAAGTCATTTTAGTTCACTTTTGATCAGTATGGCTTATAGCTCACAAAGTGAATTTGAATATATTACTAATCACCCAAAAAGGCTTGAAATATACGCATTACATTTAAAGTGACGCATATAACATGAAGTGTCCTATTTTGATTTAAATTGCAAACAAAAACGTTTCTGAGGTGGACTACTAAGTAATAGGCACCACATTATAATGTACCTAGAACCCTTTTTCGGAATTACTTGAGTATAACATGTCAAAATGAAACCAAATGTAATTCTGTTTATCGGATATTGTTATAATAATAAAGATTATTGGCTCTAAAGGACCGAGGAAAAGTGGAGCATGACCACTCCACACATTGGTCAAAATGCATGTTCTCATTTTCTTTTTCTTTCTTTTCGTAGGTGTTTATCACAGTGAACTGTCTGAGCACAGACTTCTCCTCTCAGAAGGGAGTGAAAGGACTTCCGCTGATGATTCAGATTGACACTTACAGCTACAATAACAGGAGCAACAAGCCCATTCACAGAGCCTACTGCCAGATCAAGGTCTTCTGTGACAAGGTTGGCAAAGATGTTTCTATAGTCTGTTTCTATCCAATCTGTGGTTTAGAGGCTTGTTCAGTAACAGAGTGAGGTCATGCTTCTGATCAACTAGTAATACATATTGATTTCTGCATTATGATGTTATGATAATGAGTCATTATTCTGGTTCATTTATTGTGAAGAATTACTCCTGCATGTCCTGTTACTCCACAGGGAGCTGAGCGGAAGATCCGGGATGAGGAGAGAAAGCAAATTCGGAAGAAGGTGAAGGGTCATGCACCTGGAGGGCAGGGTCATAATGGTGAGTTAGTGGCATCCATATACTCTCACTCAGCACTCATGCAATTATGTGTTGATATGTATGAAAGGTGTAATAAAGAAGAAATATCCAGTGAGCTTCAGTTCAACAGAAGGAAATGTGTGGAGAATATGTGCACTAAACTAATTAAACTAATTTAGTGACACAGCCTTTAGTGACACAGCCTCATCTTAAACCATGGCAGATGTATTTCAGTTCTTGTGAAGTGCAACTGCAATATAATTTCAGCATGTCAGGAGTCTTGGTGAAACGTTGAACAGACGTGATCTTAAAACTGTGCCTGTTCTATCAGACTTGACAGGAAAATCAGGAGGATATGCATTAATTCAGAAGAAGTCAGATATTACATTTTTCAAATCCATGATGTGTCTGGAGTCCCAGCCTGTGCTTTTCATCCCTGATGTCCACTTCAGTAATCTGCAGAGAGCTGCACAGGTGAGTGCTGCCTTATCCAACTGCTATATCATTGATATATATATATATATATATAATATTTACACACACATACAGTTATTTATATATATAGATAGATATAGTTTGTTGTCACACACACCACACACACACACACACACTGCATCCATAAAGTATTCACTGTGCTTCACTTTTTGCATTGTTACAGCCTTATTTTAAAATGGATGAAATGAAAGAGTGAGAAAAGTGTTGGTACTTTTGCAAATGTATTAAAAATGAAAGACAAAAATATAATGTACATAAGTATTCACTGCCTTTGTTCAATACTTGTTGAAGCAGCTTTGGCTGCAATTACAGCGTCAAGATTTGAGTTTGATGCTCAGATAAACCTTCATCCCAGTCTGAGTTCCAGAGCACTCTGGAGCAGGTTATCATCAACTACCGTATTTTCCAGACTATAAGCCGCTACTTTTTTCCATGCTTTAAACCATGTGGTTTATAATGAGGTGCAGCTTTTTCTTCTTACATATGTTATTTTTCAAGGTTTTTTTTGTTTGTTTTTTTAACTTTGTGGGTGCGGCATATATTCAGGTGCGGCGTATAGTCCAGAAAATATGGTATGTCTCTGTACATTGTTGCAGTCATCTTTCCCTCGACCCTGACTAGTTTTCCACTTCCTGCTGCAGAAAAACATCCCCACAGCGTGATACTGCCAACAACATGCTTCACTGCAGGAATGGTATTGGCTACATGATGAGCAGCACTTTTCCAATACAGGCCTGAGTGGTGGAGGGCTGCAGAAATGGTTGCCATTCTGTAAGGTCATCCTCTCTCCACAGAGCAATGTTGGAGCTCTTTCAGAGAGACACCTTGGTCACCTCCCTGACAAAGGCCCTCCTACCATGATCATAGAGCCACCTGGCCAAACTAATTGAAGAGTCCTGGTGGTTCCAAACATCTTCCATTTACGGATGATGGAGGCCACTCTGCTCATTGGGACCTTCTAAGCAGCAGATGTTTGTACCCTTTCCCAGATCTGTGTCTCACTACAAACAAAATTTTCTCACCTTTGTCATCGTGGGGTTTTGTGTTTAGAACTGGGAATGTAATCCATTTTGGCTGGCTGTAACATAACATAACAAAATGTGCAAAAAATGAAGTTCTGTGAATACACACTGGATGGTGTGTGTGTGTGTGTGTGTGTGTGTGTGTGTGTGTGTGTGTGTGTGTGTGTGTGTGTGTGTGTGTTACATACTGTATATTGAAGCATTGTTTTTCATCTCTGGTTTGCCTACAGAAGTACGGCTTTGGTGGAGAAGAAACGGAGAATGATGGGTAAGTGCTATTATATGACTGTGACAACTGGATTAGTAAATAGTGTCTCATTAGTTTCTGGGCTGTGCAGTAAACTAGGCTAATCATTTTGGTTCTGGATGCTGGGGGGTCATATTATGTCTGATATTTCTAACAATAACAATTGTCAAGGCTTTGTTATAGTTGATCCTAAAATGAGACGTCAGAATCCTAACACATGGTTTCTTTTGTGTGTAATATCCAGTTAATGGGTTGAAAATGATTTTTTTTTTATTATTAGATTTATAGAGATAATCTAAATCTTGAGCACAATGTTTTGACTCTACAGTGTGATGATGAAGAGGACGTTTAGACAGACAGAAGATGACCTCTGCCCTCCCCCAGCCAAACAGAGCAAAGGAACTACACCAAGTAGAGGTGTGTCTCTTATATACGTTATTGCAAACTGGATTTGATATAATGTACGGTATGTGTTTGAGAGAATCTGAGAATCTGGGAGTGAGTCAGTTCTTGTTGCCATTGTGAAAGGATTCTTACTGACCTTGGCTATTTCTCCACAGTTCTGCTGTATGTAAGGACAGAAGCTAATGAGGTTTTTGATGCATTAATGCTGAAATCTCCAACAGTGAAGAGCTTGATTGAGGCTGTAAGTATACGCTTGCTTTTTACATAATGTTTGCATTACGTTTTGTGTAAAGCACACTGAATTACAGATTTATAATTTTCCTTTCAAGATATCAGCAAAATATTCTCTCCCAGCTGAGAGGTTAACCAAGATCTACAAGAAAAATAAGAAGGGGTGAGTAAACAGTCATCATACAAAAGTGGTTTCTTATAATTCCTAATTACTAATATGTTATGACATAAATAATAACTTAAACTAATAACAATAAAAATTCAGCTCTAGGATGTAGGGAGGCCATGACACAAATAATTAAACAAAAACTTGTATTGAAATCATGGCAGTAACATAAAATATTTTGTCACATACCGTCTTTATAGTGTGAGTTTAATGCCAAAATAACACACACTTATCCCTGCACCAGCTATCTTGCCAAAAACCAGGAGAAGAACAGAAAATACATCCAACTAGCCATCCTCCCTTCAGCATAATCGGAAGAAAAGCAAAAAGATGAAAATAAATGGCTAAATATGTGTATAAGCATCGGTCTGCTGCAAACTGAGAAGGAACAATTGTTTCAGAGAAGAGAGCTAAACACTAAGTCTGTTCATAACTATCATCTGGTCTGTTGTCTATCTGGTGCTACTCAACTAGTCCTCTGGATCAGGGGTTCTCAACCTTTTCCACCTCATGGCCTGCTTGTATATAACTAGAACACTTAACAGCCCACAAGAAAACAAATCTCAACATTTAATGTAAATGTTTTGCCTTTCATTTCCCTGACAATGAAAACATGAGAGTTGTAACCTGATTTATAATTTAAAGTGTCATCAGTGGACTACTGCCTCACCCTGATGATGGGCCTGCAGACCATTACAGTGTGCTTCAGGACACACTGGTTGTGAATCCCTGCTATAGTCTGTACATAAGTTGAATAAACTGACCAAAAACACAAGAAGTAAATTAACATTAATTAAAAAAAAAATGTAAATCAAGCTGTCATTGGCTGTGTGGTGACCGTGAACACAATGTGCACTATGCTATATACTTTTAAAAGAGTCATCATTTTATGACAGCCAATCAGAATGGAGCTTCATGAGATCAGCTGACTTTCGCCAAAAGATCACCCGACACCTGATAGAAAGGACAAAAAACAAAAACAAAAAAGCACACAACAACAGAGCACCAAAGACTTTAAAACATGCATGAATGTCACTTACCTCTTTTTATAATTGAGAAGTTGGGAAATGGGGGAAGACGCGGTTCATTATTATTGGGTAAAATTAATGAGTTTAAGAGTAAAAAAGTTAATGAGTTTAAACTTATGGATTTGATCTTTAACTTTTTATCATTGTTTTTACATATATTATCATCTTTCTCCATGTGTGTGTTTCCTTATTTTCTAATCAGGATTCTTGTCAACATGGACGATAACATCATTGAGCACTACTCCAACGAGGATGCCTTTATACTAAACATTGAGCCTCAGACAGATGGCTTTCAGGTCACGCTCACAGAGATCTAATGGATATCCTGATTATGAGGATTTAATTGCCCATTCATGGAGAATGTTAAACCTGCCCCCTCCTAAGATGAGTCTCTTAGAGTCAACACATCACATCTTCAAGCCAATTTTGTAGAAGGACAATACTCAAGAGATAGGATGACTGCAACTGTACAAACTGTAATTGCACTAGAGTAAGATGACACACTGCTTTCATTTCTTTTCAGTTTTTTTGTGGTTTTCAAGCACCCCCTACTGGTCGTTGGGTAGGCAATAAGAAAGAAGTCCTTAACTAATGTTGAAGAGGTTGATGTTCCCAAACATGTTCTGGTGAAGCACTGCCATTGAGAATGAACACTGGGAACGTAGTGAAAATATGTGTAACTGAATAGAAAAGCAAATTTCCTAAATGCTAAAGAGGTCACATGTCTTTAATATTTTAAGATGTGTGTCTGTGTGTGTGTATATGTAAATAT
Source organism: Acestrorhynchus altus (assembly GCA_034509495.1). Lineage (NCBI taxonomy): Eukaryota > Metazoa > Chordata > Actinopteri > Characiformes > Acestrorhynchidae > Acestrorhynchus > Acestrorhynchus altus. Next base: position 25,225,659 of record CM067507.1, read on the forward strand.
TTTTTTTCATCCAAAATGGCCAAAAATTAAAAGGGCCAGAAGCAAAATATGCGCAGTGTACAACTACTCCAGTGTCTGTCTTCCTGAAGGTCTTTTGGTTCACCTCTCTGGTAATCATACAGTCTTTCACACTTATAAATTGTCATTTTTTAATTATGGTACAAAATGAGGAAACGATTACATCTGATATCATAATACGAGTCAAGCAAAGCTTCAGAAATCTTAAATCTCTTGGAAACATATTGCCTTCTCCTTACAATATATTAGAGGTTTGTATAGATTGTGTTTGCATGTATATATTTGTTTTTTAAATGTTTAGGTGATGTAAATATGTACCTTTTATGAATTTAATAAACATAAGCATTTTTAAAGCATTTTCTACTTTGGATGTCTTGATTTGACTTCCAGATATGTTGTATATACCCTTTTTCTTACGTTCTTTGCTTTCCATGATGATGGAAGACCCTTTTCTTCATACACTTACATGGTAGTATCCCAGAGAATCAGTGTCATGATACCCTTTTTGTTACTGTTTTGAGCTTTTTTTTTTTATCTCTCTGCCCTGCTGGGTCCGCACACAACAGTAATGTAAACATGCCCCAATCGATTTTAGTGACTTATTAGATTTTTTTATTGCTTACCAGCAAACTGAAACAAGTATCTACATTGAAGATCAAGCTTTAAAAGGTTGCTTTTTGGTTTGGTTTCTAATTTGCCAATGTCATAATGTTCACTCTCAGGTGGGTAAAATCTTAAATATTTAAATATGAGAGTTTCAGAGAAAAATGTTTGATGTTTGTTTTCTATCTGTAATTGAAACCAGTATTGTTAAGCATTGAGTTGGTGTGATTTCTTAAACCTGTATTAAACACAACTATGGAGTAATTTCCCAAATATAATAAGCTGTTACCTCGGCTTAATTTGTGCACAGGGACTTGTGTTTGTAGGTTGCTGTATTACGTAAGACATCATTTGGGACTGGAGCATCTGCATTGTCGTCAGTTGCAGCCTAAGAAATGTTCCATTTAAAATCTGCATTTGACAAGTACAGTCCAAATGCCCAGATGTGTTCTTGCTCTGCCCACATTATTTGTGATGCATCAAGACTGGTGATTTATGTAGACTTGGAACATCCATATATTCCATTATGCATTTCGCCCCACACTGCTGTTCCAATTACAGAATGACCACGCTGCAGCCTCTTGTCCTTGACAGATGCCGAGTCTGTACTGCCAAGTATGATTGTCCATATTTGACACAATTTTTTTAAAAACTTCATCCTCTTAGTGGATTTTCTAGAAATCACCCTCTTTTCAGCTTCAGAATTTAAACAGATTGATTCATATTTGCATCCAAGATTTGATGGCATTGTGTGGAATCCATTTTCCCTTCCACCATTTATCTCTCCACATGTTAGTAGATTGAAGCCAGAGTGTTTTAATTGGCTTAATCGGTAGACAGAACTAGTTTCAGAAATTCATCTGACTTTCCTAAATGCTATAGCAGTGTTTCTGCCCTGCCCTGCATATTTTAGCACTTTCCTTGCACCCGATGCAACTATTCAGCTAATTAACAAAACTCAGAGTTGCTGTGGGTGTGAGTAGGGAATCCAGGGTAGGGGTGCCTCCAGGACCAGGATTCAGAAACACTGCTCCATGGCATACCTCACAAGTTGTGCAAATCCTGACAGATTCTTGTCAATCATGTACATATGATGAGAACTAGGTAAAAAAAATGACAAAGTCTGCACTTTGTGATATTAGATAAAGCACTGTGCGTTATGTTAGATTATTTTGAGAATGACTGCATTACAGTTTTTAAATGTATTTCTGAATTTAGTGTTTCTTAATCCTGGTCCTGGAGGCACCATTGATCTGTACATTTTAGCTTTAAAGCACCCCATGCAACTCATACAGGGATTGTTAATGAGGATTAGTTGAAACAGGTGTGCTGGCATCTCTAAAATATGCGGGGTAGGGGTGTCTCCAGGACCAGCATCGAGAAACTCTGTTGTGTGTATCATCTGTGTGTCGTCTTTACTCATTTTGTAACCCATGTTTTACTACAGTATTTGTCTGCTGTTGCTGCCTCTGATACACTCCCACTTACTACGCTGGGTTAACTCCCCAGATTATCCACTGGGATATCCCAACCACGTCAACAGTAATTGGACTGAGTGTGCTCCTGCAGGATTCTATGTGTCTCTGACCTTCATTCATCTGAATTTGGAGAACAGTACACAATGTGAACATGATGTTCTTATGGTCAGTCACCATGTGTGTGTTTGTGGAAAAATTTAAAGGAAATGTGCACTATTTCAATTCATTTCACTTTTTGAAAAAATCAATGAATGTTTCCTCACTGTCTGCTAGCTCTCTAGTCAGATTTTTATACTCAGCCTGGGCGTTGTAAATGGGGGAAAAAAACAGACCGACTATTCCACCCGGACTGTCCTGCTCATGCACAGGTGATTTCACAGTATTAAAGAAAACAAGTGGTCAACACTAGTAGAGATGACTGGGAAACAGCTGATGAGGAAGGGTTGTGGTTGTGCTGTTGCTAAATTCAAATATTATAAAATTGTTCAACAGAACCGTGCTCAATTCCTTTGAGATGTGATGACTGTTCCCTTTTTTGATATTTTGTTTTTGTCTGTCTTATACACATATGTCAAAGGGCCCATACCACACATATTTGTTGTATTTTATATTTGTGCCAAAATATTATTTAAAACAACATTTGCATTTTATTTCAGATTTCATTATTTCAAATTCAGTTTTCTATGCTTCTGATCTCTTCCTACAGTTGTGGACAGTAATTCACTTTGATACCACTGCTATTTAAACCCCCTGATGAACAACTGTACAGTCATGGCCAAATGTTTTGAGAATGGCACACATTTTGTTTATTTTTTCAACTTTGTGTCAGATGTTTTTATGGTATAATGAAGAACAATTATAAGCATTCTATAAATATTTTACATTTTTATTAACAAATACATCCAGTTTAAGCATATTGACAATGTTGATCCTTAACCCATTCTTGCCTAATCAGTGCTTGGACTTTCTGGGTTTTTGTTTGTCTTTGAGGGTTAATCACAGGTCCTCAATGGGAGATCTGGGGAGTTTCCTGGCCACGGACACAAAATTTTGATGTTTAGTCCACTGAGCCACTTGGGTATAACTTTTGCTTTGTGACATGGTGCTTCATCCTGCTGGAAAAACATTGTTCATCTCCAAATTGCTCCTGGATCTTTGGGAGAAGTTACTCATGGAAGATGTTTTGATGCCATTCCTTATTCATGACAGTGTTCTGCTGGGTGAGAAGCAACAACACACATGAATGTCTCAGGATTCTTCACTGTTGGCATGACAAAGAACTCAAAGAGTGCCTTGCTGTCCCTTTGATCTTGCAATGTTGTAAATTCCCATATTGCAGGAATAATAAAGGTTTATCTATCTTATCTTATCATTAAATAATTTAACTTTATCCCATTCCTCTGCAGTCCAATCCCTATACTTCCTGCAGAATGTCAGTCCGTCATTGATGTTTTTCTCGGTGAGTAGGGGCTTCTTTACTGCCATTCTTGACACCAAGCCATCATCCAAAAGCCTTTGTTTCACTGAGCATTCAGATGCACGGTCCTGATGATTGCTTGACTTTCTTGTGCACCTTCAAGCCTTCACTGCAATTGAACCTCTCTCCTTAAAGTTCTTGATGATTGGTTGAATGGTTGATTGGGGCGCTATCTTACAACCAGCAATGTCCTTGCCTGTGAAACTCTTTTGATGCAATGCAATGATGACATGTTTCTTATCATTGAAAGGCCTTTTTGTAGGGCCAAAATGCAGTGGCTGGAATGCGGTAAGTGTTGTGATATGGTCATTTTCATAGGAGGGAATATTCATCTGATCACTCAAACTATCATCACTCTGTCATGCTGACTAGAAGAGCAGCCTGTCTGCTTTAAAAGGGTAGTGGTACTTTTAAATTTCCATTACATTTTCTAAGTGAACAACAAAGCACTTTTGTAAGTTGCTCTGGATAAGGGCTTCTGCTAAATGCCATAAATGTAATGTAAATGTAAATCACTCTTCACAATCTAAATTGCCTCCATAAAAACTGAGGCAGCAAACTTTGTGACAACCAAAATATGTGCCATTCTGAAAACATTTGGCCATGACTGTACATTTAATACAACTTTTGTTAATCTCCTGTTAACTCGCAGCATTTGTGCCTTTTCCTCAGATCTACAGTGGTAAATATTTAAAAATGTCTCTGTGTGGCAGCAAGTCTTTTGAGGAGTTGCAGTCCAATGTCAATCCCCAACTTCTCTCTACACCTGGAAACTGTTTGTCCATCTATTTCCATTCAGATGACTCTCAACCACAGGCCCACACTGGCTTCAGGGCCCTCTACCAAACAAAAGGTAATACAAAAGAGGTAAGAAGTGGTAAGGATTTAGGTATGAAGGACAAAGACAAGTGTAGCCCTTCAGACATTATGGATTTATTCAGCTCACCCAGCAGATGACCTGATTTATTTAATCATAGCTGATTGGATAAGCTTAGCAATAGATGGTTGTTCTAAATACTGGATATTCTAGAGAATGGCTTTTGAAATAGTTAAGCTAATGCACGCTCACACCTTGGTCCATTGGTTTAGAAATGGACAATGCCTGTGTTTGTTTTCATTACTGCTAGATGTTGATGAATGCACAAGCCCTTATAATCCATGCAGTCATTTCTGCTATAACTTCATCGGAGGGTTCCGCTGCAGCTGTCCACATGGATATCTCCTTAACCGCAACAAGCACACCTGTGATGGTAAAAGAAAAACAAATCTATTTCATTCAATAAATAATACGGCCAGTGTTTTGTTTTATTAGTAGTATTTCTTTTCATTACAGCTATTAACTGTGGGGCACCTGAGCCCTTATTGAATGGGCATGTGAACTTTGTCAAGGGCTCTAATAATGAATACCTGTCAGTCTTTAAGTACCACTGCGATGAACCATACTACAAATCTCATGATACTCACAATGGTAAGAAACACAGATTACCTTAATGGGTTACTCTTGGTCATACTGCACCACAGTGAAGATGTGTCTTTTTTCCTGTTTTAGTGAGTTATACCTGTGGTGCTGATCAGAAATGGAGGGACAATGATATAAGTGATGTTCCTTCATGCTCTCCAGGTAGAATTATCATTAAAGCATTGCCTATATTTGAACTTTGTTGTCTATGTGAATGTATTATAAAGTGTGTATGTTTTATAACCTGTGTGTGTGTGTGTGTGTGTGTTATAGTTTGTGGTCATCACAAACTTGGACCAATTTTTGGCAGAATATTTGGAGGGCAGGCGACTCCCCCAGGCTCATTCCCCTGGCAGGTCTTGTTGCGTCCCTCTGGTACAAAATTAGGGGGAGGATTTGTCATTGAGGAAAAATGGATAATGACTGCAGCCCACAATTTCAAATCTGAGACAAATCTTTCTACAGCAAATGTTGAGGTACAAAAAAATCATACAGTCTCAAAGTCAAAAAAGGTTTATGTGCTATGGTAAGCATAATTCAATGTAATAAAAGCATTACATAAAAGTAATATCTCTTGTCATATCCAGTTTGAATAGCATATTCGGAAATCCTGTTTGGTTACACCAGATTTCATATTTATTTATTATTTATCATAGCCACTGCCTTCAGATTCAATTTAACGTATATATTTCAGTTTTTATCTGTTTATCCTTTTACATAAACGGGTGCAGCTGTAATAAATGCAATTTCCCTCTGGGATTAATAAAGTATTTCTGATTCTGATTTAGACCAAATTTGTGCTCAGACATATTTCAATTTTTTTGTCTGGTAAACCTGGAGCACTCATTTTAATAGTGTGCCATATCTGTGTTTCCTACATGTTTCTACTAGCATTATCTGAATGTGACAGAACTGAAGGCCCAGGTGGCAGAAATTCCATATTTAAGTAAAAGTAAAAATGCAGCAGTTGAAACATTCTTTATTAAAAGTTCAATTTTTGTTTACATTTCTTATTCCGTAACTGTGTTTATAGTATGATGATGAGCTGCACCATTAGGGACCAGACACATCAAGTAATGAAGAAATGTATTACAGTTTACATTCAGTCAGTCAGTGGAAAATTCTGAGAGAGCTCAGTGAAAACTCTCTGAAGGAGATGTATTCAGAGCTATTTACTGATGTTTCTCTTTTAAGCATAATAAACGTTATCTGTTCAGCAAGAAAAAGTCAAATTTTAATCTGATTCCTGCACTTTGCAGCTGGCTATATGCCGGCACTTCTGTGGTTCATAACTCCATAAAGGAATTCCAAGTCTGATACCATGTGTTAGTGTGTTACATAATATGATTCAGTAACATTTTAGTCTGAAACTCAACCCAGAACCCAAATTGTTATCCATTACAAGATGAAAATGCTGTAGCACATCCATAAATAATGAATGATTAGCTGCAAGTTGAAATATTTATTTACTAATAGAGGCATTCAAGTGCAATTTCTTTTCTTTGCAGGCATATGTTGGACATAATATTCCAAAAGAAATGGACAAATTTATTGCTCTCAACATTTCTTCAGTACATGTTCATCCCCTTTACAACTACGTTAGTGATTCAGACTTTGACAATGACATCGCTCTGATTAAGCTCAACACACCAATCACATTTAATGACAAAATAAGGCCAATTTGCCTGCCACAAAAAGGTGCTGAAATGAAGAACAATATAGGGTAAGGAACTGTTCTACTATTACTTCTACTACTAGTAATAATAATAATAATAATAATAATAATAATAATAATAGTTGTCGTTGTTGTTGTTGTTATTATAACACAACAAGAACAATACAAAGAGTAAGAATAAGATACAATAAGAATAAGAAAAATCACTTAGATTCAGTTTGCTCATTAGAAAAATGTTTAATGAAAACATATGTCAGAAAATGTGAAGATGTAGCCAGGAAGTATCTACATGACTACAGTTGATTCAAGAAAATGTGAGATTTGTTTCATGCTTGTTAGGTGGTGGTCTTCACTTAAAATAGTAATACATTAATTATATGTACCCTTTAGGATGGTGTCTGGTTTTGGCTTAAAAAAAGGTGGATATATCTCAGAAGAACTACGCTATGTAAAGCTTCCCATCATAAATCAAGAGACATGCACACAATCCTTTAACAATCAGAGGAAGATAAGGGGAATATGGGGAACAAAAATCCCCCATCTTACAGATAATATGTTCTGTGCTGGTTATGAGTTGGGTGGGAAAGACTCCTGCACTGGTGACAGTGGGTCAGCGTTTGTTGTAGAAGAGGATGGTGTGCACAGGGCAAAGGGTATCGTTAGCTGGGGAATAGAATGTGGTGAGCCAGGAATATATGGAGTGTACACCCAGATATCTGAGTTCCTGGACTGGATAAACAAGACCATACATGAAAACTAGTGGACCATGGAAAAATAAGAATGACCAAAATGAAGGTCATGTCTTATATTCGTGATCTTGGATTAAGATTCTTCAGGGTACTTTTGAAAGAATATTATGTAACTGTATAGATGATCTGTTACCCAGTAGTTGCCACAGTAATTCAGCATGGTATTATATTAAAAGTTTCAGTATAAGATGTAAATGTAAACCTTTACCTATGAATCAAACTTGTTAATGTTGTGAGGATTTCATGATTCTTCTTATGCATCTTTTTTGTGTGTAATGTTTTTTTTTTTGTTAATAATAAATGATTTCTGAGTTTTTGCTCTACTGTTTCAGTCTTCTGTTGTGATAATTAAAGAGATCAACACATTTCAGTTCCCATTATATGGTAAATCACTGACACTGGATATTACAGTGTATCTTTAAAGCAATGGTTATGCTTTTGAATGTCAAGTACTTGTTAATGTACTACATTCAATGCTCACTACTATCAGCATAGCATTTGCTGTAGTGTGTTATGTTTGTTCGGCCTTTCCTATGAAATATTTATCTTGGTGCCTGGAGTTTGTCCTTTAGTCAAACTGCTGTTTATTTATCTAATGCCCTTTCTGTTACATCATTCTAAAACTCCTATCCCCACCTTTTCCTTGGCTTTTTATACCACACCAATGGAATCAAGTTTGCCTTTGATATGGTGAGTGTGACTATTCCTGTATGTGTGGAACTATTTATTCTGATTGCTTTAATTAACCCAAGTATTAGTCATTACAAATCATAGTCTAGATCAATTCCATGTCATCTTTATGACATTATGTTTATAATTATCTTAGTCATTTTATCTCATTAGAAAGATCATTTGATTGGTTGTGTTTAAAATTCTTTGTTGTGAGCATATCTAGATAATGAGCATGTTATTGTAATTCTTCAGCTTATACTTTGAGAACACAAGTACATTTTAACAATATTTATCAGCATGTTTTTGGCAGGCACTGAAAACATACTGAAGGTTAATGTAGCATTAGAGAATTTGGATCTTGACATAGGCCCCAAAATGCTGACTTAAAAATAACCTTCTACAAACCAGAAGTGTTGAACAGGCAACCCAGAACCAGTTTGTTTAATGCACGGGTAGCATACATCCTTTTTACACCAGACATGTCCGCTTTTGAGGATGTAAAAATGCGTCTGGTCAGGAGTTCTAAATTGTGTAAAATGACCAGAATTTCCAGTTGTTCATAATAATGACATAATGGCATATCGTTCATTTAAAAATCGAATCTTCTAACATTAATGCCATTCATTTCAATGCATGTTCTGGCAAGTTTGCCTGGCTTTTCATGCATATAGAGTGAGCTGTTTTATGTTTTGTTATGACTACCATGAAACCATTATAGCAGAACTGAGCCCTAGTGTGTGAGTGCAATTATTACAATGTTTATCTTAACTCTGTGTATTCAAAGTGATTCTCAGTCTGCTATCTGACTGTAACCTCCATAGTGTGGGTAATTTTGACGTCTAAATAATTTAGAAAAGAAGGTTCATATAATTCATATAAAATCCAGAACACACAGATACTAGTACACTGTAGTCTCTCTGTCTTCCTTAACAGGCTTCTTCTCATCTTAATGTGCATGAAGATTCAGAGTTATGAATCCAAGCCAGTGACATATGGCCAAGTACAGTCTCCAAATTATCCAGAGCATTATCCACCTCCTCTTCATGACCACTGGAATTTGGAAGTGCCCCAGGGCTACCATATTAAGATTAGCTTCAGCTACCTCAATGTCAAGGCATCACAAGACTGCAGGAATGATTCTCTCAAGGTAGATGCAACTCACCATGTTACTCTTAAAGTTTCACTTATAGAAAATTCTCATCAGTCACCTAATCAAATCAATTGTACCATACTGTCGGCAGCACATACTGCACATTACGTTTTAAGCTGTAGTTCATAATACTGAGAGTATAGAGCTCTGAAAATGTGGTGTTCATCCATTAATGTTTTTATCAGGGATAATGAATAAGGGAATAGCATTTCTATTATTGGTGGCCTTAGACTACCTGTCTCAGATCTATTCAATCTGCCATCATTTAGAAAACATCAAGGATTTTTCTCTTTCAGTTTAATATATTAGACTGGCTGCTATCACTCTGCTTAAAGTTTTGTGCAGTCCATGCTGGGCAGGAAGTACACGAGGAAAAGACAAAACAAAGATGAGACGGGAAGACAGAAAATAGACAGGACTTATATATGACAAACGCTCTTTTTTCAATTGCATTGTGATGATGTAAGCATATCTGGGCACGTAATATTAAGCACAGTGTGATTGCAGGTCAGCAAGGGAGTGGGGAGGGGTGACAATCATTAGAGTACACCCTTACATAGTGCGGTAGAAATGTTCTGACCTGAAGAGGAAATGACTGAGACACATTTCTCCCTGTTGAGTGTACAATCAACATGATTTTATGTTGTTAGTTTGAACTAATACTGATGCATAATGTTTCTTTAAAGGACCAGATAAAAGTTTCAACAGACCACTGAAATCACCTCCCATTCATCTTTCTCAAAGAGCAGATTATCTGTTGAATCAGAATGGATAATTAGAGGATTTTATGGGTGGGTTGCTTGTGTAGGAACACTACTGATATTGCTCTCTTTTGAATTATGTAGCAAAAGGGCACCCATCATTGGCTAGTCCAAAAAGTTTCAATTTCATCCACTTTGAAGTAACACCTAATTTCTCGCGTAGCCAAATTATTTCAGTAAATTGGGAATTCCTTGGAATTTCTTCCAATCAACTGGCAGGAGAGAGATGAATTAAACAAGACCCCAAACCGGCCAATATTTGGACCAGCCAATTATTGGGGACCTGATGCTAGCAAAATTCAAGAAGTATTAGGCCATGCCTTGCTTTCCCCCACAGGTAATGTCATTCAATTCCTCTGAAGAAAGGATGCTGCATGTTCATATAATAGCAAATAGTCTGATCTGAATTACTATTTGGTCTCATATTCCTGAAACACTGCAGATATTCCACCATGGAACAATAATAAAGAAGTACTGTGGAGAGACAAATGCAGACAATGGTAACCACCCAGGGAACAGCTCTGTTTTAATTCCTTACAATAATGTTCGCCTCACTCTTCTGACCAATGAAGTTAATGAAGGGCCTTACCCACCTGTGGGCTTCTCTGCATTCTACCAGGCTGTCGGTGAGCAATAAATGATGCATATTTGTGTATTTATTTGTACTCTTATACTGTTAAGTATTTCTTCATTTTAGATCACGTTTAAATTGGCATGTTTCTGAATTATAGGTCTATTTGCTAGAACATTTTGTCTTTGTCTTAGAAGAGAATAATGGTCTAATTCTGTTCACACAGACATAGATGAGTGTTTTCCTCCGGGCTCAAATCAGCCATGCTCTCAAATCTGTATCAATACCATGAGCTCTTACCTTTGTGCCTGTCACCATGGTTTCAAGCTTGAGCCTGATCAGCACACGTGTGTTCGTGAGTTTTAAACAAAGTTATACTTAAATAAAGATGGATTTACTGTATGATATCAGCTCATCATTAATAGAGGTTCAAAATATTTTTCCAGTTCATACATTCTGTAGCTTCTTTGCTTATGTTTTCCCTGTTTAATCACAGTATTCTGTGCTGCTTTCCGTGTCCATTTCATTCGGTACTGTTTTCTGTCTTTTGTCAGTGGACGTTCTAGACAGTATACACACACACACCATAGCAGTGCTCTGTGAATAACTGGGTTTTTGAATGTGCTCTAGGAGTTCAGTGTGAGTCTCCAAGCAACATAAATGGCAGGATTTCCCCAATTGTTTCTACCTACTATTATAAAGACCAGATCACTGTTCACTGTGACAATGGCTACAGAATCATTACAGTAAGATCCAGTGAATTTTTTTTACAGAGGATCATGTTTTAACGTTTAGAAACCTAGATCAACTTAGTGTGCTGTTTTTGTAGTTTGACACTTTCATTCAGCACAAAATTAGACAGGCAGTTATAAGAGACAGTCATACCAGATTTTTGTTATTTTCAGGGGATCCTAAACTACTCAAATTTGTCTTAATTTGAGATGTAAATATTAAGAGACTTTAAATATTTGTATGAATCTTACTGTTTTAGTCCAATATTTACTTTCACATGAGTGACAAAAAAACACTTTATATCTCAGGAATCCTGTTGGAAATTGACCACCCAGAGGTTATTTGAGCTAAAAATACAATATTTGTGATGAATTATTTGTAATTTCCAAGCTGGGTTACTCACTGAATATTCATCAGACAATGATGATAGGATAGATTTGTTATATGTGTATCATGTATGTGGGTTACTCTGATCCTGAGACATAAAGCCAAGAAAACAGCATATCTCAGGTTCTAAGAGTTAAATAAAACATAATACATCATCAATCATACATTAGTATTCAATTGCCTTTTCTTTCAGGATGAAGGAGAAGTCAATAGTTACAACTTTACCTGCCAGAGTAATGGTCAGTGGAGTTCACCTCGTCCTCGGTGTGACAGTAAGTCCTCCTCCTTTTCACACTCACATTTAGTTCATACTATTCATAAATTATTGTTTTTGATTTCAGATCTTTCTTACATATACAGCTGCACTTATTTTCACTTATATTGCAATCGTACTTTGTTTCTCTTCATTCTCCTAATGACAGTTATAGATTGTGGAGACCCCCCACCTTTACTGAATGGAAGAGTATTATTCATGTCTGATGCTCGTACTCAGTATCGCTCTGTTATTAAGCTGCACTGTAATGAGGTATATGCTTTAACTGACAGCCAAAATGGTGAGTTTGATGTTTGATCCTTGATGAGATTTTTAATATAGAAATATTACAGCTAAAAACATAGATACACTTTATGGACAAATGTGTTGGAACACCTGCTCATTCACTGCTTCTTTCAAAAGTATTAAAGATTATAGCTTTTGTTTGAATAACCATCTCTGCTGTCCAGGGAAGGCTTTCTACTAGATTTTGGAGCATTGCGGTGAGGGTTTGATTGCTTAAAAAGTATTGGATGGTGCACCATCATTTCACAGAACACAGTTGTACTGCTCCATAGCTCAATGCTGCAGGTCTTTGTACCCCACTAGCCCATGCCTGGCATTAAACATGGTCCCAATAGATTCATGTTTATCCAGAGAGTTCTATTGGCAGTAGCTCTATACATGCACTCCACAAGCTCTGTGTGTGCATTTGCATATCTGTGTCAGCAATGTGGGCCACTTAAAGTAAGGGTTTAACTTTAAGCTGGGGTGTCCTAATGATTTTGACAAGTATTGTATTTAGCAATGGGGGAACCTGCACAAGTATGAGAATAATACTGGAACATACAAATTTGACAAATTTTAACAGTTTCCATTTCTGCTTTTTGTGATTCTTTAGGAAACTACACCTGTGACGCAGATAAGAAATGGAAAGATGAACACAGCAATGTCATGCCTGCACCTTCCAAATGTCTCCCAGGTAAGTCCCAAATCAGAAACCTCATGTATGTTTACAAATGTTGTGTATCAGTTATATTTTCATTGCTTCTCAAAGCCTCATGTAGTCTTCTATATGACGTCAGTTTGTGGACATCCATCTGCTGGTCTGAGGCGTCGCAAGAGAGTGTTAGGAGGCCAGCTTGCTCCACACAGGGCCTTCCCTTGGCATGTGTTATTGCACTATCCAGTTAGAGGAGGGGGGACTGTTATAACAGAAAAGTGGATCTTGACAGCAGCAAACAATTTGATGCCCTATAACAAACCTGTTTCCCTGGATAAAGTGAAGGTATGTTGTGTTACCTGATGGTGTAATTGCCTCTATTTGCTAGATGCCACTATGAGCTACGATTTCTATGTTTTCCATGAAAAACTGCTTGTTTTTCCTGCATATTGTCAGGTAGTAGAGATAGAAACACAAATGCAATTCTGACGTTTCCATATCATTAATCTTATCACTATTTGCCTAAATGAACATGGGTGTGTAAAAACTGAATATACACACAAACTAAATTCTGAATGAATGTTAATAAAGCATTGTGCTGTTTATAATATTTGACTGTTATATTACTTAGCAACATTCACCCACCTTTAATGAACTATGATGGACAATTCAGAACTAACTCTTGAGGGATGGCACAGATTGTGTTTTGATCATTGTCATCATGTATGGAGGGGCTGGTCCATTTCTGATTCTATAGGCCAGGATCAAGTTTTGTATCTGATGTAAGCACCTACAGCCAATGAAGAGAATGCAGCTGAGGAGTCACATGGCTGAACCGTCACTTGCTTATATTTTGTTTCACTGTCTGTCTGTTAGTAACAAAGAGTTACTCAATTCATTTTGGTTCACATTCAGCTGATGTAGTGAGATACACTGTTCACTAAAAATTACAAGTGCATTATAGGATATTATAGTGCCCTTCCACTTTACAATTGTGACACTCAGAGAAAAATGGCCAAAGTACTCAATAGGCCATAAATTGATGTCGGTCATGGTAGTTTGTGTCTAACTACTATCCAAGTCCAGAAAAGTTGATTATTATTATTATTATTATTATTATTATTATTATTATTATTCTCATCATCATCATCATCATCATCATCATCATCATCATCATCAAAGTCAGTCATGCAACTCCTGGAGCAGAGAGACTAGGGCAGTGGTATGGAGTTCAGATTTCTACAAACTTCTGTTCTTGTGTTTGTCTGATTTAGATAAAAATTGGAGGCATTGATGCACTACAACTATCTCCTAAGCCACCTCTTCAGATCGCATCTTTACACATTCATCCCTTGTATAATAATCCAGATCAGACAAACTTTGACCATGATATTGCACTGATAAAACTGAAGCATCCTATTACATTCAATTCTGATGTCATGCCACTCTGTCTGCCTTCACCGGAAATGGAATATTCTTCCAGTCTCACTGGGTGAGGATCTTTCTAGAAACATCACACCAAACATTCAACTTCTCTTAACCAGCTGAATAAGACCTACGAATATCTTTATAGTGCATCTAAATATACTTTGATATATTTTATTACTTCTTTCCTTCTTATTCTGTTCATCATAACACACCTTAATTGTAGTTATAATCTGCACAATGCAGTATTTTTTTTTTTCAATCTCTCTTCCATTCTCAGGTGGGTAGCTGGCTTTGGACAAACAGCAAGATCAAAGATATCCAGGTATCTGAGGTACACATCACTCCCTCTTGTGGATAAAGAGAGGTGCCAAACATTTATTGATAGTTTAAAGATCCCAGTGGCCCTTACGGACAATATGTTTTGTGCTGGGCTGACAACGGGTGGGAAGGATGCATGTGATGGTGATGCTGGAGGGGCATTTGTTTTGAAAAAGAATGGCGTTTTCTGGGCTGCAGGGATTGTTAGCTGGGGGTATGAGTGTGGCAAACCAGGCAGATACGGAGTGTACACTCGGGTAGCACAATATGTAGACTGGATAAACAAGACAATGAGTGAAAACTAAATACAGAACACACCTTATTTCAACTGTGAACAGACTGAATTTGTTCACTTACATTTTATGTGCATGAACATGAGCTTTACTGTCATTCACTGTAAATTGTTCCTTAAATGGTTTAAATGCGTTTTTGTTATATTTTTTTAATGAAACATTCAAACTATTTTAGCAGGCTATTAACTGCAGATTTGGGGTCATCCTGCATAGTCAGATTCACAACGATGATTTATTCTTTTAGTCAGGTCAGTAACTCATCCTTCTTCTGGGAAAATACAGTGAGTGATAGTAAAAATATGAAAATAATGCAAAACAGAAACATTAATCTGGATTACATTCACACCTTTTTACACATAATTATAAAATGTTGTCTTCCACTATCAACTCACCTCTGTACAACTATTATTATTGAGCCAATGTTGCTTTTAGACAAAATGCTGAATTTCAAAGTGTTTATCTGTTTATTATTTTATATTATTTTGTTTATTCTTGTATATAAATGGGTGCAGTTGTAATAATTGCAATTTCACTCTGGGATTAATAAAGTATTTCTGATTCTGAAGATGACAAGAGCATTTAGTGGGTCTTAGCTATATAAGGGCTTGTTGTCTATATAAGGACTGGTTGCAAAAGGCAGTGCAAGTGTGTACAGGTAAAGAGATGAGTTAGAATGAAAAGTCATGCACTGGGAACAGAACCTATCCTGTCTTTCCACATGCTGTGACAGCAATGAAACTTTGGGCTCTTTCATTAGTCTTCAGCTAGCTGGCTGATTACAAGCTTAAAATGACAACCCAGCTGAAATTATGGAACTAAGCCATGATGAACAGAATAGCTGTCCTAGATTAGTGTGTCAACCTGTTAAACCTTGGACTGTGCAGTTTCCAAACTCATTTGGGCTCATTAGTGTAGCTTCTTCATGGTTCACTGTGGACTCCTGCCTCAATTGGAGACATGAGCATATGGCTGAACTGTTGTTATTTTTGTTTAGTTTTTTTTTTGTTTTTTACCACATGGTTTACCACACGTCAATCCACCATAAATAAAGGAGGACACCTGACTTTGTAAATTAACTCATACTACAAGAAGTCCACAAACCTTTTCTTTAAAAAAAAAAAAAAAGAATTTTTCTCAATAAAAAAAATGTAAATGCATATTTTTGATTCATTCAACAGAAACAGACATGCTGTTTACTATAAAGTACCAGGAAATTGTGGGTGATTATAGTGACTATAGGGCCCTTAAAATCACACTCAAATTCAACTTTATGATTTAGGCGATCCAAGGAAAATGGCTTGAAATGGATCCCCGTTTACATTTTAAGGTACTAAATTGTGTGAATGGTAAAGAGCAATTTGTGTGTGATTTTAAGGGCCTTATAATCACTATGATCTTCCACAATATAGTAAACATGGTAGCACAAATGGGCTCATAAAGCAAAAAAATGAGACAGATTTTTGACCATTTAATTAAAACCATAAACTGCAATATTTTTTATTCATTAGTTACAAAGT
Organism: Acestrorhynchus altus; assembly: GCA_034509495.1. Classification (NCBI taxonomy): domain Eukaryota; kingdom Metazoa; phylum Chordata; class Actinopteri; order Characiformes; family Acestrorhynchidae; genus Acestrorhynchus; species Acestrorhynchus altus. The sequence goes on from CM067507.1 coordinate 25,242,143, forward strand.
GATATATTTCATGTTGATTGTTTTAAAGTTGATTAGTAATCTAGTTAAACCTGAATTAAAATGTTATTAAAGTATTTTTGAGATTCTGGTTTTCTATAAGCTATAAGCAAAACTGACCAACAGTAAAACAAACAGGTTTGAAATGTCACTTTATGTGTAATGAACATTAAATCTGACAGTTTACCTTTTTCAATGAAACTGTGATCAGGAATGAGCCATTTCATTTTCTTCTGTTTTTTGGATGATATATTAGATGCTAGTTAAGCCAGTGATGGTTACTGGACGCTTCGAAGTTCACGAGGCAGAAGTTCGCTTCATTTCCACCTTAAATCCTGCTGAAGTTACAAGATATCGCCAGTAGATGGCGACTAAATACTAAGTAAGGCATAAATACTTAGTAAACCATCCATCCATCCATTTTCTGAACGGTTTATTCCTGAATAGGGTCACGGGGGTCTGGTGCCCAGCCGGCAACTCTGAGCGCAAGGGCAGGAAACAACCCTAAACAGAGCGCTACTCCATCGTGGGGCTCTCTCTCTCTCTCTCTCTCTCTCTCTCTCTCTCTCTCTCACACACACACACACACACACACACACACTAAGGGCCACTTTAGAGTCACCAATTCACCTACCGCACATGTGTTTGGACTGTGGGGGAAACCGGAGTACCCGGAGGAAACCCACGCGAACACGGGGAGAACACGCAAACTCCACACACTAATTTTCCAGGTCGCCCCACCTGGGGTCCTTCTTGCTGTGAGGCAACAGCGCCACCGTTCCGCCCCTTTGAAACACGGTTAATTAAAAAGGTAACACATGGTCAGATGGCCAGATGACACCTGGACAATAACCAAGACTTGTAGAACAATGTGCTTTAGACCGATGAATCCAAAGTTGAATCATTTGGGCCCAGTAACAGAAGAAATGTTTGGCTCAAACAAAACACAGCATTTGAGCACAAGAATCTGCTCTGCTGCTCCAGAGACTGATCATAGTACCTCTCGTTATAGAAACCACTATGAAAAATTATTGTATCAGACAGAGCTTGAAGGAAATGTAATGCTGTCTGTACAAAGATTGACTCAAATGAGACTTATAGACTATTAAATTATTGTATATATATATATATATATATATATATATATATATATATATATATATATATAGTTTATTTTTATTTATTTTTACCAAAATTGATATGTTAAAGAATCACAGTTGAGAATTGTGATTCCCATAAATCCACAATAGTGCAGTTCTGCAGTTCATTCAATCAATTATTTCAACCTTGATGAATTCTGAAAGTTAGGAGGTAAAGTTAAAGACTTGGATACTTTACCTTAAGTTAGGCAATCCTGTTTTGGAGGGCCAGATTCCTTTACAGTTTGCGAAATTCCCTGCTCCAACACATCTACTAAACCTGACAATCAACAGGTAAGTTAAATCAGCTGTGATAAGAAAAAGAATCCTGCACTTCAGACCAGGATTGCCTACCCCTGCTTTAGATTCTAGCAGGATCATTCTCGTCCTTCATAATAAGACATTAATTATTTTTAATAATTCTTTAATTCGATTTTTTTTATTTAATCTGTGTGGATTACTGGAACTTATGGTTTGTATTTATTTATATCCATGATTTTCATAAAGGGAGACAGTCGTCTACAAATACTTGATATTACCTTTGTTTCAGCATACTTTTTAGCATTATGATCATTTGAGAGTAACTAAATATGATTATTGAAATATTGTCTTGCCAGGTGTGCAGTGAGTACAGACTTATTTGAATTATGAATGAATACTAATAACTACTTGCATCACTATTATAAGCACTTTCTATGCACATTTTAAAGCTGCTTAGGAAGTCTTTATAGAAACATGTTTTATTACAATCAGTAGTAGCTTGCTGAGTAGTGATGTAATCCTAAGATTTTACAGAAAGCAAATGCTGCTATAATAATTGATGTGTCCCCAATGCTTCATTCCCACCCGTCTTTTGTGTTGTGTTGTGTGCTTGAAGGCAATTTCATGTGCCATTCGTTGAGATTTAAACACTGTTTTAACAGTGGAAATTCACCAACATATCACTAACAGGTATTCAATCCTGTAGCTGATGCTGATCAAATTTTGGTGTTTTTATTTTAAGGTCTAGTTTGCTATTATTTGTCTATCTCTTAATGTGTCATCACTAAATGATTGGAAACAGGGAGTGTTCAAAAGACCTTAGCTCATTACTAAGTACACGTAGTGGCCTCGGGTGGTTACAAAAGCGGTTTTCCATTCATCTCCCTCCCAGATTCGAATTAGATTGTAAGCACTGTGGAGATTGACCTTAGTAAAATATTGAGCCCCTCTTAGCTGTTCCAAGGCCGCCAGAATCAGTGATAATGGGTATGGAAATTTCAAGGTGGCATTGTTAAGAGTCAATACAGGGCCTGAGACTACCATCGCTCTTTTTCACAAAAAAGAACCCTGATGCAGCTGGTGACTTGGAAGGATGGATAAATCCTTGCATTAAGGTCTCTTCAATGTATGCCTCCATCACCTTTTCCTTCTCTTGAGTAAATGTGGGATTTAGGCAGCAGTGCACCTTCTATCAAGTCTATTGCACAATCCTCAGGAGCGATGAGGAGGAAGTTTAGAGATCTGCATATTCAGGAGGAACGTCAATTTGCTCCTTTACTGACTGGGAGATGACTGACTGTTGGTGCTGACTGAACAGTTGACCCTGTGATGATGCAGCATCAAACACAGACTTGTACTCTACTGTCTGCATTTGTCACGGCCAAGATTTCTGTCAGGTCAGGACAGAAGACAGGCACATACGCAATACCATCAAATCAGGATGTATTTGTATAGTGCTTTTTACAACTGATATCACAGAGCAGCTTTACAGAAATCCAAAAATAAAAAGGTCAACAACACACAAACAAAATAAAGACATAAATCCCCCCTGTGAGCAAGCAAGCCAAAGGGTGACAGGGGCAATGAAGAACTCCCTCAGAGCTGGAGGAAGAAAGCTTGGGAGGAACCAGACTCACAAGGGGTACACTATACACTACTTATACATAGTTAGGGACACTGGAACACCACACATCTGTTGTAATACTCAGGTGTACTGAAGTAATTTTAGTTTGATGGTGGACATAATAGTAACAGTAGCAGCTAATTGGGGTCTGTGTAAATTTCTTCATAGTTGGTGACAGCAGGTGGGCAACTAGTCCAGGGCAGGGTAAGAAACTAATCCACGTCCAGTAGCCGGAAGTTGGGTAGCCAATGTGAAGCGGTGGCCGTGGAGCTCTGCGTCCTTCTCAGATGAGAAAAGGAAAATAAAAGCTGTATGTAAGTGGTGATGAAAAAAGCTGTATTTAAGTTCAGATCCAAAGTAATACGCAATCCAAGGCAAGGCCAAAGATGAAGTCAGGCAATGGAACAAGGTCATACAAAAGATAAGCAAACAAAGAATAACATCTTTGTTTTTCTGCAGTGACAGTGGGGAAAATGACAATTAGACAATGCTTGAATTCCTATTTGACAGAGAAACTTAATAAATACAGTAAATAACCGATGGAAGACTAATGTGACATAAAATTAAATTAATTAAAAAACTGAATAAATATGGCTAATTTGCCACAACATTATTATTTAGGACCGTCTTTGATTATGAAAGTGACTAGAGAGACCTGGCAACCCCATTTATCTCTACTCTTTAGGCAGCTTAAACTATTGAAGTTTGAACATTAAATTGAAAGTGAAATAAAACATTGCTGGTTACTGACATTTAATTGTCTCCTAAATGTTTATATTAAACACATCTTAATATTTATCCAATTCAAATTATTTACTTCAAAATAATTTAAATAGCAAGATCCGGGTCAAAGCCTCTACTGAGCAATCCAGTGGCAATTAGGGATGTGATGGAGCTGAGGAAAATCTGCATCCGTCAGATTCAAATTTTTTAGCTACAAATCTGTCGAATGCGAATGCAAATGCAAATGCGGTTTTGGTAAACACGGGGCCAAGAACACCCAATAAACCCCAATATGCCCATTTGTGCTTATATTTTTCTATTTTTTCAATACAAGCACATGACACAGGCCATCAGCCACAGGGGACTCACGGTGTACTGTAAACAATTCATCATACTGTGTAAATGACACTGAATCACAAGATCATCAATCATTTATTTTCATGTAATTAACTAATTGGGAATTCTTACACAAAGAAGACAAATCTCAACTAGTTGTGTAGTACTGTTTGTGTTTACTACTTTTTTGTGTTTTACACTTGTTTTCTTACCACATTCGGCCATTTTCATTATTTATTTATGTAAAGCGGAAGTATAAAGTAAACAACATTCACCATTAAATTCTGATGAACATTGGTGGTCTCTAAAAGATGACCTGCAGGCTTGATAATCAACCTGTATGTGTCATGCACCCCTCAGTCTCTCCGGACTCCAATTCCCAGAATCCTTCAGTTTATTACCTGACTGATCATGTGACTCACTCATGTTCTGATCATTGGAGTTCTGATTGTATTCACCTGGTCCAGAGAGACTTTAAGCCAGCCTTTCAACCTGTTCAGTGTTTAGCTTTGCCTCACAGCCCTCTGGTATTGTCTCTCCTGCCTGTTATTGACTGTTTGTCTCTGTTTAACGCATTTGTCCCATTAAAGTGCTGTGTTTATATCTGCGTGTGCTTCGTGCTGTCCGGACCTGACAGTATGAATGGTTCTGTTTTATATACAGGCAGTGATTTCAAATCCACATTCAAGGAAAATTGGCCCTAAAACATCTGTCGAATTTGAATCTGCTAAAAATAGTCAAAGTTCAAATGTCATCGAATTCAAACTTCATCACATCCCTAGTGGCAATAGTGGCAAGGAATCAATCAGATCAAGAGGAGAAACCTTAATAAACCTTCTCCTCAACTGGAGAAACAGACATGACAAGGGACTGGATTTGGGACATGACAGGACTGGGCAACAGGGTTGGGACAAACACACTGACAGGGACATTACAAAAACAACAGGAACAACAGAAGCAGACACTGGAACAGGGAAGGGAACAGATACCGGCAACATACAGGAATTGATATGGGTACAAAAAACAAAACAAGACTGAGACAAGGGTACAGACATAAACCTGGGAATGGGCTGAGACAGCAGACGACACTGCCTTAGAGCACATTTGGTACTGTCATAGACTGCCACACACTGACATGAACACTAGGTAACAAACAAACAAAAGGACTAATATATCTGACTGGAAAAGAGGAACTTAAATACAAGGACAACATGATAAACACCGGGGACTAGATAATGAAGGGGCAGGGTTACAAATGAGACACAGATGAGAATGGGCAGAGCAAGGGCAGAGACTAGACCAAAACCAAACAAGTAGTAAGCACTAGGGGAAATGACAACAAAATGATGATGAGACAGGAAGGAGGAGGGGAGCTAAACAGGGCACACAGGAAACCAGATACAGATACATGACAATAATTCACAAATGAATGTGCAAATATGAAGCAAATACTAATAAAAATAATTTACATTCACAAATATATAAAAAATATTTTAATATATAACAACAATTTTAAAATGTGTAGGACAAAATGTCAGTAAATGAAATGTAGTGGATGTGCGAATCAGTTCTCAAATGACTTACATTGTACCAGATTATGAAATCACATTAAAATTGTCATGTTCGTTTGTGACACGGTGACTTTTATCAGTGTGCTGATACAAATCAGTATGGATGGAGAGTCAGGAGGCTTTTTAATGGTTCCCTAAATCAGATTAAAGACATGTTGGTGAAAAGCCCATGATGATGATGATGTAACAGGAAGGCTCTGTACTGATAAAAGCTCCCCAGAGCAATGGGGAGAGAGGGTGTGTGATGCTCGTGAAGTTTGTGAGGTTTTGCTGTAACGTTAGTTCATTAATGTGAGGGTTATGCTTGTACGTAACATAATGTAGCATTATTTCAGAAACAACACAGAGCTTCACTCACTTTAATTCAGTGTGTGTGTGTGTGTGTGTACAGAGCTTCAAACACCTTAAACTCATCTGTGTTTCTGCACTACTGAACTACACACCCCTGTGTGTGTAACTCAGTAGTAGTGAGGGGGCAGGGCTCTGCTGTCTACTCGGCCTCCATGAACAATAACACTCAGGGTGTCATTCCGCCCCCTGCAGGCGTGGGGGAGTTTCGCTTTGTAAAAGATGTCTCCTCCAAACCAAAAGTGAAAGGAACTGAAGGGGATGTCCAGAGTTCAGCTCTCCTCTCCTCTGTGTTGTGAAGAGGTGCTGGGTCGGTGTGTGTCGGTGTGTTGTTCAGAAGATCAGAAGGGATATGGTCACAGTGCTGCTGTCCGCTTGTCTGCTCGCTCTGGTTCGCAGTGAGTATTGTTTATCATACCGTGTTTATCATCACAAAGACTTCTGTCTGCAACATCGGAGTGAATGACACAGCAAACACTTCTTTTAAAACATATGTGTGAAATACATCCTCCCCCCTACTGCTCTCTCTCTCTCTCTCTCTCTCTCTCTCTCTCTCTCTCTCTCTCTCTCTCTCTCTCTCAGGTCTCCAGGGTGTTGATGTGGTGCTGTCCTGTTCCTTCATTGAGGAGGGCCTGGGTATGATGGGTGGATCACTATTCACCCGCACTCCGGCCACTCTGGTTTTAAGAGATCTTGCCATGATGTCTGAACCCTCAGATACTGTAACTCCATTTAACCCCCCTGACACTCCTAATGCTGATGACCTCCTTTTTGAGGTGACAGGTTAGTCACAGGAGTTTGTGTGTTTGGTCAATGAGGTGAATCTGCTTTTAAGGTTGTGTTTATGCTGCAGAACAATCTGAAATGTGAACTTCAAAGCTAAATAAATAAGTACATTTTAAGGTAGTCAAGCTTTTAGGTTTGCTTTATTATTTGACTTGATTTAGGAGTATTTTGGTTTTGCTTTTGGTTTTGCTATATATATATATATATATATATATATATATATATATATATATATATATATATATATTATTTTCTCACACATTTTCTACTAAGATCCATTATCCATTATTGTTTTCACTGTTTTTTTCAGTATCATCAGTGGAGATTCCAGAAGCAGAGTCTCTTCTCCATGCTGACTGTAATGAACAGGAGGTGGCTTGTGAACTGAGCCGGTATATCCCTCGAGGTACAGAGCCTGATGCTCTACCGGCTCATTTCATGAGCTCTATTCAAATTGAAGGGGGTGGAATTGGCTTCACTTTAGTACTGCAGACGATCTCCGATGAACAAGCAGAATCAAGTACTCCACCACTAATGCAGAGCAAACTTCAGCTTCCTCTCAGCCAGGGGGGAACCCTCCTCACAGAAGGTACCATTCATTTAAACTTGATGTTATCCATCCATCCATCCATCCATCTGCTTCTATTCTCATTGTTTATGTGTTCATGTCGACCATTTCACATGCACTGTGTTATCCCTATTTTTTTCACCAACCTTCTGTTTCTCTGTCTCTGTTCTGTTTTTTCCCTCTCTAGCTGTTTTTGTGGTGTTCTCCCGTTCACCGTCCCTTGCAGCTCATTTAGGGGATGATGCACTTTTAGATTGTGGTTACAGGCAAAAGGACACATCTTTAGAGCAGCATGTAGGGCTTGAGTGGCGTTGGCAGTACAAAGGAAATGGACAGAGGGTTTTGGATATGAGAGCTCATGGAGTTGAGACTGAGGAAGGGACACAAGGTGAGTGATAGACAATGCACATATTTAGGGAAGAGTAGTCTTGATTTTGTCCTTATCCAGTGATTCTCACGAGTTAGACAGTGTCGTAACAAAAAGAGAATTTGGTGAAGCAAATTTGGTATGCCCTTCTGAAACTATTTGTCAGGCCTCATTTATGTGCTACTGACTGCTTTAAACAAAACATTTGAAAAACATTTAAAGGTTTCATTGCCTAGAATTTGATTCAAAAAGCTTATTGTTGTCACATTATTGGTGACTAACTAGCATCAACTAACAAAAGTGTTACGATTGGACAAATGAAACCCTTAAAGGAAGTGTGTGAATGCACCAGTATGAATTAGGGGTGACTTTGGTACCTTGGTACTGAGCTACATAATATGTGCATTAAGCAGTCTATGGCTACACTGTTCATAATGACAATAACGTTATTTTGACGTTTTGACTTTTCTTCATCACAGATATGTTTGCTGAGGGTGCCTAATAAGTAGTCAGAGTATAGCTTTATCTTCAAGAGTGCTGTTATTTTGAAGCATACATCTACTGTTGTTAATTAGTCAGTTTGCCAGGATTTGTATCAGAATATTCTGTTTGTATTTTTGCTGGCAGTGCAAGTGGAGCGAGAAGGGGTGAGTGCAGACCCAGTCTTGCTGAGTAGGGATGGAAATGCATCTTTGACCATGAAGAAATTGAATGTTTCAGATGAGGGCACATATATTTGCACCATCAGCTCTGGAGCTTTTCAGACTCAGCAGATCATTCAGCTGCACATCACACGTGAGTTTCTTGTCAGACAGTCAAGCCTTCTTATCAAGAGTGTGTTTTTAAACTTTTGCTTATGTGGACTGTAACGTCTGTGATGTTCCAGCACCTTTATAGTTGTAACTACCCCCTGCTCGCACTCTCTTTTTTTAGAGCCTCCAAATGTTTTTCTTTCTGAAAAGAAAGTGGTGTTTCAGGATGAGTCACCCAAGAAACTCACTTGCCATTGTGAGCATTACTACCCTCTGGATGTGCAAGTATGTCCTTTACATCAAGTCAACCCTCTCTCTAAGCCAGTGATTTAAGATTAGTTCTCATCCTTTCTTTCTTTCTTTCTTTCTTTCTTTCTTTCTTTCTTTCTTTCTTTCTTTCTTTCTTTTATTTTCTTTCTTTATTTTTTTCTCTCTCTCACTCTATCTTTACCTCTTTTCTCAAATGGGTTACTTTTCTTTAGAATTTATAATGTTATTAAACTAACATTCCATTTAAGGTACTGTTTTTTTGCACACTGACAATGGAATTACATTGATGCTGCTAATCAAATTATCATTGATTCTGATCATTTAAACATTGAAATGTAAACAAATGAATTGAAAGAATTGTTTTTATATCTAATGTTTCATTCTAGACAAATGTAGGGAATCTGATTCCTAGGGAATCTAGAGAAAGCTAGGGAACCTGAAATCAGTGGTTGTGATGTCTACAACTAAATGACAGCCATTTTCTACTGTTTAAAAAAAACAACAAAAATACTCTTTTAAATGTAATGTTAAATGTTCTCTTAAATTCAAAATGGTTTCCTTTCTAAATGGTAGTTTCTATAAGGTAGATTATAAGTATATCCACTTCCTATTGCCTTCATACCATGTGTGGTGCTTACAAAAGTGTTGGAATCTCTACATTACAATAAAACAGTGTTTTCTCAAAAATTAAGCATTTTAAGTGTAATAAGTATTCCAGTCATCACTGGCTATACAGCAGATATTGTCATTTAGGAAACAACTGACATTATTTTTTGGGAACATGTTCCTGTAGGTGGAGTGGATATCACAGCCCCCCTCTGAGACAGAGAGCATTTCTCTAACAGAGAAATCTTTCCTCTCTAGCCATCGCCAGCACAGTGATGGAACCTTCTCTCTCTCCTCCTTCCTCTTCATCCGCCCCGCTGAACACCCACCCGGGACTGTTCTCACCTGCAGGGTCTCCCACTTTGCCCTGCAAACACCCAGTGATGTCAGCTTGACAGTAGAGATGCCTGAGCCAGGTTAGAGATTACTCAAAAGGAATGGATCAAGTGAATTTTACAGTTCATTGTTGACCAGCAAGGCCTGTAAAAAAGGGCCACACTGCCTAATTGTGATGCTGTGTATGAGAAGGAATTATCAAATATAAAAAGTATAATATTATTACTTGATATTGCATATGGGATTCTACATAATACTGGGACCCTGTCCACATGTAGACAGGTATTTTTGGATACATAGCTTTTTTATGTTTTGGTCTTCAGTCCACATGAAAAACTATGAAAAAAAGACCTTTTGCAAAACTCCTTCCAGGGTGAAGATATTTTGGAACTCTTGTTGAGTTTTGATGTCTCTCTTTTTATAAGGTACTATCGCCCCCTACAGGGTTAGCATGTTCATACAAGCATGTTTATGTCTCTATGGATCGAAACACTTTCAAAAAATCCTTTTCTTTTTTTAATAAATGTGTGTGTGTGTGTGTGTGTGTGTGTGTGTGTGTGTGTGTGTGTGTGGGTATGTGTGTATGTGTGTGTGTGTGGACAAACTACACACTATGTAGTGACAAAATGTATGTAATTAATGTAACTCATAATTCCAGCAATGCAATATTTATTTTGTTAAATGTGATATTCAGTGCATCAGGAAAGTATTCACAGCATTACAGCCTTATTTATTAATTGATTCAATAAATGTAAATGTAAATAAATGTTTTCCCTCAAAATTCAACACAATGCCTCATGATGACAAAGTGAGAAAAAATAGTTTGAAATATTTGCAAATTTATAGAAAATAAAACAAAAATATAACATACATAAGTATTCACAGCCTCTGCTCAGTACATTGTTGAAACACCTTAGGCAGCAATTAAAGCCTAAAGTCTTTTTGAGTATGATGCTACAAGCTTGGTACGCCTGTTTTTGGGAAGTTTCTCCCCTTTTTCTTAGCAGAATCTCTGAGGCGCCATCATATTGGAAGGGGAGCATCAGTGCACAGCCATTTTTAGATGTTTCCATGTCTGGGCTCTGGCTGGGCCACTCAAGAACATTTACAGAGTTCCTTTGTTATTTTGGCCAATGTTCTTTTGGAAGATAAACCTTTGTCCTAGTCTGAGGTCCAGTGCGCTCTGGTTCAGGTTATCATCAAGTATCATCTTTCCTTCAACCCTGACTAGTCTCCCACTTCCTGCAGCAGAAAACATCCCCACATCATGATGTCACCACCATGCTTCGCTGTAGGAATGTAATTGGCTAGGTGACGAGCAGTGCCATGACACTTAGCATTCAGTCCAAAAAGTTCAATCTTTTTGTTTCTCATGGTCTGAGAATCATTTAGGTTAGATTAGATTAGATAGAACTTTATTGATCACTTGGGAGGTTCCCTCAGAGAAAAGAATGTCTTTTGGCAAACTCTAGACGGGCTATCATGTTCCTTCTCATGTTTTACTGAGGAGTGGCTTCCATCTGGCCACCCTACCATACAGGCCTGATTGGTGGAGTGCTGTAGAAATGGTTGTGTAGAAATTTGATGGAATTGAATTCATTTTGGAATAAGGCTGTAATATGCAAATGTGCAAATGTGCAAAAAGTGAAGTGCCGTGAATACTTTCTGTATGCACTGTAGATGTGCTTGGGTCAAAATGAAGTCTGACTTTAAGGTATTTTTCTTCATGAATTCAGCAGGTGACTACTTCTGGATGGTCCTGATAACGCTGATTTTGTCCCTGCTATTTTTATATCAGGCATCAAGATAAGTAAGTATAAAACCCTTTGTTTCTATCAAAAATGTTTCAGTCTAAATGTTTGTTTCCCCTGAAATATTTTTACTAAATTTGTCTAGGATGATTCGAATCACCAAAATATGGACGCAATTTGACAAACTTCATTTCATTGTGTTGTTAAAGATTCATTGCTTGTTTTTTTTCTCCAGTTTTAAAGGAAAACAAAGAATGTCATTAAGGCTGAACTATTATTTCTTTAAACCTTTTTTATCTTTTGTCTGACTTTTCAGATGCTGAAATTTGAGTTTTGGAAGAAATGAAAAGACAAATAATGCATATTTATGATTTATGATTTTTTCCTTCTAGTTTCAAATGGGTGTAAATGTTACATAAACTTAAGATCTACAGTACTGTAAGCATAGGTGTGTTGTACATACTGTATATATTTTGGGACAGATGATTTTATACTTTTTTTGATTTTCTATTATTTCATTGTCCGTTGTTTGTATGTGCAGTGTCATTGACGAAAAGCACTTAAATCTATTTTAGTAATAACGCCACCTAGTGGAGAAGCTTAAACCTGCTAAACATGAATGAGTGCGTGAACGTGTGTATTACTATAAACTGGTCTAAGATGTGCTTCTCATTTAAAAACAGTTTTGAGCAGTTATTGTTTATTTCTTTATTGGCATCAGCAAAAGTGTTAGGGCAAATAAGCATGCTTCTCAATACTTCTCTGGATTGAATAAATGGCTGAAGTGATTTGTTTACTCATTGGTCACTGGTACGTCATTCAGAAATGGCATTTACATTTAGGGCTGTGTCATACATCTCCTTAAATCAGTCAATACAATGAAAAAATGTCCTTGCAAAATCCAACAGTTGCATTGAATAGAAAAATAATAAAGTTTGTGTCTATGAAGAAATTGGATTAAAATAGCATATTACATGGCATTTCAAAGAATGACTTCTTTTCCTCATCACCTTCAATCAGTGTGCATTTTGGCAGGCTCACAGGGCACATGTTTCATACATTGATGAGCTTTTATGGAGGCTGTGAAGTTTCTCTATCAGAGCTGTACATTAGGCAGTACTTTAAGAAATGAACATTACAGAATAAGACTCCAGAGTGTCTTACATGCAAGTCATTAGACACAAATTATTTTCTAACACCTACTAAATGTATGTCTGGGTGCCTGTGGCTGTTTGTATTTGTGTAGGCCTATCTATCTATACATGTTTTCACCTACTTCTGATTACCTCCTTTCTACCATTCAGCAATGTATCACTTTAAATGTAACCCAAAGAAGAAATCTTCCTATCTGAAAGTGACTTACAGTATCATGTATAGCAGCCTCTATATGTTTGTTTGTGTGTGTGTGTGTGTGTGTGTGTGTGTGTGGATGGAATATAAGCATGTAACTATGCGTGCATGTCTATGGAAATGTTTGCATCTCACATCTTTTTTGCTTTCTGTTTGTCCTTTAAAAGGTGTGTCAATTCTGAAGCATGAAGGAAAGGCAGAGAAGTGAACAATAAGAGCTGTAAAAGCTTTATAGCTAAATATGAATAGAAGCTTCTATCTATGATGTTCAGGGTCACAATTACACATAGAGAATAAAAGTAGGTTGAAGTTCGTCTCGTTCATCTTGTTCAAAGTGTTAAAGGGATGCTGATGGCCATTGGATTATGGTAGTGGAACAGAGAAGGTTCAGATGTGTTGTTAGATATGTCAGTATCAATTTACAAACTGATTCCTGAAGGCTCTGGAAGGTCACATGAAGTTAGGAAGGTTCAGCATTGTAGGAAGAGAACGGATCATGGCCTCCCTGTTCTCTTGACACTCATGTATATGCAGTCTCATATAGTCTTTCATTTTTCAATCCACACAGGCTTGATTTTCCTCAACCCTCCTCTACCTCTACCTCTCACACTGTCTCTTCCTCACACTCCTCATACTCCAAGTATGCTTTTCCCTATGCAGGGTGTGTGTGTGTGTGTGTATGTGTGTGTGTGTGTGTGTGTGTGTGTGTGTGTGTGTGTGTAAAATGCCACGCAGCAGGGAGTATGGAGTAAGAGAAAGTCATTGTGAAAGTGCAGGTGAAAAGCATGGCCGACTAGGCAGAATGATGGTTAGCTCATATGAATCTGCTGATCTTCTGACTGCAGTCACCTTGGAGTGCCAGGCAGCTTCAGGGTAAAGAGAGAACGGGGGAACAGGAAAAAGGCATGGACTTTAAATGAGTGGTCTTTTCTTTTTGTTTTGTTTTTCTTCCACCTCCTTCTATTGATTTTCTCCTCATCATAGGCTGGGCCAGCTCACGAGAAGAAATACACTGTACAGAAAAGAAGGATATAAAAAGGGATAGAAATCAAATGAAGAGGTCATCACATTGCAGATAATTACAGAAACAATCAAACCCATATGCCCACACTGATTCTGCACTTTTAGTTGCTGTACTCTGCTACAGTTTGGATTCCTTTCTTAGTAGACATAAGCCATGAGCTAGGCACAGTTGCATGACATTAATAATTTACAGTAATCAAAGACATGAATTATTGAGCTTGTGTTGAAGTGGTCCAGTCTGGGCGCTTATACAGGCACACCCTGAAGCCATAAGCAGCGTCTACATAAAACAGCCAAAATTTCACTGAAAGAAATCTATCGCAAAACATCAGTATTAAATGACTCCATGCTAAATGTTCTGTTTCTGAGTCTACTGTAGTTTAACACATTGTAGATATACAGTATTTACTAAAGGCTACTGTGGTAAGAATGCTGTATTAAAAACTTAATTAGACTGATGAAAGCAAACCTGTTTCAGAATAGTTAATAGTATGCTTTAACTAGTGACTGTAGTAACAGCCCAAGTGGGAATCAGGCCCCTGGAGCTGTGCGACATGCTGCACTACCTGCAGCACCATTTTCACCCTATGTTCATTATGTGTAAAGTAAAATATTTTAAGCCTTTTTGTGTTTTTATCAGTATGGCTTGAAAATATTATCCATCCATTTTCTGAACAGCTTATTCCTGAATAGGGTCACGAGTGAGCCGGTAACTCTGAGCGCAAGGGCGGGAAACAGCCCTAGTCCATCGTAGGGTGCACACACACTAAGGGCCACTTTAGAGTCACCAATTCACATCTTTGGGCTGTGGGGGAAACCAGAGTACCGAGAGGAAACCCACATGAATGCAGGGTGAACATGCAAATTCCACACAGAAACTTCCCAGGTCACCCCACCCAGGGATTGAACCCAGGTTCTTCTTGCTGTGAGGCAACAGCGCTATCCACTGCACCACCATGCCACCCAATCAGAAATGCAGTTTCTCAAATTATTAGAATATTTCAGATCAAACAGAAAATGCAGTAAAATACAGAAACTTCCAACTTCTGGGAAGTTTGTTCATTTATACACTCAATGCTTGGTTGGGGCTCTTTTATCATAAATTACTGCAGCAGTACAGAGTGTCATGGACGCAATCAGCTTGTGGCACTTCTGAAACCCATTTTGCTTTGTAGTGGCCTTTGGCTCCTGTGTATTGCAGGTATTCCTCACAATATGGTTTTCTACGGGGTTCAGGTCCAGAAAGTGGCCTGGTACAGTATTATTATGATCAGCAAACCATTTGGCTTTGCAGTTGTTCTTCTGTAAAAGGAAACCAGCAGCTCCATAAAGGTTGTCAGTAGAAGTGTTCTAAAATCTCCTCGTAGACACTCGTAGACAAATGACACACAAAATTTACTTTCATCTGAAAAGAGTAACAGTCCAGTTCTTTCTCTCCTTAGCTCAGGTAAGACCCTTTGGTGCTGTCTCTGGTTTAGGAGTAGTTTGATATCAGGAATGCTACAGTTGAAGCCCCTTTCCTGGAGACATCTGTGTGTGATGGATCTTGATGTACTGACACCAGCTGCAACCCAAGTTCTTGAATTGACTTTTCTTGATAATCCTCTCAATGCTGTGATTATCCCAGTTGCATGTGCACCTGTTCCCACCACATTTTCCCCTTCCACTCAATTTTCCATTGAATGCTTTGACACAGCACTCTGAGAACAGCCGGCAATAACATTTTGTGGCTTGTCGATGGCCATCTTCTAGACAACTGTCAAGTTGATAGTCTTTGTATTTGCATGTGCTGAACTAGGCATGGTAATTATACTGTTTGAATAATGTACTCAAACAGTTTGAAAAACCGATTCATGAGATTAAATTATGTTGATGATTTATAAGCCAAGATCAAAAGTTAAACAAGGCTTGAAATATTTTATTTTACCTGACATCAATACAAAAAACTTGGATACTCTAATTTTTGAACTAGAATAAAATGTGCCACATAAAATTAAGAAATAATTAATTGCTTTTCACTGATGCAGTATTTAAAATCCAATATTTGATTGGATAAGTGAGATGTGTAAAATAGTATGAGTATGATTAGAAATTATTTTAACAACCGTGAGAGATATGTATTGTATGTATGTAGTGTTACAAGATATTCTACACCCAGTATTTACAACTTTCACTATTCATCTTTGAATATAATTCATTAATTAGTGTCAAATTCACTCTTATATATGTACCCTTGACCAGCCTCAAAGATGATGTGTTATATAAAGTGTTATTCGTGAGATGTATAAACATTTCTAGAAACTCACAGAAGATTATTCCGACCACGATGACTCCAATAATGCCCATCATAATCATCATCTAAAGTCAAGACAAGACATACAAAACAAGGTTACAAATCCAGGATTCTTATTTGCAGAATATATACAAACTGAGCTTCTTCAGGTCAATGTCAACAGCTTGGAACAGACATAGTGGACACAAAAACTAGCAGAGGACAGGACCTGACACCGCTGTTCTCTCTCTGCCTTTTTGAAACTATGTAACACATACTCTCTCACTTAGCTGTGCATTAATCGTCACTAAAGACAGTAGAGGGAGACGAGCTGCTATAAACAAACTCACTGCAGAGTCAGCAGCTGGATTTTCTGACTTTGGAATGTCTGTCTGGTCTCAGGGCTGGACTATAATACAGTTTTGCATCTGATTCAGGCAAGGCTTCCGATATGTCCTTCAATAGCAAGGCTGGGGCCAAAAAGACCTACTCAAAAATGTTCAATCAAGAGAAATGTCCTGGAACTGCGTAGCTAGCAGAAGAGGACTGTCTGAGAGATTAATAGATAGACGTGAAAATGGCAAGAATGGCAAAAGTCTGATTCATGCTGACTTAGTCACACTTTCAGAGTGATGCAGAGAATGGAGTACAGCTGTGAAAAAATCAGGATTCCTATAGACCTGTGTACTCACAATGCAGACTCTTGAAATAGAATTTAGGGTAAGAATTTAACATACATTAGAAAATTTGGTACTCCAACTCAAATGTATACTCCATCCCAAAAGTATACAACAGAGCTCGGTCATTCCAGAGAACTCCAGCTCCACAGCCCAATACTGGAGAGCTTAAGTACAAATAGCCAGTGGAAGAAAACAGATGCACAAAAATATTATAATTACAAATTCAGGACCTGAAACTAGATTGAAGCTCCAGAATTTAATAACCCTTTCTATAGAGTGTAATATCTGTTGCTATCCATGATGTATAAAGCAGGTTGTATGTATCATGGAACTACACTTGACAAGATTACAGGATTAAGATTGTTTTCACTGGATATTCAGCCTAGAAATGCTGCCATTGGGACCCAATAATTTGTCCATTTTAGATATTCCAAAAAAGATACACATCCTAGTTAAATCCTATATTAGAACAACTAACTAAATTAGTTATTGGTTACGAAACAAGCTCAATTGAACTAATTAATTAACTGATGCAGTAAGTGTCATAATAATCATTGTCTGTATTGATTTAAGCCCATACATTTTCTCTTTTTGTGTGGTTCCCATCCTCTCTACACCCAGCAATAGATTAGCAATAAACTACTGCACAGAACGTCTAGCACTCCACACCTGGTGTTTGACTCAGCAGCAAGCTCCTGCGAGTCTAAGAGATTTTTAAGAAGAGGCATTTTTCTTTCAGTTACTTAATACAGTATATAAACATGATTCTACCTGAATCACTCACTCTCTCACTCATTCTAGCACTCACTCATTCTCTTCTCAGAGCACTCTTTCATCGTTTCCTTTTTTATTTTCCTTCTTTTTCCACTTTCTCCTTTCACATTCCATCTACATTTATCTGTAGATTAAGTAAGATTTATTTTCTTCATTCAAACCAAACAAAATGCATTGCTTCTACAGTCAGGAATTGTAATTTGAGCTTTGAGTCTCAACTAAAGGACATACTTTTCACATGCATTTTTAGACAAGATACAGAAATGTCATTGAAAGTGAAAGAAGCTTGTGATCTGATGTGGTAGAATAATGACTTTTTACAGAAATGTTACAGAACCTGTAATCTTCTGGTACAGACACGGTGAGCATTGTCCTGTCTGCTTCACCAGAGTAAGATATGGCAAATATATCACCAACATTATATATTAATGTAAATATACCACGTAATGTTACATTAAACCCATCTGGTCTGGAAGCTGCTTTGCCCTCACTGACGGATGTTCAATTCTCACCTTGCAGTTTTTCCACCAGTACTTGTTCTTCAGTTTGGCAGCACAGCTCTCAAATTGTGAAGCTCCAGCCTGCAGTGCATCAGCTCTGTCGTCCAGCTCTGATAGTTTCTGATCCCTCTCCAAGACCTTATCCACATTTACACGCATGATATCCACAACCTGCACAGCAAAGCAGATAAAGTCAGACTGACCCTTATTCACCTCTTCTTCAATGTAGCATCTGCAATGTGTGGTTGATTGTAAACAGAGTGCAGAATGACAGTTATTGTGGTTTTATGTTCTAGCACACACAATTTAAAATGTATGATTTGTTAAGAAGTAATTACCCAAGATATCAATATGAAGGTTTAGAAATACTACTATAGAGAACCATTTGCCACTGTGATGGTTTATGACAAAATCACTGATTGCAGTTTGTGAAAAATACATTGAAAGGTTGAAGAACATCAAAAGACTGATGAGTTCTGGTATAAAGATGAAATAATTTTAATACAAATACTGTAGGATTCTTATAAAATACTAAAAATTCTGGTAATAAAATATTGTAGAATTCTGGTACAGAGACTGTGCAGTTCTAGTATCTAGATAGTTCTACAGGGTTCTGCTATGGAGACTCTAAAATAGATATAGAGTTCTGTTTTGAAAAAGACTGTAGAGTTTTGGTACAAAGGAACAAAGATTGTAGACTTCTGATACAAAAACCATAGAATTCCGGTGCAAAAATGTGTGTAGAATTCTAGTACAAAGACTGTAGATTTCTGGTATAAAGATTGTAGATTTCTGGTACAAAGATTGTAGAATTCTAGTACAAAGACTGTAGATTTCTGGTACAAAGATTGTAGAATTCTAGTACAACGATTGTAGATTTCTAGTACAAAGACTAAATTTCTGGTACAAAGACTGTAGAATTCTAGTACAAAGACTGTAGATTTCTGGTACAAAGATTGTAGATTTCTAGTACAAAGATTGTAGATTTCTAGTAAAAAACAAGATTGTAGAGTTCTGGTACAGGAACTGTAAAGTTCTTTAACAAAGTCTGTAGAGATAACTGTGTACTAAAATGTCTTTGAATCTGCTCATTACAGTATATTTTATTTAATAAAAAATAATGAAATACCTAATGAATATCTTTGCCACTGATTTTCAATAACAACTTTTATTCTTTGGCCACTATTGATTCAGATATGACTTATGCCTTTGCTGAGCCCTTCTCTCCACATCATCTACCCTTCTACATGCTCACCTCCTCCACTTGCGCTTGTGTCTGCTGTAGCCTGCGGTTGCTGGAGGTGTTTGGGGGAGGAGGAGGGGGGCCTCCCCCTGGGGCCCCTTCTCCTCCAGGTGCACCAGGGGCCCCTGGAGCCCCTGCAGGAGCTGCTGCATCTGGAGCTGGAGCTGACCTGTAAAGGGAGTAAGAAGACAATATAAAGATGGCGAGATCTTGTTTATGGAGTTTCTTTGAGGGTGGCAAGAGCCGTCCTGTTCGGACTGCTGACTGGTGTTGAACACTGGACGACTGTGAGTAATGAGGACACCACAACACAGCCACCGGTCACGCACTAAAGTACACCACTGCATTGAACTCACACCGTGGTACTGCGTAGGTTCTGATGTCATGCTGGCAGTAGATGTTTTATTATTTCCACTTAGTGCAGAAGACGAAAGAGGCTTTTTCTATACATCGGCCCAGTCCAGATGTGAGATACAGATTACTAAACCAGCGTAACCATTACATTAATGAATGGTGTGTGATATTGACTTGAGGAGACCACACAGCAATACGATATTGTTAATGGACTAGACTCTGCCCAGCAAGTCAATGAATCTGTAACATACACCTTCTGTGTAAAATACATTTAACTGGACCCCTGGTGATTGTAAGTCTAGTTTTTGTAGGAAGGGTGTAGATAGAATCTGATTAGGGGGTCTGATAAAGAGGGGGTCTGATCCCGACCCCTTATGCACACCAGCATCGTTTTAAAGGTTTGGAGAAACGCCTTAAGGAGGAAAAGTCCGCATTGGTACTCACATGGTGTGCGCAGTGATTTCCAAAGGGCTGCCTCAGTGAAGGGGAGAAAGAGACAGAGACCCACAGAGAGAGACCTGAAGTCAAGAAGATGGAAGAAAAAGTGGATATGGCGGTGGATAAAAGCCCCCTAGAGTGGCGAGGCGAACTGCAGGATGAGCAGTGTGTCAGGAGTGGACAGGGCAGGAGGTGCGCGCTGGACACTGCAGCAGCTGCAGTAAAGCTGGGGCTCAGCAGCAGTGGCGCATTAGAAAGGAGAGAATATCCCCTTCAGAAAACACACACAGAGACACGCGCGCGCGCGGTGCCTGCCCAGGGCTCTGTCCGGTTCACGCGCTGCTTTCCCAACAAACACAAGGCTGCGCGAAAAACGTAGCACAGACTGAACGGGCATACAGGGGTATGGTCCAGAGTGGGTGCGGGTCCCAGTGCCGTTATCCGGAGCGCTGTCCTCCCTGCTGCGTCTGCGTGCGCGCGCATGTGAATCGGGGCAGAGGAGGCGGGGCGGGGCTTCTGGAGTAGCGCAGTACTTTCTGTGTGTGCGCGCGCGCGTCTTCCTTATACTGCAATAATGCGTCGGAGCTACTGTTGTACTTCTAATGACGATGTGGAGCCGACACCCTCACCTCTCTCTGTCTCTCTCTCTCTCTCTCTCTCGCTCTCTCTCTATCTGTGTGTGTAATTCTCTCTCTCTCTCTCTCTCTCTCTCTCTCTCTCTCTCGCTCTCTCTCTCTATCTGTGTGTGTAATTCTCTCTCTCTCTCTCTCGCTCTCTCTCTATCTGTGTGTGTAATTCTCTCTCTCTCTCTCTCGCTCTCTCTCTATCTGTGTAATTCTCTCTCTCTCTCTCTCTCTCTCGCTCTCTCTCTATCTGTGTGTGTAATTCTCTCTCTCTCTCTCTCGCTCTCTCTCTATCTGTGTAATTCTCTCTCTCTCTCTCTCTCTCTCGCTCTCTCTCTATCTGTGTGTGTAATTCTCTCTCTCTCTCTCTCGCTCTCTCTCTATCTGTGTAATTCTCTCTCTCTCTCTCTCTCTCTCGCTCTCTCTCTATCTGTGTGTGTAATTCTCTCTCTCTCTCTCTCTCTGTCTGTCATTCTCTCTCTCTCTCTCTCTCTCTCTCTCTCTCTGTGTGTCTCTCTCCTTCTGTCTTTCTCTTTGCCCCCCCCTCTCTCTCTCTCTGCGGTACTCAGCTAAGCAGGACCCTACAGAATGTTGACTCTGCTGTTTTTACACACACACACACACACACACACACACACACACACACACACACACACACACACACACACATACTGACAAACATACACGCACATTCTCTCTCTCACAGACACACACACACACACACACACACACACTAAATTACTAAAATGGACAAAATTACTCCTGACACAAATTTTCCTCAGAAGAGGCACAGTCGTGTCTCCCCACTGCGGGTCAGTCTTCAACACTGCACTGAAGAATAAAGGACCCTTATACAGACTCCTCGTACAGTCCCCTCATACAGACTCCTCATAAACTCCTCACACAGACCCCTCATAAACTCCTCTTACAGACCCCTCATAAACTCCTCATACACACCCCTCATGAACTCATCGTAAACCCCTCATACAGACTCCTCATACAGACCCCTCATAAACTCCTCATACAGACCCCTCATAAACTCCTCATACAGACTCCTCATACAGACCCCTCATAAACCCCTCATACAGACCCCTCATAAACTCCTCATACAGACCCCTCATAAACTCCTCATACAGACCCCTCATAAACTCCTCATACACACCCCTCATGAACTCATCATAAACCCCTCATACAGACTCCTCATACAGACCCCTCATAAACTCCTCATACAGACTCCTCATACAGACCCCTCATAAACTCATCATACAGACTCCTCATACAGACCATCATAAATTTCCTCATACAGACCATCATAAACTCCTCATACAGACCCCTCATACAGACTCATCGTAAACATCTCATACAGACCCATCATGAACTCTTCATACAGACTCCTTATAAACTCCTCATACAGACCCCTCATAAACTCCTCATACAGACCCCTCATAAACTCCTCATACAGATCCCTCATACAGACTCCTCATAAACACCTCATTAACTCCTCATACAGACCCCTCATAAACTCCTCATACAGACCCCTCATAAACTCCTCATACAGACCCCTCATAAACTCCTCATACACACCCCTCATGAACTCATCATAAACCCCTCATACAGACTCCTCATACAGACCCCTCATAAACTCATCATACAGTCTCCTCATACAGACCCCTCATAAACTCCTCATACAGACTCCTCATACAGACCATCATAAATTCCTCATACAGACCCATCATAAACTCCTCATACAGACCCATCATAAACCCTTCATACAGACTCCTTATAAACTCCTCTTACAGACCCCTCATAAACTCCTCATACACACCCCTCATGAACTCATCATGAACCCCTCATACAGACTCCTCATACAGACCCCTCATAAACTCCTCATACAGACTCCTCATACAGACCCCTCATAAACTCATCATACAGACTCCTCATACAGACCATCATAAATTTCCTCATACAGACCATCATAAACTCCTCATACAGACCCCTCATACAGACTCATCGTAAACATCTCATACAGACCCATCATGAACTCTTCATACAGACTCCTTATAAACTCCTCATACAGACCCCTCATAAACTCCTCATACAGACCCCTCATAAACTCCTCATACAGATCCCTCATACAGACTCCTCATACAGACCCCTCATAAACTCCTCATACAGATCCCTCATACAGACTCCTCATAAACACCTCATTAACTCCTCATACAGACCCCTCATAAACTCCTCATACAGATCCCTCATAAAGACTCATCATACAGATCCCACATAAACTCCTCATACAGCTCCCTCATACAGATTCCTCATACAGACTCCTCATACAGACTCCATGTACAGACTCCTCATACAGATCCCTCATACAGACTCCATGTACAGACTCCTCATACAGACTCCTCATACAGACTCCATGTACAGACTCCTCATACAGACTCTTCATACAGATTCCATGTACAGACTCCTCATACAGATCCCTCATACAGACTCCATGTACAGACTCCTCATACAGGCTCCTCATACAGAGCCCTCATACAGACTCCATGTACATACTCTTCATACAGACCCCTCATACAGACTCCTCATACCGACAGTGGGTGTAGGCACAGGCTAGTTGCAACCGCGTCAGTTGCACCAATCCGAGATCCGCTTTGAGATCACGTGGTTGCTACTGACCCTCCCACGCCCGCCCCCTCCCTGCTCTGCCGCTCAGAACTGCTGACTTCACGAACATTAACACAAGCTGGAGGAAATGGAGCTGCTGTCTGTTTTATTAATGCTGTTCATCTGTAGAGTTAAATGGCAGTGTTTATTCGACTGAACAATGATTTTAGTGCTGGTTTCAGCAGCATTTTATAACTGTTAATACAGTCAAGGATAATTAACACAAAGCACTGCAGCTAATATCGTGTGTCTGAAAAAGGCTGCAGCTGAGCTCCACTGAGGAAGATCTTTGATCTAATGGGGGTCAGGGGTTTGGAGGATGCAGTAGATACAGAGCAAATGCACCCACTCTGCACGTTTTGGTCCTTTACCTCATTTGTCACATCAGATTTAGCATTAGTTCATTCACAAGCTCTCTCTCTCTCTCTCTCTCTCTCTCTCTCTCTCTCTCTCTCTCTCTCTCTCTCTGTGTTTTAAAAAGGTCCAATTTTGGTGTTTCACATTCAAATTGCAAACTACAATGTTTCTGTAGTTGGATGTACTTTTATTTTTGATTTGTCAAAAAATAAAATGTTTATAGGAGACAGTCACACAAACCATTTATTTAATTTGAAATAAATTAACAGAATTGAGATATTTATGAATTAGCCTGTTTTCTTGAACAATTAACTTGTACCTACATTTATCATTATTATATTTATTTATACAAGTGACACAAGTGAAATGTAGCTATTTTTCCTGGCTAGGTTAAGTCTTTTAGTTTGATATGTGTGTATCATGTCTGTAGGTTACTCTGATCCTGAGTTATGAAGCCTAGAAAACAATGTAACTGGCTGTGAACTGTGGATCTTGTGTTTTAAGAGTTAAAACTTTTATGCACGTTACCTCCGCAGAGACAATCTGAATGAGAAAACCAGTCATTGGTTAAAATATACAGAGCTCCTAAAATTGGATTTGAGTGTCTGGTAATGTGAATGCAGCCTTAAAGAATTAAAACACAAATATGTTCTCAGGACTGACTGTAGGAACCATTGGTTTATGGTAAATTCATCTGATTAAACTGGTCAAACACTAAATTTTAATTATAAATTAAAATCAGTCCAGTTGTTTTTATTCACATTTTATGTGTCTGTACAGTTCTGTGAGAAGTTATAGACATTACAAATAATACAAAACTAATGTAAAAATAAATAAATAAATAAATTGTGCTGGAAACTGCTGGTCCCCATTTGGACACATTTCTCATGTCCTGTTTTTCCTGTATTTGGTCCTCACAGAGACAAAACACACAGATTCATGTTGACTTAGTGACTTATTCTTAAATTGTATACATTCACTGCATTATGTCTCTTTTATTATAATGGAAACATTTTTGCTCTTCTTCCTCACATTCTATTCAGGGCCAATACATTCAGGGCCAGTGTACACCAAACTGACAAACATAGATGTATGTCTGGTGTGTCACACTTGTGTGTGATTATTGGAGGAGCATTAGTTGTGTTGTATGACCAGTGTGATGTCTGCTTGTATATGGCTCTTGGGAGTCATTAGTTTAAATCATGCCTGCTAAAAACAATCCTAATTATACTGATTATTTTGGGAAAAATAATAAGTAAAGCTCAATATTGTCCAGATGCTGTAAGAAAGGATGCATTAAATATTGATGCATTGACTTTAATTTCAAATATGTTGAAAAAAATATGGTTGGCTTAATTCACCAACTAACAATAAAAAGTTATTGTTGAAAACACTAATAGAGGTTTCACAAAACAAGTGTTTCCTTATATGGGATTTGTTCAGTATACAAGGACAATGAGATCCATCATTATAAGAGAAATGTTGTGAACAATTCTGCAATTTAAAAACACTTCAGGAATCTGACAAAGACATTTTGTTAGGATTTTTCTCAAGAACAAATTTAAGAAAATTCTAAGAAAGATCTAATTCAAGACACAAGCTATATTACATATATTAGACATTTGTTAGCTCTGTTACAAAACCTGCACAGAAGCATGTTAATGTAATGTTGTCTTTCCCTGTAAATTTAACTTCCACTAGATTTTTAAGCTTGTTTTGGACAAGCATTTATGTTTGCCAAGCTCGTTAATGACACCTACTATAGCTATACTTTGTAGGTTTACATATAACTAACTTTAGCTCAGCAGTTGCTGCATATTTTTTTTCCCCCCCAAGAATACCATTGACCAGAAAAGATTTGAGTTGTAGGATTTTTTCAGCACAGTCATCACACCAAAACGGTGTACTTGTGCTTGGAGAACTGGTACAGAGAATCATTGAGGTGATACAAATAAGGGGCACGTATGACAATTCATTCTCTTGACTGATGTGTTGTATCAATAATTTTGTGATATACATTACTGATCTTAAATACATAAGACACTGTGTGCAAACAACCCATTTTAGGGTCGTATAGTTAGAGGACCACTACTTCGGATGGTAATGGTAAAGAGAAAGGGATGTACATACACTAGATATGTTTACTCGGAATGAGTTAATCCAGATTAGATCATGCTGATATCTATCTATTATATAAAAATGTAGACAAAGGAAAGCTACACATCAAGATTTAGAAAATATTTTTATTTTATTTGAACGTATTGATGCCTATTTAAAATAAGAGAGACAATGTGGGGAAAAAACCACCTCCATATCACAAAAGATGGTTGAAAAGACAGGTGGTGTGCACAGAGAAGGAACAAGGCATTTCTGTGACTGCATATATACATATACACATTTTACACAGGCCACATAAAAATATAGCCATCAAAGCATTTATGGCAGTCATTCTAAAACTGCTGGACATTCATGTGTAAAAAAAAAAAGAAAAAAAGAAAAAAAAGAAGGAAGAACTAAAAATTTAGTATACATTAAACACAAGTGAAAAACATCTGAAACACAGCATACAGTGTCAGACTTCACCCTTTGCCAGAAAAACAGTTTCAATGTAAAAATGATTTTCTCTACAATCATCTAGGGTACATATTTAAAATCCATGAAATCCTAAAAAGATACAAAATGGGTTTAATAAATATGATCACCAAAACACAAGTTGGCAGAACTGTTCATATTGCAAAAGTTCATATGCTTATGTAGTGTCTTTGTTGCCAGCATACAATCCTGTATGAATTGTGCAAGACTGATGTGTCTGTTGTGCATTAGTTAGTTTCACAATCATATCACTGGAATTTGATCAACAAAAGTAGAAACACTGGAGAGCATATGCCGATCAGCATTCAGGATCAAAGATCTCTGCAGCTTGCATTTACGCTTTCAGACAAGTGAACTCAAAGGGGAAATCGACCTGATGGTGGTCTACAGACACTTCCCCTGTATGTGTCTTAAGTTTGATCAGGATACTGTAGTCCATCAAGTTTAAAAAAGATGAAATACAAGCCAAACAAGATCAAACTCAAAATAAATTGATCTACAAAGAGAAAGCATAAGCTCATGCTGATATTTTGAACATAGATGATGCACAACTAAGGCTTTGTACTGTACACTGGCTGCGTAGTAGACAGAGAGGTCATGTTAACAAGTGGAAAAGGCCTGTTTTACCCAACCACAACAGATTTAAAAAAAAAAAAAAAAAAAAAAAAAAAAAAAAAAAAAGATAAGGGATGAACCATATGGTTAAAGAAAGCTAATTTGCAGCACAGAAACAACAGAATCGCATAAACAACCATTTACTGCTGCAGAAAAGGTTACCCTTACTCAGAAACAAGCTATGGTCATTTACAAATTTGTATCCATATGTTATTACTCAGGATATCATGTCAATAGCGATGCTTAAAACAGATGAAGGTTAATATTGGAGATGTATGGATGCTGTAAACTGGAAGAGGGAACATTGAGATGTGAAACAAATCATAACCATGAAGCAGCTCTTCATGATTTAAAAGTAGAACGAAGTCATCAAGAAACAGCTGAATCAAGAAACATTTGGGCCCAGTTCATGGGCAACCAGTTCAATGACAAAGATATACCAAAAAAAAAAAAAAAAAAAAAAGTTTAATGAGCGAGAAACACACTTTTTACTTGGTACTCCAGATTGGCCTGGGTCAAAACAATCTTTGCACAAGTTTAGTTGAAAGTACTGTCAGGAATGGCTTTCAACCAAAGGAAAAAAAATTCTCTGAATCATCAGGCCAAGAATCTGTGGTTTCCACAATCAAGGTCTACTTTTGTGTGCAGCTTTTTCTAAGTCATTGCATTCACTGAATCTTTCCCCTTTTAAGGTCTGTAGTTTGTTCAGTTGTGATAGTCTACCATTTCTAAATGAATACCATACAGCACTTCAGAACTATTCAGTCATCTCTGGAGCAGGAGGGAACAAAGTTCAGGAACAGTCTTCATTTAGAAGTGCAAAATAATGCTCACTTACTACAATCAGTCTTCAGTTCTAGACTTCTTGCCTCAAATACCAGCAATCTTTAGGAGGTGTGATGTAAAAACAAACCAAAAAGTATGAAAAATGTTAAATCTCTGCTAGAAAGCAGAAAAGATTGCTATTGTAGTTTAAGAAAGAGGCACGAGACTAGCAAGGCATTTTTTTAAGTCAGGACAAAGTTTTAACACATCAGACTGTCCTCACCAAACTACACATATCATAGGTGTTCTGCTAAACAGAGTCAAAAACAGTCACCAGGTTAGCGAGACAGGTAACTGGTTTCCTTTCCAGCTACCCCCGTGTTGACCCCAGTGCCCACATTGTTATTTTAGCAGTTCTCAACATTTTCTTCTTAAAAGTAGCCATTGGTTTACAACTGTATGGACTATGGAAAAGGATGCAGAAAGTATGTCAGTAAGCCAGCATGTTTTCACTCTTTATGCTTCACAAAAAAAAAGATATAAATAATAGGAATAAATAAATCAGTTTTATGACAAAGTATAACATAACTAAAACTAACAAAGAGGCCATGGACAAAGACTTGGACAGTATACTGTTTAGTGTACTTGTACGCAGGATGAAGGCTGACAGCAGCCATCTTTACGCACTGCTGGCTTAGCAGGCAACACTAACTGCCTATGAGACCACATGGCCACACTGGCTTTTCTCCAAGGGAAGAGAAATGAGTCTTTCCATTCCTGCTGTATTACTGCACAGCCAATTGTACTCATATGGACTATCAGGCACTTGGATCCTTAGTGGCTGAGCGCAATTCACTTTAAAAGTTCAGTAGCTCACTGAAAAGCAAATGAAATTATCATGCAGTAATGCAAAACTTTACCTCTTTATAGGAGAAAAGCATTTTTATTTCAAATAATTTTGGAGCATTTCTATTGGTCTTCATTTGAATCTATGTAAAAAAAAACCATGTAGATTAAGGAGTTAAAAAATGGAGATCAATTAAAAAGTAAAAAAATGGATAGAAGCTTTTGCATTTGTCTATCATCTCACAGGTAGTGCAAATTAAAAGACACTTCCACAGTGAAGTGTAGTTATAGTAGTGTATGTATTGCCTTTCTTCAGCAGAATAAAACACTGTACACTACAGTTGTACAGTATATACTATAACTAAACAGTAGATAGCAGAGTTTGTCCATGACCACTCATTTTTCACTCAACACACACTTTCAAATGTTTAACAAATACAATCTAAAACTTTGGATTACAATGACAGGGCAAATAATGTGTTATGAAAATGCTTTAACTATACGAGTCAAAAAATAACATACAAAAAATACAATAAAGCACTTTGTAGATGAGGTAAACTTCTGCAAATACAACCATGACAACACTCCAGCATCTACCTGACGACTGATTTGCGTAAGTAATGCAAGTTGGTCCATGTATAGATTTCAGGTAATTTCTGTATCCAGCAGAAATTAGCTTCTAACAGTATACAGTTTATATAGCTGTATTCAAGGCATGCTGAGAAGACTAAATACATATACAGATACAAGTTAATGCATTCATTTGTTAGTTTTCTTAAGACATCTACTGCTTCATAAGAGCACATTAGTCTTCTATCCTAACATGAGTAAGCAAACATAAAAACAAGTATGTACAGTTATTTACACAAATACAGTACATCAATGGATTGAAGGCCACTGACATTACTGAAATGGATGCAGAAAAAAAGAGCATGCAGTAAAACAAACAAATACGGTAAGACATTCAAATGCACACAGGTTACTAAAGCCAGTGAGCAGAATAACACTTGAAACTGGACAGAAAAATAAGCAACTGATACTGCATATTCTACTTATGTCATATGTAGGGCTGGGCAAAAAAATAAAAATAATAATAAATAATTGATCTATGATTTTTATATGATGTGAAAATGCAATGTGAAATTAGGACACTTGGGGTGTGTGTATATATAAGAAATCATCAAATTTCAGTAGTCATCTTCATGCCCAAGCTCTGTCTTATATCCCCTCCATGGTGTGGAAGCGGACAGAAGCAGAGTAGAGGAGGAGCTAAAAGCAGGGGGTGGAACAGAAAAAGGGAGCAGAAAAAAAGTTTTTTTCTGCAACAGAAAGCAATTTTAAAACTATAAAACTCTATATGAACAAAATCACCTCATTGTTTATATCCTGGTGTTATAAATATTGGTATATTGCCCAGCCCTAATCATATGTTTCAAATAAGAACAAAAACACATGCTTCCAAAAAGATTCTCAGAGTGGAAGCAAGTTACTTCTTACAAAGGATCCTTTCATTCATCAAATTATGAAATTTAAAACATTTCAAGAAGTTCAAGCATGTCAAGCTACCACATCAGTAACTGGCACTGAAAATTTACATTTCTTCACTATTTTTAAATCCTTCAAAGGGCACAGATCTCAACAGAGGGGAGGCTGGAAAAGCAATCCCACCAAGCAGAAATGGATAATTTTGAAATTTATTCTCAATTATAAAAATTAGAAAAGAGCATGATTGTTGTGTCACCTTCCTTCACAGAGTAAAATGCTGTTAGTGACATGTATTATCTGCACACGCAGACATATAAAGTAATTCTGCACTTGGTAATTCCATGGTTCTGTTTAGGATTATGTAACACTGCAGTGTGAAGTCTCAATAATCTCGATAATACTACATCAGTGTAGTACAACTGGGTTAATGTAACAATTATCAAACCATAGGCACTTCCCTTAAACTCAGTCTTTTGAATAATGTATTCCTGCTACTGTTTCCTTGTAGTTTAACATAGAGCACACCAAATTAATGTGTTGTATGCTCCACATTTCCAACCAACTGTGGTTTTTCTTTTTATGTGCTAGGTTACAGGGATCAAGTAACCATTACAGAACTGAAACAATCCCGTCTCTGATTTGAAGGCATCTTATTCAGCATCATGTCAAATATGAAAAATGTTTCTCACGGATACAAAAACTGTAGCGCAACTCAGTATTTTGAAAATGTCATAGATGCTTTCACCTGGGTCTGCTTTGTGTGTGTGAGCGAGTGTGAATGTACAACTGGAGTGACATGAAGTATGAGTATATATTTAAGAGCAAAGTGAGGTGTTTGAGAAAGGTGACTAAAGTTCCAGGAAGGATATTGTAGGTAACAGCTGGAGTTATAGCAGCATACCCTGTGTTGGAGAGAGAGAGAGCGAGCGCAAGAGAAAAAGACAGCCTCTCTCATAAACCTCTCCTTCACCACTGTGCAGTTACTCCAAAGGTTTGGCCATCCTTCCAGCACTCTCCCACAGGTAGAAAAGTCTAATTATTCCACTAATTTGAAGTTCCTCCCTCCTCCATTTCCTTTCCTTTCATTTTCCTCTCCATGCACCATGGGGCTTCAGGATTACTCTTCTTTTACTGTGAAAATTAAAAATAAGCATAAAGGTAAGGTTTTTTTAACGCTGTTTAAATGTAGATACCAAGAATGGCCAGTACATTAGACCAGTGTTTCTCAACTCCGGTCCTGCAGGCACACTGCCCTGTGCATTCCCTGCTCTCAAACACACCTGATTCAACTAATCGGCTCATTAAAACAAGCCCTCTCAGAGTTGCAGGGGGTGTGTGAAAAATATGTGGGCAGGATTAAGAAACATTGCAGTATATATTGATTGGGATGGGGCTTACAAAACAAATGTTGGTCTCTGGAATGATGTCTTTGAGAGAAATGGCATCTTCATTACTCAACTGTTCATCCAAAGCCTCAGCTCCCAAACTAAAACAGAAAGAAAAAAAATAAAGCATCCAACCACACAGCAAAGGAATTTATAATCATTATAAAAAGCATGTATTCCGTTTTAACCTGTGGGGGGTGCTGTTGTCAGGTTCTGTGCTTGCAGATGTGTGAACCTCCACCCCTACTGACCTGGAGACAAAAATAGCAATGGGGTTACGAGAAGGAGAACAAACAAGCTCAGAGATCAAAACAAAAACGTACACAGTCTGAAATGATTGAGGCTGATATACAGATACCTGAGTGAGGGCACTGAAAAGTTAGTGTTGGCAAATTCAGTGCAAGTTCCAGCCAAGGGAGGGGTCCTTGGGAGTAAATCAGGTCTGCCTGATTGCATGCCTAATGGGGGGGGGCAGACAGGAAAACAACAAAGGTCTCAACTTTTAATGAACTGTAATTTACTATCCCTCAATTTATCCTGTCCTTCTTGATCATCTCTCACCGCTTTCTGCATCCATGTCATGTTGCATGAGGTGGGACCGGTAGACAAGATGTGCATCTGGAAGTGTGTGGCTGCTGGATTGGGCTGTGGGTGCATTTCCCATGGGAAGCCTTCTGACCACACTCTGACAACCTCGCTGACTCTTCTTCGATGGAGAAGACTTCACTGGGGACAGAGCAGCAAAAAATCTCATTA
The DNA here is from genome assembly GCA_034509495.1 of Acestrorhynchus altus. Lineage (NCBI taxonomy): Eukaryota > Metazoa > Chordata > Actinopteri > Characiformes > Acestrorhynchidae > Acestrorhynchus > Acestrorhynchus altus. The sequence continues at coordinate 25,274,306 of CM067507.1, forward strand.
AAAAAAACAAAAACAAATGAATGTTATCAGTAAAAGACAGTGATAACAATCCAGGGGAATAAAGGACACTGAAAAAATCCCTACATGCTTTCCTAAACACAGTATTGCACATGAAGCGCTGGAATCTCTCAGCATAGAAGCCTGGTCTGTGGACAGACACTGTATCCTGCAGGACAGAGATAAGTCCAATCAATATTGTGACACAAAGAGCAAAAAAAAAAAAAAAAAATCAATAAAATAAACAGGACATTCATAGACTACAATGATATAAATTACACGCTGATAAAAGATCTTGAATTTAAATCATACAAAAATAAGTTTTTACCCCATCATGAACCAGTGCCTTCCAGGAATGCTCCAACTTCTTGACAAATCTATAAAGTCACATTTTCAGAAACAATGAGTGACCATTTCAGAATAAAGAAAGATTCACGTTTGGACAAAAACAATTTGAATAGCATTGCAATCTTTAAAGCTCCCATATTACATTAAATGTTCACTAATTACTGAATTCAGGTGCTTTGTCATATAGAGCTAGGTCACACAAGAAAAAGCTTCTGAAAGTGCCGGGACCCTTACAAAATTGATTTCCAGAGGTTAACAGCTGCACACAATCTTAAGATGACTATGCACAATGCCAAACAGCCATTGGAGTATTGAGCAGTGAAAACATTCTTTAAAGTACTAAAATCACATTTCACTAGTTGGAAATGGCTATGATAGAACTTTATTGATATAAATATAAAGAATACATAATATAGAGACTATATTACAATATACAATATATGTAAATTGTGCATGAGAAAAAGAGAAAAAGAGTCCAGTAGGAGGGGGTATTGCACATTGTTATTAATGGTAATGGCAATGTAATGGTTTGGAATGCTACTCTTCTGGTCCTGCTCCCCACACACCTGACTATAAGCCGCTACTTTTTTCCCCACACTTTAAACCATGCGGCTTATAATGAGGTGTAGCTTTTTCTTCTTATAGATATGTTATTTTCCAGGTTTTTTTTAAACTTTGTTATATTCTGGTGTGGCTTATAGTCCAGAAAATACGGTATGTTCTATTAATCATGTAAATGTGTCAAACATAGTCCTGAGAAAACGAGTGAAAGAATGATGCAATCTCAAGAAAATGTTGACACAGTTATCAAGAAAACCTCCTTGACTGGTCAAAATATAACTGACCAACAAGCCTGAACATTGTGATGCTTCAGAAAACAAATCAACCAACCAACCACAGTGAATCTGAGGCAACAAGTTACCTGTATGACTGCAGAATATCAATAATGCCAATGTAAACCAGCAGCCTCTCTCCTTTACTATTCCGGGCTGGTATGCCTCCCCATCTGAAGAGAGAACACTCATATTTAACATAAAAGTCAACATAAATGTCTCTGACAAAAACAGCATAAACAGAGAATATGTACATAGGACAAAAAGAAGGAGATGGGAAGCAAGAGAGTTCACACACAGAAATAGGACATGTTCAAGGTAAATCCAAAACAAACAAGGACAGGGAGAATATGTTAGTGTTGAAAATCAAAAGGTTCAGGTTGCTACAGAGAAGCAATAGGTGACTGACTGGTCCTCGCTGTCCAATGTGCCCTTCCCACGTGCCTCTCCTTGGATGGATTCCATGGCAGTGCTGTAGAGTGCTTTCTGCATTTGTGGCCTCCGCTGGTCTGGTGTAACAGCCCCCTCCGCCCCTCTGCTCTCCCCTGCCCCCACACGCTCACGGCAGGCCTGATCCACATTATGGATTCCAACCAGCAAACTGTAATCCATGATCTTAAAGCTCTGCAATAACTGATACACACAAACCCCCACCATCACAACCAAAGACTGCAATCCAATCGAGTATTCTAACATTTATACATAAACTATGATACTATAGCTGATGCCTAAATATTGGCCTGTAGTCGTCATGGCAATCAAGCATACAAAAGTTATGATCTTGAACTCCACACTAAAGCTCATACTAAAAATATTTGATGCAGACAAACTGCACACACAGGCTCACCAGGCAGTCCCGCTGGATGGTCTTGCTGAGGGCATTATAATTGTCTGGCTCTAGCTGGATGCCCTCAGGCATGTCCTGAATGAAATCCAAATCTTTGTGTGTGGGCACGCCTTTCTCTCTCTCTTTAGGCGAGGCCCGACGCTTGTATGTGGAACCCTTCAGGTCATATTTGAGATGCATCGGGACAGAGCGTGGCAGTAGGTTGTTCATTACCACAATTCGGATGTTCTTCCCTCCGGCCTGCACGCAGTACAGACCATAGAACTTGGGCAGTAAGGTCCGTTTGTTCTGGTTGAGGTTCTGTCATAAAGAGAGGTGTTTATTAGATTACATGAATTCCTTAGTTTATGTCAGGAAGAAACCATAAGTTTAAATCAAGCAAAATGTTTTTCAGCATACAGCATTCCGAGTACCACTAGTGTGCATTAGGATCCCCCCATCGCATACAATGCTCTCAAAGAGGGTGAAGACAAGCGCATGCCTCCTACAATACATGCAAAGCAATTCTTTTCGAACTGCCGCTATTGCACCCTTGCTGGCCAGCCAATGCACTCTGAGGAAAGTGCTGGGTCCACATCTCCAATATAATGGCTAATGGGCGCCTGTGCGGACCACCATCGCACTGGGTGTGATGAGGGAAGAGAGTCAATGGCCAATAATGCTCTCTCTAAATCTGGCTGCTAATAACAAGCAGCAAGACCTGGGATTCCTACCCATGATTCTCATATTGCTAGTGCATTATTACAGATTCAATACATATGGTTGAGTATTTTTTTTTTTTTTTTTTTACAGTATCGCAATACACTGGATTATATCCCCTGAATCATCAGATTATCACCAATACACAGACCTAGTACACATGCATTCACACAGAAGAACATACCATAAAGTATCCTGGCAGTAGTTTCTGCAAGAACTCAGCTTCTTTGTGCTGGACTGTTTTAATGATAAACTCGTCATCACTGGAGACGTAGAAGACAGAGCCGCTTGCTCCTGGGTTGGACAGTTCTATCAGAGGATCGTTGCACAGGGAGTACTGCAGAGACAGAAGAACTTATATCAAAAGACTTGCAAACTTATTTTTGTCTATGTCACAAACAATCAGTACTAGGAAGGCATGACCTATCCTGATGGCTTGCATAGAAATAATTATTCTCACTCAAGAACACCCACAAAAGAATCTATGAATGTTTCTGCTGTTATGGGAACTTACCAGATAGTCATCAGGTCGAATGCCAAAGAGCTCTCTGAAGTAACGGAAGGCGATGGGAGCATAGGTTTTAAACCTGAAGTCTCCATGGTGATGTGCAGGAGTCAAATTACTGCCTTCACTGAGAGACAGATAGAAATAAATAAATAAATAAATAAATAAATAGACAGTGACAGTATCTTCAAGCAAGGACAGTGCGAAGAACTTCAATAACGGAGTGTAAAAGTGCCACCACTCCATATTAAAGCAGGCTTCTTTCCAAAGTATGGTGTCTGAGAGCTGCCATTATTTTAGTTATTGGAAATTTTTAATTCATTCAAAATTGGCTTAGACAGAAAACATTCACACCTAGGGAAGAAGATGCTCTCCACCACATAGAAGTCCTGCATGAGGACATCTCTCTCTGCTTTCTGGCTCAGGCTGCCCACTGTATGAGTGATGCCCAGTTGGATTGCTCCTTTCAGTGCAGAAGAGGTTGTCTGAGAGAACAGATCAGCAAATGAAGGAAGGAAGAAACAGTTATGAGTTGGAAATTAAAAAAAAGTTGTTGAGTTTAAATGAGCATTAGAAGGTAGATAAAATATTTCAAGGACTTACTCATCACAAAGTGGTTTAAAACAGCTGTTAAATCTTTATCTGCATTAAAGCATTTAAGCAAAACTAAAGTGCTTGTCTGGGAAGAAATGTGTCCAGCATGGAGAGTTCTTAAGTTACTAAGACTGAACAACCTCTATTTCTGGAAACCAGACACACTAGCATAAGGTAGACTTCAACAAACATAAGCAAAGGTTAACGTGTAGTTCCAGCAGCTGCTATTTGTCATCACTGAGAACCGAATTTGAATCCAGGCACAGAGGAAGTATCAGACTACACCTTCCCACGCTGCTAGCTAAATGCTATAAAACCAACAATGAGACAACTTAAAATGTGCCAACACCTTATTTTTAGCTCACAGCAAAACATGCACCAGCTGACTTCACAGCAAAGTGACAGCCAACTGTTTATCATTACTTTAATGAGAAATTTATTAGAATTAAAACCAGCAGTAGACAAGCAAAATAGTAAGCATTTACCAAATGTAACATTAAATATAGATTTTTATATCAATCAATTTATTTGTAATAATATGCCAACCTGGCGTGGAGACAGCCCCAGCTACAATGCCTAGTGAGAAGCTGGGGAATTAAGTACTTTCTCAGGGACACTTATGTCATTGCCCTGCCAGTTCAGGGATTCAAACCGGCAACCTTCCAGTAACAAGGCTGGTTCCCTAACCACCAGACCACAGCTGCCCACATAAAATGTATTAACATATATATTTTTTAAAGAAATTCCACCTTAAACCATGGCCTCCTGCAAGTTCTGCATCATTTAAGGTAATTCCACAATTTTTTGGAAATGTTCAAAACAGAAAATTTTCTAAATTTCTAAACTACAGGAGTGCAGTTTGAAGAAATAGGTTCAACTAACTCAGAGCTTACATTAGCACATGGAGCGTCAACTAACATAAGCTCAGTAATATTAAACTATTAAATGGAGGTTTCACTCAAACACCGAGCTTATGGGAAGATTCCACAAGTTTTAATTGCTGTATTTGGGAACGTGGTGTGGGCTGGGAGAAGCAGCTTTTAGATGAAGTAGAGGAAAGGAACTAGGTGATGAACGGATTGCCAACTTTGAGTCTTTGGCCCATCTGACATCTAATGGGCCAAATGAACTGACGTATTTAAGAACAGACTGCAAACTGCCTGAATTTGACTAATTTAATTATAATTTAAGTATAAATATAAATAAAAATAAATATAAAGAACAAAGATTCAAATGTAAGCATGTAAATGACAATGGAGAGAGGAGGGGAGGCATTTTTAAATGCTATAAATAACTTGCTTTGGAACATACAACAGTAAAATTCCACTCTGCATTCCTGTGATTTAAGCAGGAGTTATAACAGATTCCCTCATGACACCATCAATTCTGCATAATGACATTTTCCAAAATGATGTTCTGGCACCTCCCTTCCTCTAAACCCTCTCTTTCCTGGCTAAATAGTTTTGACCATAGGCCTGTAACTGCATGCTGACCTTTTTGTAGGTAGTCTCTCCTGTAGGGTCAACACCTCTGTGGCCAATAGTCTTTTTCATGCTCTGAGATGACCCCGGACCCTAGAAAGAGGAAGAACAAATGAATGGGGAACAGAAATGGACATGCAACATCCGGTTACGTCATCTCCTGGAAGACTAGGTTTCATCATCCATCATATAGATCCCAAGCTTCCCCTGAATTACTGGATGACATATGACTTAATATTTAAAATAAAAAAAATATATTTTGCAAATAACCATGCAAATGTTTATACATGTTTAACAAACATACTGCATTAGCCATTTATGAATTACAACCATTTTATTATTACTCCAAAAGAGTTTTCCTTTGGAGCCTGTAAAATTAAGGGACTAACAATCTTAAAAAGAAGGATTACTTTCTGGTCATAGACATCTCCAAACGCTGAGCTTCCTCTGCTGAGATTCTTTGCCAGGCCTTTATATCAACAGTCTTCAGTCTGCCTTTACTTTGTCTTCAGTAAGTATAAAGGACACTCAACTGGGCTGAGGTCAACTGACAGACCTGGGCATTTAAGAATATTTCATTTCTTGCATGAAGAAGCTTTTGAGTCCCTTTTGCAGCATGTTTTAAAAATTCCAACCATCTCTATAGCTCTATGCAATTCAGAATTCTACTCCAGCCAGCAGTCATATAAAAAATATAGGTACCCAGTTCCACTGGCTGCCATGAATACCATAGCAGTGCCTTCACCACGTCTGACAGAAAATGGAACATCCTTCGAATCACAAACTCTGACAAACTCACAAAGATTCCATTTCTTTCTCCAACATAATCTTGCTTAAATCTGACAAAGGATCCTGTTCTAGAACTGGACAGGATTTGTTTATGTTTATGGGATGTGATGAAGTTTGACTATTTTTAGCAGAATCGAATTCGATGAATGTTTTAGGGCCAATTTTCCTCGAATGCAGATTTGAACTCGCCGCCATCAGGTCTGGACAGCACGAAGCACATGCAGATATAAACACAGCACTTTAATGGGACAAATGCGTTAAACAGAGTCAAACAGTCCAGATCAATAACAGGCAGGAAAGACAATACCAGACTGGATAAACCAGAGACAGATTCAAAAAACAGGCGAAGATCAATAACCGGCAGAATAAACACAGGACGAAACGAAAGGCAGGACCAGGAACCGGAACCGGTTCAAACAGACAGACTGATAACAATAAACACAGCGCTGAGGCTGCGAGGCAAAGCTAGACACTGAACAGGTTGAAAGACTGGATTAAAGTCTCTCCGGACAAGGTGAGTACAATCAGAACTTCGATGATCGGGAACGTGAGTCACATGATCAGTCAGGTAACAAACTGAAGGATTCTGGGAATTGGAGTCCGGAGAGACTGAGGGGTGCATGACAAATACAGGTTGATTTCCGGCCTGCAGGTCATCTTTTAGAGACCACCAATGTTCATCTGAATTTAATGGTGAATGTTGTTTACTTTATACTTCCGCTTTAAATAAATAAATAATGAAAATGGCCGAATGTGGTAAGAAAACAAGTGTAAAACTAGTATAATTTTATGATTCAGTGTCATTTAAACAGCATAATGAATTGTTTACAGTACACCGTGAGTCCGTGACTACCTGTGGCTGATGGCCTGTTTAAGGATCATGTATTTGTGTTGAAAAAACACAAAAATACATGCACAAATGGGCTTATCGGATGTTCTTGGCCACGTGTTTACCAAAACCGCATTCACATTCGCATTCGACGGATTTGTAGCTAAAAAATTCAAATCCAACGGATGCGGATTTTCCTCAGCTTCGTCACATCCCTAGTATAAAGGTTTCACATCCATTGATTGTTGCATTGAGGCAAGTAATAAAGTTGTCACTTTCCAAATACTGACGAATCTGAAGGTAAGCAATAGTCACTTACCTCGGGGGAGGCCATTTTTCGACTTCCACTTGACCCTTCAAAAAGAGAAATCAAAGAAGACAAAGTGTCAAATCAAAAGAAAAACAGGCTATTTTAATTTCAACCGCTCTGAAAGTTCAACCATTTTCTTATAGTTATTACATAACAGTACAATAACTGGTTAGTATAATCCTACAGTAGTAGTGGTAGTATTTAGCAGGTCAGGGTTTGTGGGGAAAGTTGTTTATGAGATGTAGGCCTACCCATTTAGCTCCCCTTTATGTAATGACATCAACACTTAGAAGTAAGATGGGAACAAAGGCAGCTAAGGGACTAATTACATTTTCAGAATACACATACAAACAGTGGCAAATAGACATCAGTCCCAACTGACGTCTAAACAGTGTTATTTGCTTAATGGCTATTTTAGATATTTTAATTGCATTAAATTTGAAAATGTCAGACATTTTGCAATCCGCAATGGTTTATTTACCTATACCTATTATTGAGTTACTAAACTAAATTTAAAACCAATTCAGATACAATTATGAGAATTATCAGACTAATAAATTCAACATTTTTTTTAAAATAAATTAAATAAAAATTGCTATTCAGTTTCACTTAAATTTAACCAGTAATCCTCAACATTTCTTTTGCATCTGTGACAAAGTTCTCTCCATTTTGGTGAAGGACAATGTACCAAGTACAGTACAGCGGTGGTATGCAGGATTATTTTAAAGTATGTTTCCCATATTTCATTTGAATTATTTCTGTAATACACAATTGGATCATCATGTGTAAAAAGACTTGATATTTCACAAACAAACTTTTAAAAACTTTTTTTGATTGGCTGAGAGACATTCTAGAAGTGCCAATGATACACGATAATGGCACTCTGACCCAAGCTCTTCAAGTATTGCTCCTTCAGGTGTAACCTAGCGATGATGCCAGTACTTGACAGAACCATAAGTTGAAAGTTGAAATAAGTTGACTGATGAAGAATTTGAATGAGATCATAAATACTTCTGAAGTATCTGTGTCTAAATTTCATTGGTTACTGTTGTATTTACAAATGAAAACTAAAACGAAGTGAATGCTAAATGCTGGAGATTTCACACTGTTTTTAAATCCCAGATACTGTGGGTCTAAAACGGAGTTGTTGCTAAGTAGGGTACACTGTGTGGTTTGAGACAGAGATCAGATCAGTTAATCGGGGGAGCACAAGCTACTGCACCATTTAAGGTTGAATGGCTCATATGAATACAGAGTAGGCAAATATGAAAAACTTCTGCTTCATGTAAAATTCATAATATTTAGTTAACACATTAGACAGTGTGGGTAGCCATGAAATTAATATAACCCGTTTTTGGATCCCCCCCCAGGTCCTTGCCTGAGGACTGGGATTATTTCACCTCATGAAATACTGTTAAATCATTTGTCTGTACTATTTATCTTAAAATCTAAGAAATGTTTTTAATGGAACCATAATATAATTGCAATATTACACTTGAGGATTGTGCTAGAATATGAGATTCTAGTACTTACTACAACCACAGTACACCAGTACCAATAGTACAATTAAGCATTATTGTTTAAAAAACGCTTAGATGATTAGATGCAACAACTTCCATATACCTCCTAGATCCTATTGACAAGTGACTAATATGGAGAAAAGAACGGCAGCATCTTGTAAAAATTAGATCAACTCAACATTTGACAGGTTGTGTTAAAATTGTGGCTGATCAGTGTAAATGAACTCAAAAAGTGCAATAAGAGGGCAACCTAACGTGATTAAAAGGGACAATAAAGCTCTGTTGAAGCTCCACGTTTTCAAAACAGATTCAAACCTGGCACAAGCTGCTTGTATGCTATAAAATTACCCTATTTATTTCTGCTATAATGCTGTGCTGCATCATGCTGAGGTAGTGAATTTCTAAAAACCCCTTTATTCAAATAAACCTTTTGGGTAAATGCACACAATTCTGCATTATCAGTGTCATAAGCTAGCCCCATTCCAGATGTTATGTTTTAATAACTGAAATCACAGGTCTCAGTCAGAGAACGAGGAGGTCATTTTCCTCTTTGTTCCTGTCATCACGCACATAAGAACATCACCACAGCAAAACCATGCATGTACTTCTCTGAGAAGCCAGCATCCTCCAGAAGGGGGTCCTAAGATCTGTGGGGGTAAAATGGTTCTTTGAAAAGATGCAAATATTCTAACACAGGCCTATTTGTCCAAGATATTTTTACATATTCTACATGCACTTTTACCATTGTGAAGCACTGTAGTGTGAAGAAAAACTATCAGCCAGATGGATTCCTGCTCTGAACTGGATTTCAGAGTTAAGTCTTTAATTAGAACATGAAAGTTACTGGTTCTTGACCCATTTACACATTTAGATGCAGAACATTACCCAGCCTGAGTCACTATTTGTCAATGTGTAAGAAAGAAAAAGTAATGCAATTATTAATGGGTTGCTGAACTTAATGACCAACAGCAGACGCAACAATTAATTCCATAAAAGGCCAACAGTAACCCCATCACTTTTCAACTGCTGACATCCATTTCTTGTTATTACCAATGAACTTACTAGCAGTTTTTTTTTCAGCATGGTTAAGAAAGCAGGATTTTAGCTCGGTAATCCAATTTCTCAGTGCATGTATACTCCTTAACTGGAGTAGTCTCGGATTTCTGTCTCTGCTGCACCAGGAAGAATTTAACACAGCACCAGCATGACAACATTATTTTGTATATTTAAGAGGATTTCAATATTCCTCAAATTCTGGATGTATGTTCATATTATGGCTCAATGCTGTGTGAAATTTGGGTTTTATAGAATGCTTACATCATGTCTTATACTGTGAGCTTTTTGGTTGGAAAACCAAAACTGTGACTCCTGTAAATCCAGAGTTCCCCCATTATCGGAATACTCAACTACATGTATGTGTTGATAAAGTTACAAAACCTGATTTTCAGCATTTATTGGTTCACTGCCTACATATAAACACACTCCATGATACTGATCCTGTGACAGCACTGCATCTCACATCAGAAAGCTGTGGGTATTGTTACAACTGTAACAGCGACATAGCAGAGCGCTTACAACAATTATCTTCAGGAAGCCTGAAGCAGTAGGGTTGGGTGATAGGATGTAGAACTATCATCACCAAGTCAAAAGCCCTGATAGGATAAGATAGGATGTATTTGTTTTAAGAACACTAAAAACAGGTGTTCCCAGGTAAACAACTGAATGATTAAAGTGACTGACCATCTCTACAGCAAACACGAGAGAATTAAACAAGAAAACACTGTTTCCAGGCAGTACTAAGTCCTGTTTTGACTCTAGGCGATACCTCCTGGATTCCATTACGACATCCAGGCCATGAAGTGGATATCAACCAATGTTTACCTTTTCAGAGCATTTTAGAGTTAACTCAATTGATAGTAAGAATTAATCTCAAATTAATGTTAAAAATCTGACCTGACACCAGATCCTTAAAGCCCATTTAGCCCAGGGAAAACCTGCTTAATGACATTTCATTTGGCAAACATCACTGATATCATTAACTGCATCCTTGCATTGTGTTCTCACAAGTTTCCTCATGTTCTCAAAGGCCATGTGGTTCAGTTTGTTTTTCGCTCCAATTACTAAACTGAACCAAATAATACACAGTTGTTTTCTGTGTTCTTTGACTGACCAGACATGCAATTCATGCAGCATATTATTAATGATGGCTGAGTGGTTAATTATTTGTCCAGAAAAATACATGTGTATAAATTAAAACATCTGTAAACACATACAAACATATACATATATACATACATACATACATACATACATATATATATACAGTGGGGAAAATAAGTATTTAGTCAGTCACCAATTGTGCAAGTTCTCCCACTTAAAAAGATGAGAGAGGCCTGTAATTGACATCATAGGTAGACCTCAACTATGAGAGACAAAATGTGAAAAAAAAATTGAGAAAATCATTTTGTCTGACTTTTAAAGAATTTATTTGCAAATAATGGTGGAAAATAAGTATTTGGTCAATAATAAAAGTCTATCTCAAGGCTTTGCTGTATATCCTTCTGCTGGCATGACAGAGGTCAAACGCTTGCAGTCTCACAAGGTTGGCACACACTGTGCCATGGTATGTTGGGCCCGCTCCTCCATGCAGATCTCCCCAGAGCAGTGATGTTTTGGGGCTGTCATGGCAACACGGACTTTAACTCTCCAAAGGCTTTCAGCGGGGCCGAGGATCGGGAGACTGGCTAGGCTACTCCAGGACTTTGAAATGTTTCTACGGCCACCCTTGTTGTTCTGGCAGTGCCTGGGATCATTGCTGGTTGGCGTTGAAAGACCCACAGCCGCTTTCATCTTCATTGCCCTTGCTGATGGAAGGATTTGCACCCAAAAATCTCACACATGGCCCCATTCATTCTTTCATGCACACGACCAGTCAGCCCTGGTCCTGCAGAACAGCCCCAAAGCATGATGTTGCTACCCTGTGCTTCACAGTTGGTATGGTGTTCTTTGCCGTAACTCCGCATTCACTGTCCCCAAACACGCACGAAAGTTGTGTTTACCAAATAGTTCTACTTTGGTTCTATCTGACCATATGACATTCTCCCAATATTCTTCTGGAACATCCAAATGCTCTCTAGCAAACTTCAGACGTGCCTGGATATGGACTGGTTTAAGCAGGGGGACACCGCTCAGCACTGCAAGATCTGAGCTCAGCGCCGAAAGTTGCTGGTTGATGGTAGCCTTTTGTAATGTTGGTCCCAGCTTTCTGCAGGTCATTCAATAGATCCTCGTGGTTCTGGGATTTTTCCTCACCAAATTCTTGTGGATCGTTGACTCTACTTCGGCTGAGATCTGGCGTGGAGCCCCAGATCGAGGGAGATTAGTAGTGGTCTTGTAGGTCTTCATTTTCTAATTATCGTTCTAATAGTAGATTCTCTTCCACACCAAGCCGTTTGCTCATTGCAGATTCAGTCTTCCCAGCCCGCCAGGCCCACAACTGCCCCAGTCCTCCGACAGCTCTTCTGCCTCACCATAGTGGAGTTTGGAGTGTGACTGTTTGAGGTTGTGGGTAGGTGTCTTTTATACTGTTAACGACTTCAAACAGGTGCCATTAATACAGGTAATGAGTGGGGGAAAGAGGAGCCTCTTAAAAAAGAAGTTACAGGTCTGTCACAGCCAGAAATCTTGCTTGTTTGTAGGTGACCAAATACTTATTTTCCACCATTATTTGCAAATAAATTCTTTAAAAGTCAGACAAAATGATTTTTCACTTTTACATTTTGTCTCTCAGAAGTTGAGGTCTACCTAAGGAGTTTCAATTACAGGCCTCTCTCATCTTAAGTGGGAGAACTTGCACAATTGTGACTAATTAAATACTTATTTTCCCTACTGTATATACATACATACATATATATATATATATATATTAATACATACACATATACATACATACATATATATATATACATATATATATATACACACAGCATATGTTGAGTAGATAGTCCATGTATGCTGTGAAAAGCAAAACACATGACATTTAATATCACAACTGGCTGTTGCTTAACAAAACATTTTTTGCTTAGCAAAAATGCTTACGAGGCATTTTGCTAGGGTGTGTGTTCCACATCCTAGGTGTGTGTGGGATTGAGCAGAACGTTTCAAAACACTGGTTGCACTATTGCCAAACTGAAGTTCATAACATGACCTTCAGTGACCTTTACTAAACGCATACCGTCGCTATTACGCACGTATATTAATCTTTCTGATCTGATTTATTCATCTTTATCTAGCAGCAGCTTTCCATTTAAATGTGTTTTCATTAGGAGACGCTGACCATTGACATGACTAAACACCTACAACAGAAATGTAAAACGCTCTAGATCTAGATTACACACTGAGTTTTGTTGACCCATACTATTGATTCAACCACGAAATCTTAATTCTTTTTTTTCCCCCCCCAAAACATTCAGACCGACAATTCACAGCAACTGAAGCAAGTTGGCCAAGATGTTCAAAATCTCACTTAAAAAAAAAAAAAAAAAAGACATTGACAGCACCAAAATAAAACAAGCAACATGGAACTAATAAACACGCTTTTGACTGATATGCCAACTGACATGACATGTACACAACAAAATATGATTACAAACGTCATCTTACTAGAAATCAAATACAAAGTGCATGAGGGAAGGGATTACTAAAAACAGAGGGAAGGGATTATAGGATTATTAAATGTATATAAGGTTACTAAAATGAAGACAAGGGATTGTTAAACACCGAGGGAAGGGATTATCAAACACCGGGGGAAGGGATTATCAAACACCGGGGGAAGGGATTATCAAACACCGGGAAGGGACGTCAAACACCGGGGGCGGGATTATCAAACACCGGGAAGGATTATCAAACACCGGGAAGGGATTATCAAACACTGGGGGAAGGGATTATCAAACACCGGGGGAAGGGATTATCAAACACCGGGGGAAGGGATTATCAAACACCGGGGGAAGGGATTATCAAACACCGGGAAGTGGGATTATTAAACACCGGGGAAGGGATTATTAAACAATCGGGGAAGGGATGAGCAAACACCGGGAAGGGATTATCAAACACCAAGAAGGGATTATCAAACACCGGGGAAGGGATTATCAAACACCGGGGAAGGGATTTTATTAAACACCGTAGGGAAGTGATTATTAAAACATCAGAAGGATTATTAAACACCGGGGAAGGATTATTAAAACACCGGGAAGGGGATTGATAGGGTTCCTAAAAATGAAGACAAGGGATTATTGGGAACGGAGGGAAGGGGTTACTAAATGAAGACAAGGGGACTATTAAAACCTAAAACCGAGGGAAGGGATTAATGAAAATGAAGACAAGGGGGACTATTAAACTAGAGACAAGTGGACCAGAGACCATTAAACCAGAGACAAGTGACCAGGATCATTAAACCAGAGACAAGGGACTATAGGGTCTATTAAAACCATAGACAATGGGACTATTAAACCAGAGACAAGGGACTATTAAACCAGAGACAAGGGACTATAGGGACTATTAAACCAGAGACAAGGGACTATAGGGATTATTAAACCAGAGACAAGGGACTATAGGGATTATTAAACCAGAGACAAGGGACTATAGAGATTATTAAACCAGAGACAAGGGACTATAGGGACGATTAAACCGGAGACAAGGGACTATAGGGACGATTAAACTGAGACAAGGGAATTATAGGGATGATTAAAATTGAGACAGGACTATAGGAACTATTAAACTGGAGACAAGGGACTATTAAACCGAGACTGTGGTTGCTCAGTTCTAGATAACGTAGTTTTAAGTCTAGGTAACGTGGTTTCTCAGTTCCTAAAGTCCAGGTAACGCGATTTCCAAGTTCTAGGTGATATGCTTTGTCTATATAAGACGGTTTTCAATTTGTAAGGCGTTTTCCTTCACTCAGTGAAATTTAGTTTCGCAAAGCGCCGCCCGGCATCGAGTGCAGGCATTATTGAGGGGGTTTGGCGAACGGTCTCCCGTCTGAGCCAGACAGGTCAGAGAAAACGCTTCATCCTCTCTGGAAGATCACTAAAGACGATTACTACAGAAGCGGCCAACCGAGCAGCCCGACAAGCGGTGGTGTACACGAGCTGAGGATCACTTCAGCATCTCGCGCGCTTTATGTCGGACATTAATCCGATTAGTGATCTCATCTCCGCTGCTCACAGCTCGGTTTAACCGGCCGGCTAACCGCCAGCCGAGAGGAGCCGCACGAGGCTTTGTTTTCCATCTGTACAGACTCAGGATCCCGGCGCTCAGGGCCAACAGTCCGCACAACATCTCACCACCCCCGCCCGGTCTTCACAGAGACAGGAGGAGCAGAAGAGAAGTAGAGTGAGCACGCAGATCCTCTAACATTACCACACATCGTTGTTACACTAGTCTATGGCTTTAACCGGGAGACATGGAGTCCGACTGACAACAACTCCCGTCACACACACTCGGCGAAACACCTTCAAAATGATAGGACACACATCCGGTTACCTGGCGGGCCAGTCGAGCCCGAGTCGGTGGGACCGGCAGTCGCCATTTTACCCAGACGCTGTCCAGCCGCCTGAGGCTGATCTTCAGCTCCTGCTGACGCCTCTGACTCTGGGCGTCCTCCACTCAGGCCCGTTAATACTATGGCTAGCCTTACTGCCGAAAATAAACCTTCCTCGCACTTAACACCGGGTAAACCTGCTTCACCTGACCACTGCCAAGAGCTCATCTGAGGGGAGACTTCTCCATTATTTAACCATAAAACTGCAAACAGATCATTATTTAACTACAAATTGTAAACACATCATTATTTAACTACAAAACTGTAAACACATCATTATTTAACTATAAAACTGTAAACACAGATCATTATTTAACTATAAAACTGTAAACACAGATCATTATTTAACTACAAATCTGTAAACACATCATTATTTAACTACAAACTGTAAATGGTAGATTTATTTAACTACAAAACTGTAAACAAGGATCATTATTTAACTATAAAACTAAACACAGATCATTATTTAACTATAGAAATGTAAATGGATTAGTATTTAACAATAGAAATATTATAAACAGATTATTATTCAACTATAAAAATGTAAACAGATTCAGTTATTTCCTCTACTCAGAAATGAAAACATTATTATTTAACTTTAGAAATCTAAATAAATGATCATTAACCATAGAAATGTTAACAAATTACTATTTAACCATAGAAATGTAAACACAGATTCAGAATAGTATATGTCAGTGTTACTGTGGTTGTGAGCAGGGATCAAAAGACAGACATAGATAGATTTTTATTGATCCATTGGGAGGACTTCCTTGGGCAAATGAAATATTCCAGCAGCAGCATCAATACAGTAAGGTGACAGAGAGGAAATTACACACATAGGAAATGTATAGAATATATAATATGGGGAGTATATGAAAAGTCCAGTAGGGAGGTATTTCAATTATTACTGCACTTGTTTCAACTATTATTGCACATAGTCCTGTTGTGTTGTGGTGGTCAGGTTACTGGTTTCAGCCCAATATAACCACTTTATTTGCTATTTACAATGACCAGTGAGATTAAATGTCCTCAGAGTTTTCACACCAGACATGAGCATTTTTCCACCTACAGTCTAGTTGACTTTATTATCTTTTTAACATTTAGTTAATTCATTTATTTGGTTAAAAATGGTTTCACCACAATTTTAACTAAATGTTTTAATATATCAAACCTAATGTTCTATGTTGTTTTTAATAGTATTAGTATCTGGTTTGCTTTTAAAATAAAAGTATCTGATCCACTTTAAGAGCAGTTACATACTGGTATTCTAAGCTTCATCACTCAGGATCCAAAACAACCTCCAGACATGATACACATATCAAAACAAACTGCAATGATTGCCCTATCCTGGACTGTTCTCTAAATCTGTGTGGTTTTGCCAATCCACATTAGCAGTCAATGAATGCTGAAGCGCCAGTTAAGTGACACAGTTGGTCGTGGGTTCTTCTAATGACGAAACTGGAATGAGAGCTGGTTTGGTGGGTTACAGTCACTGTACACCCAGAAAGAAGGCAGATCTGTTCTGCCACATTAGGCAGATTTGACAGAAGAAAATGGCAAACTTGTATTGCTAATGCCCATTTATAAAGTGGGACAGTTCATTAAAAAGTTTGCTCATTCAGACAATAACATAAAAACTGTAGCTCAAGACCTTGTTTACAATGGGCCTTGCGTAAGGCAGCAAAGCAAAGTTCATATTTCTAATAATAAATGATACCAACTGACACCTGAGAAATTGTGTCATGAATGGCCCAACTGCCTGCATGCCTTCTTATGTCCTTGTGATAAGCTGAAAAATCTCAGCCTAGTCTGATGCTGCCTTCTGTATTGGAGAAAGTGAACAATGCTTCTCAGGCAACAGATAACATCACCTTGGGTCTAGTCATCACATCAGCCATGAGAATGTCTATATTTAAAGATAACTCAAAACTTCCTTATTATACTCAACAAAAATATCTAAATATACTTTTGTCTTAAGGGAATAGGGTTTATAGGGTTAATTGTATTTAATTGGGAATGAATTTTGTATTGAAATTGCATATGCATTTGCCAACATAAAATAATAATAAAATTAAAGCTAAATTGTCTACTGGTTTTACTGAGTAAATTATATTTTAATTTGAAATTTAAAAAATGTCTATAATTTATATCATAGATGACGTTTTAAAGATCCTTTAAAGATATACATTAGACTAGTTTTCCTGTGTTATTAAAATGCTTAATAGTTGTTTAAAACAAAGAATATAGACTGTAATCTCTCAGACATTACTGTGTCACACATGCACACATGATAACAAAACAGGCTGGGTATCTCTGGATACTGAGGATTTGCAATTGACATTGCTTAATAACCCCCTAAACACAAGAGAAAAGTGAGAAATAACAAAGTAGATGTAAATATCATTATTTAGATTTTATTTAAAATGTCTGATTTATACTTGTGGAATAAGAGAGTCCAAGTTACAGTTATTATAAAAATCATAGTTTTTTGAACATAGAGAAATATTCATTAATAAAACCATTAATAAAATCTTATGAATAATTCACAGTAAATTAAAGTGTTGATATAAATGCAGCTGTCTCATTGCAGGTGAAATTGTGGTGACTGTGTCCATTCAGATCCATTATATTCATGGGCATGGAATAGGCTAGCTGTATAACATTGGCTCAGCCTTTACTGAATCAATAACTGTGAGGCAGAATTTCAGAGGAGGATCTAGTTACTTCTTCAACTTATTCTTTTCCAGCAATACTGCATATGACATCGTTGGTAAAGATTGGATCAGTTTCTTTCCACTCAGCTTACAACAGTTTTCCTTCCATATTGGGTGAGTACACGCGCGATCCAGAATGCTGTCCATCTGAAACAAAACAGCCATATCTGATCAATAACTAACAGGCCAGATGTCTCTCTGATCACCAAGAATGATAAGTCCTTGAACAGAGAACAGCAGATTAACCTTCAACTCACCTTAGTAGTACTAACTTCAGTAATGTACTATTTGATCAAATGCAGTTACAATTAGGAAACATGGATAATTCAAGGAGGATCATATTTGGAGGACCATGGCACAAGCATCTTCCTCTACCCCATTTAAATAACAAATACATTTGAAGGACTCCTAGAACAAATACTTGTTTCTGGAATATATGTTTGTTTAAGATTTTGTACATTTGATAGTAACATATGCCAACAATATTATCGTGAATAAGAAACGGAGCTAGGATTTAGCAGAAATATGCTTAAATATGCACCTGAGTCCGAAAACATGCAGTATTCTCCTCTTTCACTGAACGGCAGCACTGTTTAAACAGGTCACTTGCAAAAATCCACCAGGGTTCCTGCCTAAAAGAAATTCATTAGAGAATTATTAAACAAAAATAAGGTATATTTTATAATCTCTCTCTCTCTCTCTCTCTCTCTCTCTCTCTCTATATATATATATAGGTATATATATATATTTTATATATATATTTATAAATATAATTTTTTTTTTTTTTTTTTTTTTTTTTTTGTTCCCCTTAGTCCAAATTTAGTTAAGTGGCCAAGGCATGTTTGTCTGAGGCAAGTTCTGCAGTGAAACCATGAGGCCAGTGTTGCAGAGATAGATTCTGGCTGACACTAACTTTTATTATTTGTTAGTTACATCAGCTTCACAGCCTCAGGTGTTAGACTTTATTTTTCTGTATACTGGGACAGTATAAATCACCACAACAACTACTACTACTACTACTCCTACTACTTCCCATGTGTATGTCAAATATTTGTAGTTACAGGTATAAATATTGCACCAGTACTTCTTAAGGTAAGACTTGGCATAAAATCATACATGGTTCAAAACATATATTGGTCTTGTACAACTGGAAACTCAGGCATACTTTGTTCTTATGTCACCATATTTTATTGTATTATCAATAATTGTGTTCAATTTATGGATTGTCAAATTAAAATAGATTTATTTTAAACTATATTTGAGTACTTTTGTCACTTGTTGCTTTTTATTCCCACTCGCTACATTTCACAAGAAACAAATCTGTATTTTCCCCCAAGTATAATTATGTTTACAGTTATTAACCAGGCTCATAATAATGTGCACTGTTAGTCTGAGTTATATAAGTGAATATCTAACCTCCCAAAAATGCAAGGCTCCAGTTTTAAAAAGTTAAAAATGAGTGGGTGAGTGGTGAATTCAAATGGATGATACGAGTTTTTATTTGCTAAAATAACTTTGATTTGATACAAAATGTGACGCCAAACAGAATCAATCAAAAATACAAAATAACTTTAGTGTATTTGTGTTTCTAAAAGCAATGCTTTCTTCTAGAAGCATTATACCACAAATTCCCACCCTGTTAAACCTATGAAAAATGTTCTTGAAAGTAAATCAAAATTTCATTAGCAACAAATAAGAGTAATGTGAAAAAAGACAATCTTACCTTCTCTGCGTCATTTGATAAGTTTGGTACATGTCACAGAATGTGTCTAGAGAGGGATGTGATTGGCTTAGAGCTGTTTCGTCTTTGTTGAGGGAATAGTCTGGATTTGTGGCAGCGGCAGCAAAACAATTATACTGCTCCTCTCCTTTCTCCTTTTCACAACAGTCAAACTGATTCAAGTCAGCGTTCATCCAATCTGTACAGAAGTCATCCACCATCATCTTCCACTATAGCAGGCAGAGTGAAAAGTCAAAAAGGTAAATATTACTTTGACCTGAGCCTTCGCAAGGTCATCTATTCAGGAGATTTCCATCTTAACCCTCACATTAATTACAAAGCTTCCCCATGTCTTAATAAGCCTGTTCTATGTCATGCACTATGTCAGTCACCCCTACAAACCTTCATCTCTGCACAGGGCTGTTTGTCTTTCCTCTTCTTACAGCACTGTTTAAAGCCTTTTTCCAGGTCATTGATGGCTTTGGCTTTATTTACCATCCCACTGTTGGCCTTACGCAGCAGACATCTGGAGTACAACCACCTTTGCTTGTGATTTGCACAAATGGATTCAATGTTGTCAGAAACAGGGCGGCCAGGGGGAAAGACGATGTTGCTCATTTTTCCTCTTGTTGCTCTGGGAGCAATCACTGATCTGTTTCAAACATATATTCCATCAGTCCATATATTCAGTGCTGTGCAAAGGGTTGTTTTTGGGGTAGTAAGTGTTTATTTGTTCAGTAAAACACCAAGGCTAGAAAAATAGAAAACTGATAAAAGGACAAGGTCATTGAGGAATTTTTGGAGGTGGTGGTGGGGGGTGGGCGGCTCTTAAGGTGCTTTGGGAAACCATCAAGAAAAGGTCAAGAAAAAATATTCTTGAAGGTTCCATAAAACACCTTCAAAGGTTCCTCCACAGAACCTCAAAACATTCAGCAAGGACCTTGTCCTTTTAACAGTGTATGGCATTGTGTTCATTTCCAGAGCTCTTCTTAAGGGAGTATTATTTATAGTCATCATCCAACATCAGATTTTAAATGATGTGAGCTGGGCATCCAAATGAAATCTGGAACCAAGCTTTTTCTACAAACTACACTATATGGACAAAAGTATTGGGACACCTGCTCATTCATTGTTTCTAATCAACTTTATTAGGAGTTCATCCTGCTTTCGTTGAAGTAACTGTCTCTACCATTCAGGGAAGGCTTTCACTGCTGTGGGGACCAATAAAACATTAGTGAGATCATGATATTGGATGATCACCACCTCACCTCATTCCATACATTTACATTTACATTTGTGGCATTTAGCAGACGCCCTTATCCAGAGCGACTTACATTTTTGATACAACACCATCATTCCCAAAAACACAATTCCAGCTTTTATACCCCTGTAGCCCCTGCTTGGCATTGGGCATGGTGCAGATAAGGTCATGTTTATCAGAGTCTTTTTCTATTGTTTCTATTATTTTCGACAGGGACTAGATAAGCTGCGTTTGTGCACATTTACACATCTGTGTCAGTAGTGTAAAATAAATATATATTTTTTATATTTATATAATAAAAATATATATTCATTATATTTATATAGTGTTTTTTTTTTTTTTACTAAATCATTATCTTATATTTCTACTCTTTTCTGTACTGTACTGATGCTACTGCTGGAACTTTAATTTCCCAGCGGGAACCCTCCAAGTGATCAATAAAGTTCTATCTAATCTAATCTAAAAATCTAATCTAAAATGTAATGGCACACTGTTTAATTTTTTCCAATTTGTTAAAAATAGTAAATAAGGAATTGCTTGAAATATAAATAAATACAAGCACACAAACCTTTTCTTCTGGCAGCTTATGGGGTTAAAATTAAAGCCCTCAGCTGTGGTGGGGATGTCAGCCCACGACTCTTGGCCAGAAGGCACATATGACTGCAGGTGTGACGGACTTTCTTTCTCAAAGCAAGTTCTTCTTTTTGAACCATTTTCCTTGCAGCAGAAATAATGGCTGGTTTTAATTGAGAATTCCTCATCACAGAAGTCAGAAAGTGACTTCTTCCACTGTAATACAGAGATGAAAACAGACAAATTTAGCCTATTCACACATACACAAGTATTTTTATATACAGAGACATACTGTTCATTGTTATTTTTACATATATTGCTTTTTTGGGTGTAAATGGGACCTTCAGTTCATAATTCCGTTACACCTCATGTACCACACATGATGTGAATGACAATAAATCTTGAATCATTGAAAAAATGTTTGCATGTGTATGCTAGTCCTGTAGGGGGCAATATCTAATAAAGAGAGAATTTAAAAGCACAGGAGAATGAAGAACCTGCAGAGATTTAATCCCAATTTACACAATTTTCTCTATGTAGTGTATTATGCAAGTAAGGAAATTACAGATTGTAATAAAGGTTGGAGTAAGGAGCCATTTGTCATTCAGCAATAAACATGACAGCATTTTATAAATTTCCATTTACCCTGTCTAAATGACAACACTGACAATGCAAAGAAAATCTTTACCCTGGAAGAAGTTTTGCAAACGTCCCATTTCCAGTGACCTAAGATTTAGTTTTTATGTGAAGCCCAAAGCTCATAGACAATGAGCTACATTAAAAAAAAACCCTCTGTACAAGTAGACAGGGCTGTAATCTTTGAGAGAATTATACAAACATAACAAAACAAACCAGTATGTGCAAGAATGAGAGAGAGAGAGAGAGAGAGAGAGAGAGAGAGAGAGAGAGAGAGAGACTCTCACAGTCTGTGTGCAAGTGATATGAGTCAAGGCTGTACGTGGTTATGTCTATGTGCAACTTAAAAACAATGAGGGACAAACAAAATGATGGAGGACTTTACTCCACAGAGCTGTAATGCCTGTTTATGATGGTATATTTTGTTTGGTAAGACACAGCATTACTGAGAGTAATTGTATTCTGTTTAAGCATTGTATTCTGTTTACTAATCCAAAAGTCTACAACTAACTATAAAAACTCTTGGCCTGAGTGCGAGACCCAAGTTGCTCAAATCTAAAGGTCAGTGCAGAATCATGGAACACAGAGCATTTGGCTCACAGATGGTCTTAGTCTACAATGTTCATGGCAAAAACCTTTTTCTCTCTCTGAAAGCAGCAGCTGTGCAGCTTTAACTAAAGGAGGCCTTGCATTCTTGCTTAGAGTTCTGAGTATTTAAATTGTGAATGACTCAAATCATAAGTAAGACATTATGCAGGAGTCATCTCTGTTAATCCCAGTGTATACTGTAACAGTGTTCTCACCGCTTGCTCTGCACAACACAGAAGCTGCCCTTCATCCTCAGTCACGTTGCTGCAACACACAGAAAACCAGGACTCAAGCTGGTTGATAGCATTTGCCTGACGAACAATGTAGCCAAAGCCACTTGTAGGTAGTATCTCCTTAGGATATCGAGGGCGTTGTTTACTATAACGACAGATGGCTTGAATGTTGTTGTGGTTCGGCCGGGCAAGAGGGAAAGGGATCTTTGGGGGTCCCATGGAACGTGGACGAAACATAGGAGGACCTGAGAAGTGCAAAAGTGCAAAACTACATATGACATCATCATGAACTCTGAAGCTTCATGAGCCTGTATGAAATTATGCATCTTTGTGGGATGTATGAGTGACTGTTAAATTGTGCCATTAACTAGACACTCTCATCATCACCTGCTGAATGGTGTATCAGCATCTCAGGAATATCAACCACATCTTTCCTCTCAATTGGGTCTACTAGCACAGCTAAACCTGAAATAAAACAATACACATTTATAATAAGTGTGATTATCATTATGCAGTATGTCAGTTATTTCTAATCTAAAGGGGCTGTATTAGCAGCACTGGTGGGGCAATTAAAGCCTGGGTTTGTGTGATGACCCTTTGCAATGCGCCAGCTTCCTGTGAAGTAAACTTAGTGTTTGTTTATTCTGACTGAAAAGCTGCGAGATTCACATTCTGTAGATGCCATCAAAGAACAAATGGCTATTTAATCATGCAAATGGGTTCTTTAAAGAGATTAAGGAGTTTTTCGCATCGTGAAAAAGGTTCTTCAAACTGGTGGAGAATGTGCTGTTCTCTACAGAACCATTTTGAAAAGGGTTCTATATAGTTCTACAGTTATTACAATGTAGCACATAACAATAGAACACTTTATTGTTCTAGAGAAACCAACACATTTTCAATCAGCCCAAATAAACCTTTCATCATGCAAACAACTCTTATATCATGAAAAAGGTTCTATAAGCATTCATATTTCTATATAGAAACCTTTGTGGTGCTATATAGACCCTTTTCACAATTGTTCTATATAGAACCATACAGCACATTACTCATTAAATTGAGGAACCCTTTCATCATGCAAACAACTCTTTCATCATGCACAAAGTTCTTTGAGCATTCATAGTTCTATGCAGAAGTATTTATTTTCTCAAAAACCCTTGTTTTTTTAAAATGTGTAGAAACCTCTGTGGTGCTATACAGACCCCTTTCACAAAAGTAGAAACACCTTTACTGAAGAACCCTTAATTTTCAGTGTGCACTGCAGGCAGAAAGTACAGACCTTCATCCAAGTCAATGTATTCGAAGGTAACTTCTCTCTGACTCAGAAAAGGTTCTGAAAAGGTGGGACAGAACGTGTGTTAGACAACAACGCACAACCAGATGAATCTGTGCAAGTCTGCATTCTAGTGCATCCAGGCAGGAGACCTCTTATATAATCTCACATTCAGGAACAGCTCAAACTCATTCCACACTAAACCGAGCCCTCCGTGCTCCACCACCACAGAGCTCACCTTCCTCCGCCGCCACCGCCAGCACCACCAGCAGGAACACGTATCTCCTCATCGCTGCTGCTGCGCGCTTCGTCCGCTGCTGTCCGAGGGCTCTCCACACTGCGGCTCCTCGGCCTTTTCTACAGCGCTCGCTCAGGCATGTCCGCTACTGCGCATGCGCAACCGCTTCAGCTTTCGCTTTGTATGGGTTGTTGTTGTTACGATAATAAATGACGTAGAAACGCACCCAAAGCGCCACTACCACGTCGAAAGCCTACCAGACATTTGGTCAAGTCCAAAAGTATTCATGTAAACATGTTGAAGTCTGTGAGACTCTGTAAACAGTCTGTTTACAACACTTTGTTATCTTTATTATATTGTTTTTGTGCATATCTCTTCTTCTCAAAGAGAACACAACAAAACATATGATATTCAAATGTGTTACAGACAAGAGTTTAAAACAGGGGCGTCGAGCCATTTTTAGTCTCAGCACCCAAAAAATATTTTTTTCTGTGATAACCTCCTTCAACATAAACAACCAATCAGCTTGCTGGTTCCAGTAAAATTAGAGATAAGGTTCCACCTTCAACTTTAAGAATTTGACTCATTTGTGTTCTTTTCTCTCTTGTATTCTCTTCTATCCTCCAATCCTGTTTTTTTTTTGTTTTTTTTTTGGAAAATTCTTTCCATTTGTTGGTAATTTCTAAATTCCTGGTCTTTAACCTGGAGTTCAGGTTACACAAAGAGCTATTTTGAACTATTGGACAGTTCTACCCATGCACTTTCTATTGTCACTGAAGTTCAAGCTCATACAGTTTTGTCTGTTTGTGATTTATTGTTGTCTTTCATTCTTTTGAGACTCCTCCCTTCCATTCATATTTAACACTGTGTCTGTACACATCACCAAAAATTATTTTCATTTTTGTACTGTTTGTAAAGAAAGAAATTATGGTGATCACTGTAAATGAGTGAAAACAGCATAAAAACACACACCCACAACCTTTGAATGTTCACCCATGACAGCATTTTCAAAGGAGCCTGATTTAGTAGGAAAACCAAATGGAGCTACAGAGTCTCAGTGACAGCAGGGAAAGGCAGAATCAATCACACTGGCCATATGTGCACCTGTACCTCTAGGGTAAACAGAGGAGAACTTTCCAGAAGGACAACCATTTCTGCAGCATTCCATCAATAGGTCTGTTAGGCCAGATAGAAGCCACTCCTCAGTAAAGCACCTAAAGAATCTCAGACCATGAAAAATTATTGAAAATATTGTACTGAATGCCAAGCCTCATGTCTGCAGGAAACCAGGCACTGCTCATCACCATGCCATTACAATTCCTACAGTGAAGCAAGGTGGTGGCAGCATTATGCTGTGGGGATATTTTTCTGCAGCAGGAACTGTAGTGATGTACCAATAGATCCTTGATGATAACCTGCTCCAGAGCACTCTGGAATTTAGACTGGGACAAAGGATTATCTTCCAACAGGACAACGACCCTAACCACACAGCCAAGATAACAAAGGAGTGGAATCGGGATAACTCTGAACTCTAATTCTAATTGAACATTTCTGGAGATGTCTAAAAATAGCTGTGCACCATTGGTCCCCATCCAATTGATGAAGCTTGAGAGGTTCTGCAAAGAAGAATGGGAGAAACTTCCAAGCTTGTAGCATCATACTTAAAAACACTTGTGGCTGTAATTGCTTCAACAAAGTATTGAGCAAAAGCTGTGAATATTTTTGTACATGTTATATTTTAGAATTTTTTTTAATTAATTTTGTAAAGATTTTAAACAAACCTTTCTCACTTTGTCATTGTGGGGTATTGTGTGTAGAAATTTAGGGGTAAGTGATGTGAATCCATTTTGAAATAAGGCTGTAACATAAGAAAATGTGCAAAAAGTGAAGTGCTGTGAATACTTTCTGGATGCACTCCCAAGTGCTACACGGGAGTGTTCCACATAACACAATGTATTCTGAGGAAAAAGCATTTCCTGTTCTTCGCTCAAGAATGGATTAATATAAGTGATATTTACCAAAACAACTGCATTCTTCCTCAGAATATTGTGTTAAGTGGAACAGCACTCAAGAGGCTCTCCACTCTGGCCAATAGCAATCATTCAGAAATCTTTCTGCTTAGGGTCACTGTGGGACTGGAGCTGGAATCATTAAGCACAAGGTAAGATGTCCCCTTGGACAGGTTTCCAGTCCATTGCAGGATAGCCATAATTTAAAAAAAAACCATATTATTCACTGGTCATTTCTTAAGCTGTAACTGAAATGACATAAATATTGATGATGTATTTCCTGTCATATTTAGCACTGGTCATATGTGGGCACTGAAAATGCTGAAAATGATGTTTTTCAAGGTCACTGCTTTTAAGACATTTCCCTTCAAAATTGGCCAATACATTGCACAACAAATCAGTAATGATGAAATAATTCAAAAGAAATGCTTCCATTATGGATGATGTGTGCTGGTATGACTATGTGTAGATTAACTGTTGTCAACAAATACTAACTGAAGCAAATATTTTGTATTTAATGGTGTTACAGAATTCAACATTTTTATTTACATTACATTTAGTTTTTCATTAAATGTACTTTTTATTGGGCCTGTTTACATGAATACCCCATTTAGAAAATCTCAGCTGACTGTAATGACATAGATGTTTTGGATTATTTATTTATTTCGATAAGACAAAGAAACTGTGTCTGTACTAAATATGCATCTGAAAATACATGATGTTTTATTTGTGATAATACTGATTACAATGTTAGATTGCTGAACACACTATCGCTTGTGGAAAAGTGGAAAAGATTAGGAGTTAGAGAGGAAGGTCAGAGATTCATTCATGTGGTGAGGAGATACAGTATGACCACTCCATTTAGATGCCAATAACATTGCACATTATCAGCCTGACTGTTCTTTTCTGCATTTGGAGCAAATAATCCAGTCAGGTCAAGTCAAATTCATTTGTATATCACTTTACTAACTGATATTGGACTAGGGGCCAGTGAACACACATGCCTGCTGGAGCAGTAGGCAGTCCTATCCTCAGCCCCCTCAGGGGAGTGAAGTGCCTTGCTCAAGGGCACCTCAGTCATGTCCTGTCAGGACAGTCCCCTGATAAGTAGAGGTGTACTGATAATCATTAATATGCTGAACATATATCCATGTGCTGCTACATCAGGATGATGTAAAGGTGTATAGTGCAGCAGATGCAAGCAATCCCAACAGTCTCCCATCATGATCAAGCCAGTATGTGCTATAAACACAACATTCACTCAGCTGGAAGTTGTAAACTATGTCAATAAAGATAACAAGAACTCGAATGAATGAACCTCTTCTGTGGAGAGGTTGTATCTGAGCAGACAGGACTGTAACCCAACTCCAAACACACCATTAAATGCCTGTTTTACACACACACACACACACACACACACACACACACACACACACACACACACACACACACACACACGAAAAAAACATAGCTCCTGCACTTGACTCAACAGCCAACTCTCTGGATCTGAATCCCATAGAGAATATTGATATTAAATTATTATATTAAAAATATTAAAGCAACCTGGGCTTCTGTAACATCTCAGCAGTGCCACAATCTGATAACCACCATGTGATAATTCACTATAAAGTATTGAGTGTATAAATAAACAGAATTGCCAGAAATTGAATGTTTATGTATTGTACATCCTTTTCTGTTTGATATTATGAAATGTGCTAATAATTTGAGAAAACAAATTTCAGATTTTCATGAGCTAGAAGCCATACTGAAAAAAACAAAAACAAAAAACAAACAAACAAAAAACAATATTTCACATTACAAGTAGAAACACACACACACACACACACACACACTGGCAATAACCTTCTCACTACAGTGGTTGTTAATCTGGTGTTTTGTCTCCTAGGAAAGTGCAGTGTTTATTGAGGACCCATGGTTACATACCCATTTCTAACAAACACAGACATGACTAACATACTTTTACTGCCTGAGTCTGATTTTCTCCAGTGCTAAGAGGAGGAGAGAGAGCTGTTGCAATTAGTACCAGTCATTCCATCACAACCGTAAAAAATGGTGGGTAGGTTCTTTTAATCATTAGTTGTACTTACCGTATTTTCTGGACTATAAGCCGCTACTTTTTTCCGCGCTTTAAACCATGCAGCTTATAATGAGGTGCAGATTTTCTTCTTATTTTCCAGGGGTTTTTTTTACTTTTTAAACTGTTGGTGCGGCTTGTATTCCAGTGCGGCTTATAGTCTGGAAAATACAGTATATTAGGTTTGTGATTAGATGTTGCTTTATGTAACTTTATGAAATAAAAAAATGTGGATGTAAATATTTATTTATTTATGTAAGTCCACCCATCAGCAATAACATTATGAGCAGCTGCTGTGTCTGATGCACAACATGCATGGCCACCATGTCAGTGTCACTGCAGTGCTGACAATGACCCACCACCCACACAATACCTGCTCTGTGGTGGCCCTGTAGGGTCGTAGATTGTGACGTGTGGAATGGGATCAAGGGATCCCTTTATGTGTTTATTTTAAAAAAAGGTGGCCTTTCTCAGCCTAAAGGCTCCACATGTGAGCATAAAGAAACAAAGAAAATGAACACATGAATTAAAATGGTTCAACAAGCAGGTTTCAACGTAGGGCTACTGCAAAATTTTTTTACATGTGTACATATGATTTAAAATGTGCCACATATGACCATATTATCAGATATCCAAATAGGTCAAGCCGGGGATGTGTGCTAAGCTGAAATCTAACCCAGTTAAAATCTCCATAAAGACTTGGGGAAAATTACTTAATTTAACTTAATTAAAGTGTTTGTCGACAAAGCTATGCTATGGTATACTGTATGCCTTGCTACTTTAATCTTGTGAGCTGTGGTGTTTACAGGCAAACAAACAAAAACAAAAAAGTTTGCAAGCTCACCATAACAGACTTTAAAAATTATTTTAAGTAGTGTCTAAATCCAACTCTGAGCATTTCCCCACCCCAACCCGTTGCTGAAAAAGTACAGAGAAGAAAAAGATTTGTTTTGTGGAGAGTTAGCAAGTAATGCCTGATTGGATAGGTGTTTAATGAAGGGAATTGTTGCTTACAAGAACTCCTACAAGCTCTGACTGGGATCAGTCTAACTCATCCAGTAAAAAAAGCTTATTTGCAGCAGTTGCACCACATTTCCTGTGTAGTTATTACTTATGGAACAAAAGGTCACAGTGTTAGTCATGAGCTCTGAACCAAGGAACTGTTTGAGGCTTTTGATAAAAGATTCCAGATGTCAACTAAGCCTACAACAAACTTTCCCTGAAATCAGATTCAGTTATACAAACAACTGTGAGGGGAAAAAGCCCTTGAGAGCCTTGATGAGAAATATGTATTTAAGGGCTTATTTACGTTCTGAATATGCTGTGAAACAAAACAAATACCGTATTTTCTGGACTATAAGCCGCTACTTTTTTTCCATGCTTTAAACCATGTGGCTTACAATTAGGTGCAACTTTTTCTTCTTTTCCAGGGTGCGGCATATAGTCCGGAAAATATGGTAATAATAAAAATACATAGTGCCTTCCATCACATCTGTCCTCTTAGAGAGATGTCATGTGAAGACAAATCAACTTGCAGAGAATCTTTCACACATATTATTATGTATTAAAGAGTATATAGTACAAAACAGTATATAGTCTCATGACGATGGCTTTTCTAGTGCCTGCAGAAAAGGAGTTTGAAATCAAGTACTGTGCTAGACTAAAAGCTTATTCCAGCCAACCAGCTAGAATCTTTTCAGCTTGCTAATCTAGCTGGCCTTTCTCTCTGCTGAGAGGAAAACAGCAACACTATTCAGTGAGACCCAAAAATAATTACAAAACATATTTTTTATGTTCAATGGCTTAAATCGGCAGTAAACCTTCTTGATGATGTAAATCAGCCAGTTAAAACAAAGTTCTTCATTTCCCATAAGCTCTCCATAAAAGAAATTAAACTGTATTTCATTCTAAGGCAAAATAACAACATCGTGAAAAGGTTTGTAAAGCCCAACCAAAGTCACATTGAAATCAAGAGAATGAGAAATGTCTTTGTTTATTCACATATTTATTTGTCTTTTCCTCAACATAGCAAGTCACTATTGTTAGGGAGAAGAAAAAAGTCAACAAAATTAAACGAAAAAGCATAAATCTTCCAACATCAACAAAAGATATAGATTAACAACAACTAGGAAATCACAGCAAAAGAATTCACAGCAATATGTAAGTTAAATGGCAAGAGAACCAGGACTCCCTGAAGACATATTCCACACTCTTATAAAACAGTCCATAAACATTCATGAGTGCTAACATGATCAAAGCTACCATAGGTTGTATTATGTCATTACACTGGCACTGAAACTGCACACTGCCTTTTAAAACCTGTGACAAGGTTTTAACAGAGGTTGTGTGACCAGTAAGCTTATGTGCCTAATGACGTCAGCTACAATTTTTCATTATTATAATAAAGTCACTAGTAGCACAGAATTGCTCGAAACTAATGATAAACTGGGCTGGATCTGGGCTGAAGCCTCCACAGAAAAATATAGTGGAAATGTTGCTTTGAAGTGAACTATATGTCCAAAAGTTTAGAGACAACTTCCCCAAAGTTTCCTCTAAAATCAAGTGTGATGGTAGAGAGTTCTCTCAGCCTCAACTCTTGTGGGAATGCTTTATGCTAGATGTTGGAACTTTGCTGCATTTAAATTTAGACGGTATAACCAAAATATATAAGGACGTCCTTACAGATCACTGCAAAGCAGAGCACTTTTAGTTATATAATTATTAAAATTATAATATGGAGGATGGGGGTACTGGAACATTTTATGAATTGAAATGTAATACTGATGTATGGATAGATGTACATAAATATATGTAAAAGAAAAAAAGAAAAAAGAAAGAAAGAAAGAAAGAAAGAAAGAAAGAAAGAAATAAATAAATACTGGGCTTCCTAAGAAAAGTAAAAGGTATCAGGGTGATCACATTTAACCAATCACAGCACAATTCCACAAGTTCAAAACAACCAAAAAACACCATTCATGAATTATGCTATTAAATATTTAAAATTTATACAAAATTCCAATTAAATATGTATTTCACATAACAAATTACCATCTATGTCATCAATGCACAAATGTATAATTGGAAAAACTGCCTGGACCCTTTTGGACATATAGTGTAACTGGAACTGAGTATTTTGTGAGGCTTGAAACTTATCATTTTGATTGAATGAAATCAAGAGATTCTAGTCAGGCCTTAAAATATTGCATTTAAAAGTACAATTGTGAAATATATCAAAAATCTGATAAGAAACAAATTTATTTAATGCAGTTTGTGCAGTCATTCATCATTCAAATTCAAGTGTAGATCACCTAAACCAACTTAGCCTCCAATAGCTGCTCTAGTTCTTTACATAGCCTGAGAACGGAGGACTGAAATTGACAAAATGAAGAGAATAGACTAACAATATATTAATATAGAATGTTCCGCTCACAGAGAAAGAACATTTCATGGCAATGTAATCAATGTAAGATTTTCAGTGCTATGGTAGAAGGATGGATTGCCCTCTCTTCAGATTCTCCCTCTGCAGGTTCAGGACAAGCAAAAATGTGTCACAGCAGACCTGATGCTGTCATGATTGTGCAAAACTCTGGAACCTGATGTGGAGTTTGATTCAAGTAGTTTAAGTTCAATGCAAAGGTCCACTGTGGAACGATTCACAAATAATCCAGTGGCTTAATATTGAACAGAGCCAGGAGCCGTTTTTTCAGGATGTCAGCAAGACAAGAACAATTGTTTATATATCATGATCAGATATACAGTATTATCAGTTGTGAACAACCTATAAAACACAACTTCAATTAAGCTCAAAGTTTTACACTATCAAAAATACTATCACGGCTGAGTAGCTTAATATTTGTATCAATACTATCTGCTTCAAACTACAAAAGAGCATCTGCTCAAAAATACAGACTCATGTATACTTGTATTTCTTTTGACATTATGTTCTGTTACTGTCAGAATTACAAAAATATATTCATTCTCTTCATAAGGTACAGTGTACATTTAAGACATATTGATTATAATCTCTATTAATAAATGTACTGTGTGTGTGTGTGTGTGTGTGTGTGTGTGTGTGTGTGTGTGTGTGTGTGTGTGTGTGTGTGTGTGTTTTAGAGAGTCACCATTGCCTGTATATCTGTGTCTGAGCCAAAGAGCTCCTTGTAGAGAGGAGGGAACAGGGAGTGCACTGTAAGTGGATAGAGCTGCCGGAACCAGCGCAGCTTCTCAATATGCAGTGCACAGAGGCTCTTCAACACTGTCATCTTCTGATATAGCTGTACACAAATCAGTAAAATCCACTGGTGAAATCAAGGAGTAAAGTCATGCAGTATATAAACACTGATCTAAAACACAGTATGCACTTCCCAGTGATCATGATACATATATAGACAAAAATATGCAAAACAGTTTGATTTAATTCATTGTTTAATACTTGAGAAGGAAAAATCAAATTGAATCTAAATGGATGTCAATGTAAACATATTTTCTTAGTTAATAGGGAGCATGTCTATTGTTCTGTTAATCATGAAGTACAATGTAATTACATAATGTAAAAAACAACTGCCAGATTCACATTACAGTGCATCTGGGAAGTATTCACAGTGCTTCACTTTTTGCATATTTTGTTTTTTGCCTTATTCCAAAATGGATTAAATTCACTGTTTCCATCAAAATTCTACACACAATAATCCATAATGACAAAGTCAGAAACGTTTGTTTGAAACTTTCGCAAAGTGGATTAAAAAACAAAATCAAAATATAACATGTACAAAGGCATTCACAGACTTTGTTATGACACTCAAAATTTAGCTTAAATGCATCTTGTTTCCACTTCAGCTGTTTCTACAGCTTGATTGGAGAACACCTGTGATAAATTCATTTGATTGGACGTGATTTGGAAAGACACACACCTGTTCATACAAGGTCCAATTGTAGTGCATGTCAGAGCCCAAACCAAGCAATGAAGTCTAATGAATTGTCTGTAGACCTCAGAGACAGGATTGTATCAAGACACAGATCTGGGGAAGGGTACAGAAAGGTCTCTGCGACATTGAAGGTCTCAATGTGTACAGTGGCCTCCATCATTCATAAATGGAAGCAGTTTGGAACCACCAGGAGCTGAACATGGTAGGAGGGCCTTAGTCAGGAAGGTGACCAAGAACTCAGGTGCTTCAGCAAAGTATTGAGCAAAGGCTGTGAATATTTATGTACATGTGATATTTTTGTATTTTATTATATATATTTTTAAATATAAATTTGCATAGATTTCAATTGTTCTGTGTCATTGTGGGGTATTGTGTGATAGAATCCATTTTGGAGTAAAACTGTAACATACAAAATGTGCAAAAAGTAAACACACACACACACACACACACACACACACACACACACACACACACACACACACACACACACACACACCTTGTGCAGTAGACAATCCTGGTTGTCTCTATGTAGGATGTGACTGAATGCTAGTTCCATGTCTTTTCTGACTCTCAGCACTCTGTCTCTATCTTCCAGACATGGGCGGTCTGCACACATCATTGCATACAAGCATAAATATTTTTTTATATTTATATAAGAACATTTTTATTTTAAATTGAAACAGACATTTATTATGTGTGTGCTAGAAAATGTGAACATACCTGCATTTAAGAGCACAAGAGCACTGAACAGCGCCATCTGCTGCTCAGTCAGCCTCAGAGCACAAAGACTGTGAGCAAAGTCAAACACGGCTGCGATGAAATCATTAGAAGCTGTAACACATTCAGACACAGAAAAAACAGAAAACAAACATGTAAACATAGACACATGAATACATAAATACATGTTATAGTAGATGAGTGGAATGAGAGGAAAGGGGGAATAAATGGCATGATTATTTGAAATAGTAGATCTTCACAGTAGTAGTGTAAGTAAGTCCACTATTTAGGTGTAAGAAAAAAGATCCTCGTAAAATCAGATTTTTTTCATATTTTAAATAAAGTTGCAGCCTGTTAAATTGAAGGAATGAAATGTGAGCTGAACTGAATCTCATTCTTAAAAGTTTGACTTACCAAGAGACTTGAACAGTTCAGTTCCAGCAAACTTGCCATCAAAGAAGACTGTGTTGTTTTCAGTGTTGAACATTCGACTCATGCGGACCAGAACAACCTCCATCGATCCTGAGCAATAGCACACACACACACGTGCGCATGCACGCGCACACACACACACACACACACACACACACACACACACACACACACACACACACACACAGGTAAAGAGACACACAAAATGAAAGCAAAATGAAATACAATTATATAAAGATAAGGAGAAAAGGAATGGCAGACAAAGACACATGCAGAGAAATCAGCACTGAATCCTTTGACAGACCCTAGTATACCACTGTATAATATGTGTCTGACAGATGTG
The DNA here is from genome assembly GCA_034509495.1 of Acestrorhynchus altus. Classification (NCBI taxonomy): domain Eukaryota; kingdom Metazoa; phylum Chordata; class Actinopteri; order Characiformes; family Acestrorhynchidae; genus Acestrorhynchus; species Acestrorhynchus altus. The sequence continues at coordinate 25,309,410 of CM067507.1, forward strand.
TCTCACCATTCTTGAGCAGGGTGATTTGATCATTCTGACCAAGTTGACGGAACCCAGGGATGCGCTTAGCGAACTCTACCACATATTGCACTGCATCTGTCAGCCTCACTGCACAGAGCTGCCACATCTCATCCACAGACTAGAGAGAGAGAAATGAGATATATATGATAATAGGAACAAAATAAGAAAAGAGAAAGAATAGCTAAGGATCAAGGCAGATATTCCACAGATTTAATGTGCAAGTATAATGTAAAGGTTCTGGTTTTGCTATAAAAAAATGAGGATGAAGACAAGCGCATGCCTCCTTTAATACTTCTAAAGTCATCCACTGCCTTTTTTCAAATTGCTGCCATTGCATCATTGCTGGACAGCCAAAGCACCAGGAATGTGCCTGGTCCCCAGCTTCAGTATAATAGCTAACAGATGCCTGTGTGGGCATGCATCGCACAGGGCAGGGTGTGGGGAGAGAGCACCCTCTAAAACTGAGCGGCTGATGATGGCAAACAGCATCACCCAGCATTTAAACCTGCAATCGTTCGATCATCAGTAGTAATGATAAAGGCTTGGTGAAAGAGCTGACCCTGACACTCACAATGCAGACAGTAGTGATAGTAATGCCATAGTAATGTAATACCTTGCTCTGATAGGCATGAATCTCCTCTCTGCTGAAGATTTTCCATCTGAGAGCCTGTACCTCCTCCACGTGATACTGACTTGTCTCCCTGTGAGAGCGTACAATACTTGCACACAGCTCCTCTAAATACACACACACACACACACACACACACACACACACACACACACACACACACACACACACACACACATAGAGAGAGAGAGAGAGAGAGAGAGAGAGAGAGAGAGAGATCAGCATTCAACCTGAAGTTAGTCTGATTTCATGTAGTCAGCTAAAGTTTCTGATCAAGTTCCCAGCCAGAATGGCCATATGGGGCTCACAATAGGGCTTAGAATGGTTCCAGTTGGGCATGGGCTCTGAGTGGGTTTGTAAATGTGTTGTTACTGGGACCTAGTCAGGATTCCCAAATGGGCCCGTTGTTATAGCTCACCATTATCTCACATGGAGCCAATGTTTAACTCCTACTTTGACCCTTTGGGCCCTAGCCCTATTTGATGTTTGATTTTTTTGACACTGCCTCTTTTATTTGCAGTAATTATATGAGACATTAACATATTTGATGTAGCTATCTTCTATAGAAGACCTTTGTTTTTTTAATTATTATTTTTTTTAATTATGATGTATGTAAATACTATGTTTAACTACTGGTCGGATTTAATGGGTTCAACCACATACCCTGGTGGGCATGCATATGTGGGGCTAGCATGGAACCCATGGACAAAGTTTTCTGGTTCTAAGTTGGGCTACCCATGGAGGTACCAAATGTACATGTTATCTGTGCTAAATACAATCCCTCATTTCTCATTTAAAATCAGGTAAACGTAAAAAAATCTTTTTCTCTTCCATTACCTATGTGTATTGAGGTAGGATAAGGACAGAATGAGTTTTCAAGGTCAAAAGTTCGTAATCCCATTTCACTCCCAGGTATACTCAGGATAGACTCTGGAGTAGATCTCCTGGAGTCAAAGCCTGGAAACAAGGAACAGAGGGTGAGTGAAAGGAAACCAATAAGGAAGATAATCTGGATAACATGAGCCTCTGTGACCTTACCTCGCCCTGCTGAAAAGCTGCTGCTGTTTCCACTCCTCTGGGCACTCCTGCAGGCCAGCGCTGCAGCCTGGACCTCACCTACGGAACAGTCCAAGTAGGGGTGCACTTCTGGTGGGCAGCTGGGGAGCTCCTGTTCTTGGGGGTAGGAGTAGGCTGGTCCCAGTGGCTGAATTAGATGGGATGAGCGAACTCTTGGCTCTTTGCTGGGTCTGTACATTGGAAGAGGTGGGGGGTCTGTCTGATTTGCCTGGAGACGCTGCTGCTGCTGCTGCTGCTGCCTATGCCTCTCCACCTCCGCAAACAAGGAGTCTCTTTGACGCTTGGACATACGACCAAACTTGACCGCTGAATGAGAGAGCTCAATTATTCACACAGCAATGCTGCAAAGGTTCTGTCCAACGGACACTACAACAGCCTTAGGCCAGCCAAGCAAACTGATTACAGCTGATGCAGGCAATGATGGATGGGATTTCAAGTGTAATCATAATGTATCATAACCATAATATTCTAAGAAGAAAAAGTGTGTTACCAGTTGTTTGTTAACATTCATATGTAGATAATTTCATTATCATTTATATTTATTTACTGGTACATACAAATTTAAAGTCAAAAAATCTTTTTAAGCACACATTTTGTATTTTCTGGACTACCTGAGAGAAACAAAACAGACATTGAAAGTAAAAGAAGCATATGGACTTGGATGGATGGATGGATAGACAGATAGATGGCTACTTCACCAGAGTTATGTAGTTCAAACAGCAGCATGTCAAGCCTGAACTAGCTAAGCTACAGGTGTTATTCCCCGTATTGCAAGTCAGTGGAGCATCATAATGATTCTGAAACTCATTTTAAAGGTAAAAATACTGCACAATTTTATGTTAAAGCATTAACTTGTCTTTAATTTGTTCTTCTCAAGATGTTTTTAGGAGGCTTGATCATTATGGCTGAGATCCAAATGTCTAGTGATTTGGACCTTGGATGCCAGAGACTGTTAAAAGATTAGTGCTCTGTTTGCCAATGTTTTGTCTTGTTTCAAAACACCATGACTGCTTGTTCCTTGAAAAGTAAGTTATGATTGAGATAAAGACTTGCTTATATACAAACTGTACTAGAGAACACGTCCAAGGTTGCGGAACTGGTCTTAGGTATGCTCACTGGTTTTACCTCACAGACTTCTAGATGTTTTAGGATTATGCAGTATGCTTTGTTTATGCTCTTGTTTCTTTCTGTGCAAAAATCTCTATTACATTAAAATATTCCTGTCATAAGTTTCTCTCTCTTTCTCTCTCTCTCTCTCTCTCTCTCTCTCTATCTATCTCTCTCTCTCTCTCTCTCTCTCTCTCTCTCCCTCTCTCTCTCTCTCTCACCATCTCGACTCATTCCCTGGGCGACACATTTCTTGAGGCGGCAGCTCTGGCAGCGGTTCCTGCTGGCACGGTCAATGGGGCAGTTACTCTGTCTAGAGCAAGAGTACTGCACACTTGATGACTGACTCCTCCTGAAAAAACCCTAAAGACAGAGAAGGGATGGTAAACAATAAATCAAAATACAATAAAGCAAATTGAATTAAATTAATTTAAAGGCCTGCATGAGATTCCTTTAGTTCTTTCCTCACCTTGCAACCCTCACAGGTGATGACTCCATAGTGAACGCCTGATGACTTGTCTCCACAGATCTTACAGGGGATCACCTCAATTTGAGCTGTACACACACACACACACACACACACACACACACACACACACATATATATATATATATATATATATATATATATATAGAGAGAGAGAGAGAGAGAGAGAGAGAGAGAGAGAGAGAGAGAAAGAGAGAGAGTTTAATTCAAATGAATAAAAATTAATTAATATCACACATGACTCCAAGCATTTAAGTGGGAATATATAATGATGACTGTGTGAAATCTGCAATAACAGAGACAAATGCAGTGCTGTAATACTGCTGATCCCAAACCATTTTTATTGCTTCTCTGTCACAAACATATATTATTATTTATCTCACACAGGCAGCTCAATACAGAGTTAGAAGTCTTGGCCAAAAACTCTTATTGGTGCAGCATGTTGTGATTGTCTGGCTGGGGAATTTAAACTGTAAAAGTCTGCTACAAAGAGGGTAGTGTTGTAACCCGCTATGCTGTTAACACTATTTTAATATTGTATATTCTATATGTACAATATACAATATTATGTAACTATAAAATACATTAAATTATTGTACTATACAAATTTATTAGCTATAGAATTGATTGGCTCTAATCTGTAGCTAAAGGTTTTCCCTGTTGGGCAGGTCTACCTCCAGTTTGATCTCTTCAAACCATTAGCTCAACCAGTATTAAGGGAAAACAGATCTCAAAACAACTGAAAACTGCAACAAAAAAATTCCAACTCTAATCTGAAATCACACCTCAAATCACATTTAAGCAATGTCTTAAAAGCTCTGAGAACCAAAGTCGTGTTAATACTGACATATGTACAGACCAGCATAATGGCTCAGCTAAATATATCACATAGCAGCCCAAAAACCTTGCTGGGAGATCAGTTAAGGATGTGTGTGCCTGTGTGTGTATTGTGGTGTTGGAAGCTAGTGCAGGGGTGAATGTATGTCTGTGCGGTTGATTTTTCAGTAAACCTAACCTGCTGACTTCTTGGAACTCAAATGTATTTCTGTGGCTATCTAGTGTTCACAACTGTCCTGTAACCAAACAACCAAAACCCATCACTGTCTCTCATACCCACAGACACACACACACAGAAAAATTAGAAAAAAGTCTACCGCCTGTGAACAGTTCAGTGGCACAAGCATAAATGTTACACTGTCCAATGTCACACATTGTGACTAAAGCCAGTTGTAACAGTATCAGGAAGTCTAGTAAATCCATGTAATCACAACACAGTTCTGTGTTATTTAAATCACCCAAGTTTTCCAAGCTAATACATAAAAATATCGGATTGAAAATTAATAATATACATAAATGAATGAACATAATACATAAACTGTATAAACTACACCACTATCATCCCTAAGAGACACTTTACTGTAAAATACACTTACTGTTGCTGTTTACATACATTTAAATTATGCTTAGTGTATCTTTCCTATAGTTTCTTCAATTTATTTATTCATTTTTATTTAAATGTCGACACTTGCACCAAGAAAATATCATTGTACACCTGGTACTTGGCAAATATTCTGATTCTGATTCTGAATATGACTAGAAAAAGAGGCTGTGTCAAACACTGGCACTTTTATTTTTAACCACAGATTACAGGAGCTAATATCAGCAGAATAAAACAATATATTTTTGTACATCCAATGACATCCAAGGCATGTTTCATCAATGTGGTGCATGATGGTGCTTGTCTTCAGGGTGAATCTGGAGAAATATCTGTCTGACTGCTGGGAAAATGTGCTGATGACATTGATAAAGGAATGTGAGATGGCCGGAAGCACATTCTACATTAACCTATTTAACTACAGAAAGTCCATGTTACCATTTTCCTACATTAGGCTGTGTGATGCTGCCACTAAATTAAAATATGTTCATTGCCGAAAAAAGGCAATTACTTCAATTACTAAGTGATTAAAGTGTCCACTTAGCTAAACACCTAGCTAAGCACTTAGTTTAGTTACAGAAGCATGACTACAATTCATTACAATCTGTCTGTAGTAATTGTTTCCAAGTCAGCTAGTAGCTTTCCTATGACCATCATGCAGTGACATGCTGTCCTTCTAGTTCATTCTTCTAGAGAAATGTGATTACCGGCTTCTTGGCCACAGAAAAAGATATATGTGTTATATAAAGTGTTCTGATATCTGTTTTTGAGACTCAGATTTTAACATTAGAAATGATACAGCCCAAAGGCAACAGTCAATAAAACACAGTAATAATATTTTACATTTTTTTACAGCCTGAAGAGGTAAAAAATACAGAGGCTTGTTTATTTATTTTGTACATATTGCATTTGGTATTTTGTCCAGCCTATATAAACAAAGGTAAACTATTTCACCACCATATTGCTTTGTTTGAACACATTTTAACATAAAAAAATATACTATTGCTCACTTTTACTGATGAGATTTTTCATTGGTTTGAATACAAGGTTGAGGATTTGTTTGAATACAGATATATACTGTAATTTATTTTTATTTCAGTTTTATTTTATTTTAATGTTGAGCTTTTAAATGCCTTTGTTTACACACAAAATAGATTTTATCGGACATTCTTATTTTATTTAAATACATTATTAATCATAAGAATCTAAATATATTAGTGTGCATAGAAATGACATTTGGGTGAATAGAAATGACATTTAACAACATAACATTAAAAACCATTTATCTATTATTAACATGATGTTAAATCTGAACTGTGTCTGAGTAAATAAATCTCCTGGAATTAAATTTTGACAAGACATTGTGATGTGTAAATGCAGTTGATGAACATTTAAATAATTGAAATTATTTTTAATAAATTACAGTTTTTCTCCACTAGAGGGAGAACAGTGTGACTCAACCAAGGAGAACCCCAACCTTTTTTCCCCCTCTTTAGTTACCTCTGATGTTACAAAAGGAATCCTGGCTTGAAAATGTCACTGAGAATCATGAAATGCTTAAATATGTATACTGAGGCCCTTTTGCTGCTGAGTTTCATTTAAGGGTGTTTTTACTGTTTGCAAACAGTGAAATAGAGGGTGAAACCTGAAACAAGTCATATTAGTCTGACCTTTTACTACTGAGAATTAAAGTTTCCTCTCACCAGTTTTCCCACCAGGGCCATCAAAGGCTCTGCTACGGGGGGACTGAGGGTGACAGGGGCATTTCTCAATCAAAGACAAAAACATCAAAAACATAAAAAAAAATAAACGATAGAAAAAAGAGAGAGAGAGAGAGAGAGAGAGAGAGAGAGAGAGCGAGAGAGAGAGAGAGAGAGGGAGTGGGGGAATATTTGACAGAGGGAGGAGGTGGACTTGAAGGTGTCAACCTCAGAGTCTTTTTAAGTGGTTTACTGGCTTTTCTTTCACTCTGACTATCCCTCTTTCATGCATACTCTTGCTTTTTCCTTCCTTTTCTCTGTCTCTCTCACAAAGGATGTGCCTGCCAGTAAGAAAGTCTTTTATCTCTGTTTTCACTGCCAGGAATGTCCTTCCTCTCGCACAGCCCACTCTCCTCCATCACAACTACTTACCCCCTTGACTCTCTCTCACTCCCCCTCTCCACTTTGCCTTTCTCCTCTCCAATATCACACGGGTTCTTTAAAGCATATCTACAGGTGGTCCTTCAAAACCATATTAAGTCACAATTCCTTCTGTGTATAACCAAATGCTGCCAAATCAATTCACCCTTAATTGTGGGAGCTCAGCTATTGTGTCACATAATGTGCGAGTTTGTGTGTCAGTGTGTTTATGTCAGTGTGTCAGTTCTTGCATGTGCCTCAATTTGGGGCACAGAAAGGAACTCCAGGAAACTCATGTCTGCAGCATATACAGTGCCATTACAAAGATTGTCTTTTGCACAAGGTGTGTGTGTGTGTGTGTGTGTGTGTCTGTGTGTGTGTGTGTGTGTGATTGGGGCACAAAAATACAATTGTGGGCCAGGTGAATTTCCTGTTGTTTGGGCTTTAAAAAAACAAGTAAGCGAACCACAAAAAGCCCATCAGATCTTTGTCCTGTTGCATTTTCTTTGGTTCAGATGTGAAACCTTTTGCTTTTTTCCATTAAACGTTTGCTACTTTTGAAAAATGTTGTTTAATGTAGATCTCATTTTAACTCCACATGAAAATGAGAGGAAATCAGAGAGCACCAAGGAATAAACAACAGTCAGGCCTATCTTCTAACCAATTTAATATTATGTATACCAATAAAGTGCACCCCAGAAAATACGGATAATATATTTCACATAATATGTGCATAAATTACAATTCACACAAACTGTTTGGCTAAATACACACAAGCAATGTACATTGTAGCCATAACCTGGTGCTCTTCTCCCTTATAGAACTCCTTTTAAAAGAATTAATGATGGTAAAATAATGCACAATTTCAATTGTTACGATAGTTTTGAACAGGGTTAGGCCTGAATGTAATGAATCCCTCCTCCCGACCCTGAACCAAAAGTGAAACAGTCCGCTGAGCATGACACATGATCCCGCCACATGACAGAATGAAACCATTCCATGCATCCCCCTTTCAACAGAATGCTAATAAATGCTAGGGCCCCCCATCAGAAAAAACATGTATGCCCTGAGCCCCAACCCTGGGTTAGGGTAAGGGTTAACTTTTGCAAATGGGTATGTGTGTGGCAGTGTGAATAACAAAGAACACACTGAGTTTAATTTTTTATGTTCTGATTTGGGTCACTTTCATATGTGGTATTTGAAATCCAATATATCTGATGCATGGCAATGTTTCTCTATCAAAACAACCAGATTAGACTTCATGTACTTTTAAAAGAGAATCGTGAGGCATTTTTAGAAGCTTTTAGAAGCAATAACAAACAATAACAAACAAAAATTGGATATAGATTATAGTAAAAAAGATATTTGGTGAAGAAATCAGATTATTGAAAGTCTGCCATTGCAAATCTAGGCTGGAGATGTTTCATGAGAAGTGTGTAATTCGACCATGACCTGAGACATATTTGTCTAATATCCTGTATTATTACTCTATTGCATCAGTCCACATTCTTCTTCCACTTCAGATGCTGGTTCTATATCTGTCAGCCTGTCAACAAATGCATGTTTATAGCTGTCTGTAAGCTATAAACATGTATTACAGCAGTGATGTACAACTGAATTGTAATCGTTAAGAGTAGGAGCTCAGGAACCCAATAATTTTAATTATTGCTTAATTCTGTTTTAAAATACAGGACACTGTAAAGCCAGTAGTGATAGCAGAATTTTTCCAGCATACTCTCAAGACGAATTCATACATATGTGACTAATAGACCATTTCAAAATTGGTACAATGTGTTCTAAACATAATGTGACCTTGCTGTACATGAATTTTTCACACCTGCAACCCAGACAAACAGAAATCAAACTATTTTAACTGAGAATGTTACAAAGAATGAAGTGTGCTTTCATTACGTGAATCCACTTTTCAACCTATGCATAAACCATACTCTATTTTATAGGTTAGGTTTAGTTAATGTTAGGGTTTGTGATAGAGTCTATCACAAATCCTAACATTAACTAAACTTAACCTAACCCATACTCTGACCTTAACTTACCCAAACCCTTACCCTAGGAGTAACCCTAATCTTAATAACCATAGTAAAATATGTAATTCTTTCCATTACAGCATAAGTTTCCATCTATAAATTCCTTTTAAAGAAGCAAGAAAAGCAGCATGCTGTGCTGAAAGGTGGGAGGGTGATGCAAGGAGATAAAGATTTTTTTAAATGACATGCCTATAACACACATCAAGTGAAATAGCAACAAATAAAAGGGCACAAATAACAGGATATACACACACACACACAGACACACACAGTTAGTATGTGATGTTTTCCTTTAACAGGATGTAGATCTGTAGAGTTTTTTTGTTTATATTGAAGCATTTTCCATGGTTTCATTTAGCTTGAGGGAAATAAGAACCCTGACCCTAACCCTAAGCACTTTCAACTGGAAACATTATGTAGTGAATATAAAATCCAACCTAAATTCACTGGGATGAACAATACTAGATTGATTAGGTTTAAATTAAACCTTCAGCTACTCAGCAGATGCTACAAAAAGCATATTTGAGGGTGGAGTATGTAAACGTTGGTCATAACAGGTTTACTTTTTAAATGAATTAAAATATGTGCCAAAATTAATAGTAAACAACGTAAATAAATAAACACATACTCGCACACACACACACACACACACACACACACACACACACACGCACACACACAAATGCACACACACACACACACACACACACACACACACACACACACACACGCACGCACACACACATGCACACACACACACACACACACACACACACACACACACACACACACGCACAAGTGCAGACACAGCAACAGCCACACTTTGAAACAAAGCGTTTACCTAGCATTCTAATTCTGCCTCAACACCCCACTAAAACCACATGCTGAAAAAGAGCAAATATTTTCTCTCGGCTTTCCATCTCTCCTCCATCTCTCTATCCACCTCAACCACATGCTGATATGCAAAAAAAAGCTGTCACGTTTCTCGTTTTCTGTCCTCATTCCTTATCTCGCCCTTTTTCTGTGTCTATCTTGCTATCTGTCCATGCTAACCACTCACAAAGGTAACAGAGTATAGATGCTGCAGTATACCAACACACAAATGAACACAAATCATTTTGTGTATTAGTTGTGATGAAATCCATCACATATAATGAACTAATGGTCCAACACACATAACACAAGAGTCAAGTACAAAAGCATCATTTGTAATTAGACTAAGAGTAAGCTTGTAGAAGCACTGCACAACATGATGCACAATTAATATTAGCCATTTATGAGCACTATATCATTATTATACATAGAACATTGCTTTTCTCAATGTTGTCAAACAAGGCGATATATATATATATATATATATATATATATATATATATATATATATTCTTAACTTTCAAATAAATGTAAAAAAAACCCTTTCATGTAAATGTAAAAATATTTTATTCAAAATCACATTCACATAATATCAAAAAATGAAGACAACTGCAAAAATGGAAATACAAGGTTTTTGCATGTCGGTACACATACATTTACACCATTTCCATTCTTATTGCTCGTTAATCTTTCATACAACAGTCACAATTGCCATATATGGATGTAAACAGGCCTAAATAAGGAAAATGCCACAATAACCATACATATCTCTAAAGTTATGCTCACTTACAGAAACAAAGATATAATCAGACATTTACCCCATAACCGTAAGTGAGATGGAACCAGTGATACCATTTAGTATATGCTGCTGATACAGCAAAGCAACCCACATTGAAACACTGAAAAAAACATATAGAAACGCATTGTACATTCATGCTTTCTACAGCAAACTCTATTTGCATATTAAGAAATGCACTATATGTCAAAATGTTCGTGGACATCTCTTCTAATCAATGCAAGTGTTATTATTTAGTTAATAGTTAATATTATTAGGAGAAGCTAAAGATTAACCTAATGGCACCATATCTAATGCCAGGCATCAGCTATAAAAAGATATAAAGCCCCCAACACTGATTTGTGTAATTTTGTTCTCAGGAATCATGCTCCATCCAATTTCTGGATGTGGATTTGGGAGTTGGGGATGAGGTGAAGAGTGATCATCCAACATCATGATCTCACTAAAAATCTTGTTGCTGAATGCAATCAAATCCTCACAGCAATGTACCAAAATCTACTTCAAGTTGGTTACTTTTTTTACTTTAACAAAAGTAGGATAAACTCTTTATTAATACATTTTGTTTTGTCAGAAACAATAAATAAGCAGGTGTCCCAATACTTTTGTCCTTATAGTCCATCCATCCATCCATCCATCCATCCATCCATCCATCCATCCATTTATTTTCTATACCGCTTATTCCTGAATAGGGTCATGGGGGAGCCGGTGCTCAGACAGCAACTCTGAGCGCAAGGGCAGGAAACAACCCTAGACAGGGCGCTACTCCATTGTAGGGCACACACACACACACACACACACACACACACACACACACACACACACACACACACACACACACACACACACACTAAGGGCCACTTTAGAGTCACCAATTCACCAACTGCACATGTGTTTGGGGAGAACATGCAAACTCAACACAGATTTCCCAGGTGGCCCCCCTTGGGGATCGAACCCAGGTCCTTCTTGCTGTGAGGCAACAGCACTTGTCCTTATAGTGTATATCCAAATTAAATATTTCTTTTGGTCAGAACAACAGAAGAAATAAAGCATATCATATAGTGTTTGTTGTCAAGCACAATCATAGTAAAATCGCCAACTGTACAGGAGAAGAGGAAACAAATGTTTCAACAAAACCACTAGATTCAAACTAGATTCTCATCAAAAAGTCAAAAAGTGAAAAAACAAAAAAACAAAAACAAACAGCAGAAACGGAGATACAAGGGTCGTGATTAGTAGAGATGATATATTGATATACTTATATCTTCATCTATATAATATATTTGCATATATTTATTATGCAAAGAGAAACAACACATTTTGTTTTTTTCTCACAACTATTGACAATTTTATCCATTTAATAGTTCAGTGTTTGGACCAAGATATCATAGACACATTCTGCATTAATATTACAGCCACCCAGCTTGTGAAAGTGCCAAAGTCCAGCCTCCATACAGGGGGGTTAGTTTTTACTAAGTGTTTCATATTCCCCATACATATTCAAGGCAGGTCATTTTTAAATAATTTTAAAAGATTTACCAAGATTCTAATATTCAATTTTAATCATTCAAAATAAAAACTTTATTGTGTACTATTGCTAAAGTACAAAATAATCTGTAGTTATTTTTCTAAGAAAAAATAAATTTTTAAAAAATATAAATATCAATGCATTTTAAGTGAATTTTAAGTATTAAAATGCATCTTTTAAGTTAATTAAAAATAAATATTTTGTTATTAATAAATATGCATTTTATCAACAGGTTCATCAAGCACATAACATAAATCTAGTATAGATACAAAATGTTAACTTTATAATGCTGCAGTTAAATTGTTGTTTAAACTGTAGTTAAATGTTTTGTGAAAAAAAATGTATTTGTAGATTGCATATATAATGAAATAATGTTAATCTTGTTCTAGTTTTTAAAAAAGCATTTTAGAAGACTTGACAAGTGTCATTGCCCAAGAATCTCCATTTGCACAAAACATTAGAGTCAAGACAGGTTTGGGTTGATAAGATCTCTGTGATACTATTAATAACTATGACAACTATATTGATAACACTGATAATGATCCTCAGCAATCTTCCTATTCCTATTCCTATTCCTATTCCTATTCATATTCCTATTCATATTCCTATTCATATTCCTATTCTTATTCCTTTGTTACCTAACTGCTTTGTTCGGGTGCTTAGAGAGGAACATTTTTTATTTTTTTATTTAAAACCTAGGGGTTGTGTTTGACACAGTTCTTTCATTAAATGCCCACATCAGTAATACTTTAAAAACTGGCTAAGGTGCTGGTAACATTTTCTCTTAAAGATGCCTAGAAACTAGTGCATATTGTCCTTCTGGCTGGTAGTTCAGGCAAATCCTTGCAGAAGGTCCAGCTAGTCCAAAACGCAGCTGCTAGATTGCTCAACAGAGGTAGGAAATTTGATCACATTAGTTCTATTCTTTCATCCCTTCAATGACTACCTGTTAAATTCCATATTGACTATAAAATACTGCATCTAATATACAAGTCGCTCAATGGTTTAGCCCCATAGTATCTAAAACACCTTAAACAGAACAACGCATTGTGTAAACTTGGTTCATTTTCATTTTTCTTTCTCTCCTACCCATGTCCTGAGCTGTTCCTACTACCTATTACTCCCTCTCTAACATTTACTTAAACCTTCCAAACCCTTTTTTTCCTTTCTCATGTATGGAGATGCCCTGTCCTGACTGATCTACCCTGATGTCACCTGCCCAAGCCTCTCATTACACCACTGTCCTCTGTGATGCTGTCCTCATTGGGATCCTCACATTAGCTCACTCACACCACATTAGAGAATGCATTACCATCTTGGGATTTTTTAACCTGCATGGACTTTCATATAAATTCTTAGCATGTATCTTAGACATTCTCTCAAAACTCATACCAAACTCAGTCTGCTGACACTTTAGTTATAGTTATTTATTACTTTGTTTTTATTGCTTCCATCACATTGTTATTTTCATGCCTAATGTCTGTGCTATCTGGTGTTGACCATAGGAGGATGGGTTCCCATTTTGAGCTCACTGGTTTGCTCATAAGAGGCTTATACACGGAGTTCTGTAAAACTGCTTTGTGACAATGCCTTCATTGTTAAAAGCACTATGTATAAAATTTGACGGATTAATGAATTTTAGATGACTTTTTGATTAGATGATTTTTTTACCTCATGTTGGAGATTGGGGACTTGAGGAAGTATTGTGCATAAATTGTTCAATATTAATTATTAAAGTTGTATCAAAAAATGTATGTTACACACGAGGTACAGTGTTATTGATGTAGTTGAAAGTGCAAGTGGAAAATCACCAACCAAACTGGTACCAGATTAGTGGGGTAATATAATGGGTGATTGCTTCTCGCTATAACCTTCGCTCCTTTTTCCTTAATCCCCTGTCAGCAATTTACATGGTGAGCACTTAAAAACCTCAAACTTCTACAAACGGAAATCCTCCAAGTCTGCCGCATCAAGGCAACAACAACTACAAAACATCAAACAAATAGAAACAGACAAGTGACAGGACAAAGTCTCAAAGAAAGTGATTAAATGCATAAATATCATTTGATAAAACTATTAAAAACTATTCCAAACAATTATTTCCAACTAATAAACAGTCAATGTTAGATTTGTACACATCAGTATTCCTCTTTGGAATTTTTAGTTTTGGTGACTCTTTGAAGACATTAATGGGAAAATGTCAATTATTATTAGTTTTATTAATAGATTGAAATATTTTAATATTTCACTTTTCAAATATGTTTTCAGCTAGTCATGAAATAAATCACTAAGAACATATATTATATTATATTATATTATATTATATTATATTATATTATATTATATTATATTATATTATATTATTTAGTAAAGCAGTGAATCAACTATAAAAGCTGATAAACCCCCGACTCCCCAATCCCCCACCCCAAACACACACAAAATTTGAGGTGTTTTGTGAAAAAAGTAAGACAAAATAGAAACAGAGAAAACAGTGACAAAGTGAAGGTTTCATATTTTAACATATCAAAACAGCAATGTCATGTAAATTCCAGGAAAGTGTGAATCTAGTTTCCATCCTGGGAAATTTAACATAGTGTTTGACAACATTTTAAGTAATTAACGTTTAAGTGGATTAAAAGGTGAAGAGTTTAATTTCAGGGTGCATATTTTAAAGATATATTTAAATATATTTCAATATATTTCAATATTCTAAATCATCTTCAGAGGGAAATTATCTATACCTAAAAACTATACCTGCACACCTGGTTTATCTATAGACTTAAAACACACTCACACACCCACACCTTACAAATGCAGCTGGTAAAGTCCTTTGTGGCAGTGTGTTTATAATGTGAAGTGTGTGTCAGTGTAAAATGAGAATCTAGTGCAACAGTGCAAACACCTTATCCTGCAAATTGTGGAGACACATCTAGGACTGATGTATATAAAATATCTTCCTCTTATTTACTACTGGAAAAGACCAGTTTATACTGCACATAGTCATACATAGACAAGACAATGTGCCAATCATATACATTATATATAAATACATATATATAAATGATGATAGAACTTCTGAAAGGAAACATTATTTAGCTGCATGTCATATTTCATCCAAAACAAATGAACTAATGATTATGGATTACAGATTTTAATGGGTCATTAAAAGAGTAGATTAGCATACCACAGTCTTTTAAATGATCCACCCCAGTGACCAGCTTGGATTAGATTTTATTTAATACTTTAGTGACTTTTCACCTTGTTAGGAAAGCTGGCCTTTAAGATCTGCAATTATTATTACAATTGTGACGGCTGGGGGTGGGGCTGGGGGGATAGTGATGGAATACAAATTGGTATACAAATGGCAGTGCAATACAAATTGTTCCCTTGGAACTGTAAGGTTCTCTCTGCATTCTAAGCTGTTTTGAGATATTGAGCCATAAATTCATTAATGACATAAGAAGAAACAAACTTTCTATTTTCTAGGTAAACAGTCTACAATGCTTACAAGTTAAAAATGCACCTGATACAATGTTAATATAATGTTATCATAGCATAAGAATATATAGAAAACTCAATTTTGATAAAAATGTCAGATAGAACCTTATAGTTTCAAGGGGACAATATGTCAAAGTAGGTGAACAATGGCGACCATATCCTCTTGGTATCTTATGCTCTATGTATTAAAAGTTAAAACACTAAGCAATATTATCCTATCATACAAATAGTACCATATATAATCTAATGCAATGTTGCTTTGTGTTCTGTTGCCTGTTACTGAAATTCTTTCTCACATCTGTATGTAGCTATAAATATTTGATCAATATTCTTGGATAATCAAAAATGTGATGATAACCATTCCTGCAACACCTCACTACACTACAGAGATAATAAATTAATCATAGCAAATACTTAATAAAGTAGAAATCAGTAAGTAATTCTGCAGTTACTACTGACTGTCCCAAGAATCAACAACTGATGAAAACACACTGACACGTTCAATTTACACAGCTCTCCCACAATATAGTCTTTTGAATTCATCAGCATTTTGTCCAAAGCACATCAGCCTGTGGGACGCGTGTGGGCAGTATTGGAAAACAGGGGTGTTCTGTGGGTTAAAAAACTGTAACGATAGGAGTCATCTCTAAACCATGTCCACAGCTATGGCAAAGGTTGTCTGAGCCCAAACAGATGGCCTTGATTCCTCAGCGTTTTTTATTTTAATTTTATTAATTACTTTATTTATTTATTTATTTGTTTATTTATTTATTTATTTTCCACAATAAAATTAAGCTCAAGCAACATAAACTGCCCTTATATTCATCTTGCATCTCGTAATTGTCAAAAAAAAATAAATTGGTGACTTTACAGGAGATGGCAAAAATCTTCTTAATGTTGAATGGAAGTTAATGTTAAATATGAGTAATTAACAGTCATTTTAGGGGATTTCTATTGGTCAATTCATCCAGAAGTATGTACACAGTGTACAGAGCTGCTACACGGTTCAAATGACAAAAATGTCATTGGACAGTAGCAATACAGATGCAGGCATAGCATGCATGCTGCGATAGATTTCTCATAAACTCTTAGCTTCTGTAAAATAATAATAATGTTCTAACATTACCACACTTAAGATGGTATTAATTAAAGTGTATATGTCTTATGTTTAAATATATGAGACAGGTTCAATTATATATATATAGAAGTGTATATGTAAAGTAATATATATATGCAATATATATATATATATATATATATATATATATATATATATATATATATATATATATATATATATATATATATGCATGAAGTCAATCAACCATAAGCAAAACTAGTTTTCATGAGGCATTATGATTAAGAACATTCAAAATGATGGTGCTTACTGTACCGTTTAAGACTGTCTCAAGTATAACACTTTTTCGAGAACCAAGTCTTGTCTATTCTGCAACACAACACTCAGCAGACAAAATATGTGTTTTTATGGCCAGAACACACCCACTGAACATTCTGCAATAAACATCAACAGTATAATGTTGACAGGAATAACTAGCTTACTTTGAGAGAATGGATGACAGAACTCTCTTGATTGTTTCAAGAATCAAGCACAGCTAAGACCCACCAGTCAAATACAGATGTTTTTAACACCTGAGGTCCACCTTGTATTAACAGATTTGTATTTGTGTTGTATTCACAATCATCCTATTTGCTGGATTTGCCAGATTCGCTGCATTCATTACAAATGTTGCCGGAAGCCTTTATTTACCATAGCAAGGGTATTTCCATCTTTCACCACTGCGATTACAGTATTTAATTAATGTACGATGCAAGCTGACTCCTGACTTTCTAAAGTGAGGATGAAGGCAAACACAAACTATGTTGTGGCATATTTAAGATTCAGGTATGTGTCAGAACAGTTATGAAAACCCCCTCTCATTCACTTCGCTAACACAGGCTTCGATCCCACACCCACAGAAACACTTAAAACACTCAAGGCCTAGTGTAGAAAGTTGTACACAATGAACAAGCTAAGGAAAAAAATCAACCTTTCGTGTTAAATTCTGGTGAATTCCAAACTTTAAAGAGTTCTGTGTGACAGCATCTCACACCGTTCACACAAAATTTTCATACCTTTCATCTTATACACACTCACTTTCTGCTTACGTACAAGGCCTCAGAATGTCTCTTCAAAAAAATGTTTTTGATTTTTTATTTCCTTTGTCATGCTAACTTCCCACGAGCTTGGGGCATGCTCGAATGTACCAGTTTAGTTCAAGCGCATGATGACCGGAAGTGCACACTGTTGACAACCTCAATCTTACAAATCAAAGCAATGGCAGGCTTTTGATAAAATGTAACATTTAACACAGTCCTACTTCTCCTGCTGAACAGCACACTGACAATCACTTTCATTAAAGAGATCTTTACAGTCTCTTTATTTTGGGGTTTCACTTGCTCAGATATAATATGGCGCCGTTAGTGGCACACAACCAAAAGCACCCTTTTTGAAAGTCAGAGGGTCAGGGGCTGTTGCTGAGTGAACATGACCAGGCATGAGATTTTTCTTTTTCACCATTTTTCATGAAATTAATTCAATCATTAAAAAAAAATTTACAGAACCTGTTGAGAATCTGCTACATGTTCTTTTTGGTTATAGTGCCAACAGCAGTTGTCAGGATATGCCAACAGTGAAGCATACAAAAATGTTTTTGTGATGTTAACAAGCATCTTTCTCACCCAACCAGCCACCCACTCACCCACACACCCACCCACACACACACAGACATACACAAATATACACAAAACACACCAGGTCCTACCTCGCATCATCTTCACAATATGCGTGAAGTCTCTCTCTGGCGAAGCTTTTTTCTAAAATTGTGAATTTCTCTTACTGTCTGTTTCCCTATCTCTCTCCTTGATTGTACTGTTAAGTGTGGGAGATCAGACAGAGATTAGACAGAGTGGTTTACTGTCGACGTGTGTGCGTATGCGTGTGAGTGCTCGTGTGCTTTTCAGAATGACACAGTGGGAGAGGGCCTGTCCCTTTCACACAAACTAGTCTCTCTCTCTCTCTCTCTCTCTCTCTCTCTCTCTCACTCTCTCTCTCTCTCCCTCTCTCTTCCTCTCTCTCTCATTTAACCCTGCTTCTCTGCACTTCTTTTGATCATTTTCCCTCTCTTTGTTTTTACTGCTATATTTTCTTCATTGATAAAAACAGTATGACAACAACACAGTAAGATTCAATGAAGAGATGGAGAGTCTTTTGCTGTGCTTTTCAACAAAACTATTACTGGTTCTAATGAAAAGTTTATTTCGTCTTCCAGATCTCGAATTGACCTTCACAGTTTCTCCATAGCTATTTCTTAATCCCATTATGAACTAATAAAAAAACTACATATAAACACTCAGCTCCTCTACAGTCACATTTCCCCCTCTTTGTTTTTTACTGCTATATTTCCTTCACTGATTAAAAGATGACAATGACAAAAATAGCTAGGAAATAACCTAAGGAGAAAAGGTCTGTGGTTTGGGCATCCTGCATGACCAGTACTTAGAACCAACCTCTTTGGGAAGTATCACAGATTGTAAAAGTTCACTACCTGGCCAACAAATTGTATTTAATGAGTTTCTGTTCATTCTACCCTGATAAGTCTTTCTCCTGCTTTGTGGGTTTATTTCATTTAAATGTCCAGAGTGCTACTGCAGCTGCTTAGAGAAGCCCATAACTGCTGATTTCTGGGACAAGGTTTGAGTAGACAGAGTATTAACTGTGCATCTGGAAAGTATTTACAGTGCTTCACTTTTTGCACATTTTGTTATGTTAAATCTTTATTTCAAAATGAATTCAATTCATTTTTCCCCTCAAATACTCCCACACAATACCCCACAATGACAGTTTGCTTCTTTGAAATCTTTGCAAAATTATATATAAATAAAACAATTGTAATAAAACACACCCAAAAACAAAAACAAACAAACAAACAAACAAACAAAGAGCAACCCACAAAAATATAAAATTCACAGCATTTGCTCAATACTTTGTTGAAGCATCTTTGGAAGCAGTTACAGCCTCAAGTCTTTTTATAATGCTGCAAGCTTGGGTCCTCTTTTTGGGAAATTTCTGTCATTCTTCTTTACAGAACCTCTCAAGCTCCATCAATTGGATGGGGAGCATCAGTGCACAACAGTGAGCATATGTAAATGTCCAACTTTACTTCTCCACCATACCTTTTCAAAGTTATGATTTGAATCATAACCTTATTAAAAACTACTGTAAAATGATATATGCATTCCAAACACTGCATCTGACCCACTTCTGGGTCATCATTCTAAGTGGTAAGTGGACCACTAGTAAATGCCAGTGTGACCTTGGTTCATATTCTATATGGCATCTTGCAGCACATTTGCCCACAGATATTTCAAATGGACCTGTTAATCCTGCACATTCATAGATTGCTGAAACTAACAACCCAGCTGGTCCCATAAATGCTTGATTGATATATCTGGAGATAAACTAATGAAGTCATTCCTTGGAAAGCCTTGCTGTGTGTGTGTGTGTGTGTGTGTGTGTGTGTGTGTGTGTGTGTGTGTGTGTTGTGTGTGTGTGTGTGTGTGTGTGTGTGTGTGTGTGTGTGAAAAATGACAGTTAGAGAAAGCATTGACAGAGGCAATGCTTGTGGCATGCAAATATCACAGAACCAATGTTGACCACGGCCTGTCAACAGAGGAAAATATAATGAGTGCTTTGTATAGCCATGTCTAGCAGAGGTTCACTACCCAAAAGTGCGCAAGTGTATCCTAGAGAGCCAGTAGGGAAGCTGTTTCATCAGACCAGACCTTTAATCATTTATATATCTGCCTCACACAGAACTGTATGCTGAGTTTTGCAGCAATCAAGTCAAATTCTATTGTCATGTCACATTACACAGGTTCAAGGGTGAGTGAAAAACTTGGTTCATGTGACATTGTGTTATTTTGTTAGTATACTTTTTTTCTAAGTAGTATTGTAGATGATATGACTAATACTTGAGGTTTAGTCTATCAGACTACCTGATCCACCAGACTTACAGTTCCTCTCTCTCATAAGCTTTAGAGCAAAGCACTGATGATTATCAAGCAATTACAATGCATTACCCCAAGTGGAAAGAACCACAAGCCACTGAAAACTGAGATAATAGATATTAGGGCCTTTCAAAAAAAGTTTTTAAGAAGAAAGCATTCATGTGTATACAGTCCATTCATGGGTAGCAGTTGACAAATAATAAACATATTATGGACACATAAAATATTTGCAATATTTGTAAAATCTCTAATAAATAGAAGCTAAAAGTGAAATAATGGTGTGTGTGTGTGTGTGTGTGTGTGTGTGTGTGTGTGTGTGTGTGTGTGTGTGTGTGTGTGTGTTTGCAGCTTGTACAATGTGCAGGTGTAATAAAGGCCCGCTCAATTTCTGAACGGCAACCTAACAAAAATACACTCAGATGTTATCTAAACTCAGGTGGCACACACACACACACACACACACACACACACACACACACACACACACACACCTAGAAAAAGACAAATAGAATGTGTGTGTGTGTTGTGTGTGTTGTGTGTGTGTGTGTGTGTGTGTGTGTGTGTGTGTGTGTGTGTGTGTGTGTGTGTGGTAAACAATGCCATCTCTGCGCACACATAAACACACAGCTCCTGCCTGGAGTAAAAATATGTATGCAGGCCAGGTGCAGAGTGTAGTGGATGTGTGGCAGGTGTAGCTGTGCACTGCTATACTGCTACAAGCCCACCTCCATAACCACGGTAGCACGGCTGCCTGATATGCACATATCACTCACACTTCATGGGCACATTTGCACATTCTCCTGCACACACATTCTCTCTCTCTCTCTCTCTCTCTCTCTCTCTCTCTCTCTCGTTATCTCTCTCTCTCTCTCTTGTTATCTCTCTCTCTCTCTCTCTCTCTCTCTCTCTCAATGGTGTCAATGGTGAAATAATGCATCATGACATTGTTATATCATACTGGAAAAAATGAGTAACATAAAAAATCTTGTTATATAACATTGGCATAAACATTACCAGTAATTGTTGGGTCAAAATCTAAAATGTTTGATGTCATGAGTTTATGACCATGTGCAATAATCGTGATAAATCAAGCCTGATGTATGTCACCTAAAGCAATTAGGGCCTGTCAGCAGAATCACATTTCCAAACTCTTCAACTCATCAAACACAGACTCCAGGTCACTTTTAAAGATCTATATTAAGAACTGAAAAAAGGAATTTGTAAATATATATATATATAAAATTAATTATTATTCAATATTAAAAGATCTGCAGGAAAATTCTCAGAAATTACTTCTCATATGCTGGTAAGACAGGTAAATCAAAGTCTTCCACTGTGCAGTATTGCTTGCTAAGTCAAATTGAAGCAAGAGATTATCCAAACATTATCTTCATGAAAGTTTCATAAGAAGAACACTGTTTTTTGCACCTTCATCACAAAACCCGTTGTAATGCATCATTTTAAATATGCCACAGAACAACTAGAAAACTTACAGGAGTTTTGGAAATATATGCTGGGCTGATGAAGTCAATTTTTTTTTCCACAACCAGTAAAGGTGAATTTGCAGAACAAAACTGCTTTTCATGAAAAGATAACCTAATCAACTGCAAAGTATGGGGTGGATCTAATATGTTTAAGTGTTGTCACTTGTGGCATTAGCTATACTGCACAAGTAGAGAGAAAATTTTTAAAAATTAAAAAAAAAATACCAGCAAATCCTGAGAATAAAATGTACACTCATCTGTTATAAGCCAGAAGCTGAAAAGACTTCAACAACAGGTTAATGATCGGAACCATGCCTCAAAATACACTAATTAATACCTTAAGTCATACAAACGATGGACCTCACAGTTCTCTGATGCATCATCAGCTGAAAGTGCCCAATTTCAGGCACTAGGGAGTAATGTCTAGTTCCCCTCATTTCCCTAGCCAAATAAATTGAGTAAATTGGGAATTCCTTGGGATTTCCTTCAATATATTGGCTAAAGGGAAAGAGAGGAATTGAACAAGACCCTGAATTGGCCAATATTTGGACCAGCCAATGGTGGGGGACCTGACGCTAAATAAGTAACAGTGTACTTACTTAAATGTGTCTTCTTGGGTAGCTGGTTTCCTAAACAGGGAGAAATAAATGAATCAGTATTTTATTAACATACTTTAAAATAGAGCAGCGCTGCTGTGTCTGACCCACTCATACCAGTGCAACACATACTAACACATCAATGTGTCATAGTGAGAGTCAGTGACAGTAGAAACAAGGATGTCATAATGTTATTGTTGATTGGTGTACATACATTTATTTACATATTTTAAAATGTGGCTACTTACTCTCTGTGTTAAAATGCACTTAGGTTAGAGACAGATACCTTTCTTTTTCACACACACACACACACACACACACACACACACACACACACACACACACACACACACACATGCACACACACACACACACACACACACACACACACACACA
Source organism: Acestrorhynchus altus (assembly GCA_034509495.1). Taxonomy (NCBI): domain Eukaryota; kingdom Metazoa; phylum Chordata; class Actinopteri; order Characiformes; family Acestrorhynchidae; genus Acestrorhynchus; species Acestrorhynchus altus. The sequence continues at coordinate 25,332,565 of CM067507.1, forward strand.
CACACACACACACACACACAAAGACAATGATTAAGTAGTGATAGTAAAAAGCCCCTCATTGCCCACATGCACACATCTGCTCTAATCTCCACTCTCTGACGTTTGACCACACTTTGAGCAAGTTGAGATTTGATGCTGGGTTGGCCGTTTCCGAAGTGTATTTTTAGATGTGTGTTTGCGTGTGTGAACGAACAGGGCAGGTAAGATAAGAATCAATGGGCAGTGGGCTGCATAACTCACACTGAGTCTGTCTTTCTCTCTCTTTCTCTCTCTCTCTCTCTCACGCACTTACTATCTAACACTGAGTCTTTGAAGGGCTGTGTGGCTTTTAGAAAAAAAAGAAAAGAAAATAAATGATTTTGCCTATGTAGCGGAATACACACAAATAGGTGAGTGGCAACTTGCAGATGCATTCGGAAACAAACTCAGGTTGTTTCACAATCATTTAGTCTTAACAATCTTTTAAAGATTGTTTTTCATATGGCTGTATCTGATAGAGCTGCTTCTGCAGCAGTTAAGGCATTTGCCTTAACAATGGACTGTAAAGAAAATAAAACATGTAGACAGGAGTGTTTGCATGTTCATGTGGTTGATTGATTAAGGGCTTCCCTATACCAGGATTGCTAAGATGACATAAGACCCAATGGAAACAGATCTAAATGCTGCTTGGATTACATAACCCTTTGCATTTACCTGGGAGAGACATTCAGGAACACTGCACTATAGAGCATCAGTTCAGTGCAGGGCTTTCAGACACAAAGGACATCAATGAACAGTAAGCAGTCTGTAACTGCACAGACAGAAAGTGTAACATCATATGAATTCAATCACCAAAACATTTAATTTGTACAAAATATTGTTTAGTAAGAGAAGAATCTTCAAAACTGCAATTGCAACACACCATGAATTTCAAACACTGTTGTTTTTTCTTTCAAAAGGAAAGCCGACAATACCAAAACATGTACGGGAAAGGGGCCAATATCCCGTTGTGATATATGCATCCAACCCACTAGCGAAAGTGAAAGCTGATAAAACTATAAAACACAGCAAAGACTTAAAATGCAGTGACATCAATGACTGTAAAATGTATGAAGAGTGCATCTCCTCTCCTCTACTTGTCATTGGCAAAAGAACCCATATTGACACACTTTTTTGTTCCCCCCAGAGATCAGGTTTAGGTGTTATATCTAAATATCACAACATCAGCAGCAACACATCAGTCACCTGATTACAAACAAACATGCTAAGAGTAGTGATGGATTTAGGCTGTAACGTAATCCTGCTTATAACAGCAAAATGTTACTTTTTCCCTGTAACTCTACGATCAAAGTTACGGATTTTCTTTATCTTGCTTATGTAATGCTGTTACATGGATTCTGTTACTACCCAACTCTGACCATATCCTATGCTATAATATGCTGCTTCTGTGAGTCAAAAATGGATAAACACAGAGCTTTTTTCCACAAGACCTTTGATAAAAGATCAGAGTGTTTCATTCAGAGGGAAAATAACTGGGTTGTTAATTGGCTTGTTAAACCACATTTAAGTATTTGTCACCCTTACAAACACATACTCACATACTATTTATACATCAAAGAACTGCTCTCGTTGGAACATTTATAGTCTACTATGTAAAGGTAAAGGTGCACATAGACCAATTGTGCTTACACACAGGGGAATTTGTCCTCTGTATGTAACCCATCCACACACAGTGATACAAACACATACACGCACACAGACACACATGCACACACACACACACACACACACACACACACACGTAAAGAGACAGAGGCTATGGGAAGGAAAATACTAATATAGATTTGAACATTGTCAGCATGACAGTGAAAATTGAACCCGTATTTCAGAATGATGACCAAGAGGAGAAATGTACAAGATAAATGGAAGTAGGCCAAGGACATAACCCTGTGGAACACCTTGTCCTACAGTTGCAGTAGAGGATTTATGTGGACCAACTGAGATAAACTGTTATCTGTAAGAGAAATATGACTAGCACTAAACCTATGATGCTGAGTGATGACAGTCTGGAAATAGGTATGTGATGACTTACAGTGTCAGATGCAGCTGTTAGATTGGGAAGGACTAGGACACTAAGCTGACAAGCATTGAACAAGATCAGAAGGTCATTAGTAACTCTTAGAAGAGCAGATACAATGCTGGCTAGATTATGAAAACCTGACTGAAAAGGTTCATACAGACTATGACCATTAAGGAAAGTACAAAGTTATGAGGCTACAACACATTCCATTACTTTAGACAAGAAAGGAAGATTGGGTCTGTAATTGCACAATGAGATAGGATCTAGACCAGGTTTCTTAAGAACAGTTGTAACAGCAACTATTTTAAGTGAGGTGGGAACAATACCAAGAGTAAAACACAGGTTAATTAAATAAGCAACAGACGGAGAAATGACAGATACACATTATTTAAGGAGCACAGTGGGTGCAGGATCTAGCCTGCAAGATGAAGAAGAGTACTTAGTGATGATGTTAGAAACTGTAGGAATAAACTGAGGAAAAAACTGATAGACATCAGCTAGTGTTGTGAGGAGTCATTAATTGGAATTGGTGTGAAAGAGTTGTAGAAGGAAAATGCTGGTAGATACTGTCAGCTTTGTCCTGATAGAAATGTATACATCCTGACAAATGGATGTGGGAAAGGGAATGGTCAAGCATGCTGGCCGAATGAGTTAATTTATGATTGAATTGGGACTTGGGTCTTGACCTGCCACTTGTGATGATGTTACAGTAGAGAAGCTCATACAGCATTTAGAGTATCCATAATGTTGTGGCTGATAATTAACCAGTAAAACAATTTGAGACAGTCATTGTGCTGTGATGTGGTCTCTTGATTAACAACATGCCGCAACAAGTGTATGTATATACTATACTAGTGCATCCAAAAAAAGTGAATATCATTAAAAAGCTCATTTGTGATCACAGTTTCATTCAAGTAGTTTCACTCAGGTAAATCGGAGGAACAGTAATACTTCTTTAATAAGATTCCTGACATAATCATGAAGGCAGTATCATTTCTGCTTGAATAAAACATCAATTAGGAGAGATTAACAACACAGATTCATTACATGTACTATTAAGGATGAACAATGATGATTTGACAGAACACTGAAAGCTATTTTACACAGCATGGTATAAAATCCCTGTAATTATTACAGTACAAACACCCTTTAACAACATTCATTCTGTCATTCATTTATTCACAGTAACATCATTCAAGCATTAAATGTGCATAAAGCACAAACTTGTGCATAAAAATTTTCACAAACACACACACACACACACACACACACACACACACACACACACACACACACACACACACACACACACACACACAGTTGTCCTCATCTGTTACATAAGCAAGCATGCAAGGACCAATGTAACCACAAGAGGTGTCCACACAGAATGTCTACTATCTACTATAAAGCTAAGCTTTCCATGTTCTCTCTGAATCTTTCCATATACTGTAGTTTGTCCAACAAACAAACATGGAAGCCATTTTTTTCTGACTGATTTAGTATATACTGAAAGGAAGAGATAGAATACACATCACATACACCGTTATCTGTAAAATGGTAGCTTTTCAAGACAAAGAAGTCACTTTAAGTTACTTTGACCAGTTTTTTACGGTCAACCATTTGTTCATTTTCACAAAATCTAAAAGTGAAGCCTTTGACATCAAATGCTTTTTTAAAAAACATTACATTGTTTTGCTCAAATAGTGATGCTATATGTATCTATATCTATCTTCAGTAGTGGTTACAGTAGATCAGCTAGCATTTCTCTGTCTTTCTCTCTTTCCTTTCATTCAGTTTCTCTCTCTCTCACCTAGTAACCACATGTCAAACCACTTACATCATTCCAATCACACTAGTTCATACAATATAAACTGCTTTTCTGTCTACTACAGTGTGTGTGTGTGTGTGTGTGTGTGTGTGTGTGTGTGTGTGTGTGTGTGTGTGTGTGTGTATGGGTGTTTAATGGGGTAATATGTGAAGTAGGGTACTGGAGGTAAGTTTGCAAATCTGAAATTAGCCAATCGGCTCCTGGAAATAGATCTGGAGCCTACTGACCACTAATCCTAATCCAGATTATCTCCAGTCTTACAACACACAGCAGTATTTTTTACAGAGAGAGAGAGAGAGAGAGAGAGAGAGAGAGAGAGACAGACTTAGTAGTGAGTCTGTGGGAGTTATGAGATTGAGCAAAAACATTAAAAGAACACAGAGGCAAAACCACATGGAAACATAGAGATTAAAAGCCAAGGGAATTTTTTTAACAAACATCAAAGAGCTGTGTGAAAGTTTGTGTGTCTATGTGTGTGGGATGAATAATACGAGGACACAGGGTATCGTGAAAGAAATTATTTTCAACCTGCAGAAAAATAAAGAGCGCTATCCATGTGGATCACTAAAACGTCTAATACACACAGCCCAACTGTAGCCTACCCCACTCTATCCAACTCTACTCCGCAGTGGGTAAACTTTGCATGGTAAACAGGTGCTTGCATGCCTGTGCTTCCTAAAAACATGAGGTTAACACTACTGTGTGCAAAGAACATTTGCTTTCAGATTTCACCTAGAGATACATTATATGAACAAAACAATTGAAACACCTGTTCGCTCATTGTTTCTTCTAAACAATGGATTTTAAAAAGATGCTCCTGCTTTTGTTGGAGAAACTGTCTGTAGCATTGCTGTGAGAATTTCAAATCAGATCAAATCAACATTTATTTGTATAGTGAAACTCAAGTTTCACAGAGCAGCTTCACAGAAATCAAAAAATAAAAAGGTTAAAACAGGAACAAAGTTTAAGTGATAGATCCCCTAGTGAGCAAGCCAAATGGCGACAGTGGCAAGGAAAAACCCCCTCAGAGCTGGAGGAAGAAACCTTGGGAGGAACCAGGCTCACAAGGGGAGGACCCATCCTCCTCTGGTCAAACTACTTATACATAGTTAGGGGACACTGGACCCCTACACCTCTGTTCTAATACTCGGGTATACTGAAGTAATGTTAGTTCTCTGGTGGACATGATAGTAATAGTACATTTCTACATAGTTGGTGCTGGTGGGTGAGCAGCTAGTTCATGGCAGGGTGGGAAACTAGTCCAGGTCCAGTAGCTGGAAGGTGGAAAGCTAATGTAAAGATGTATCAGGGGAGCTTGGTGTCCTTCTCAGATGGGGCAGAAGAGCTTGAGGTAAGGACCTAATCAGATCAGGCCGGTGGGTCATCATTAACTCGGAAAAGATACAGAGATGAATTAGTTTGATGCTTAAAAAGAGAATAGAAAATGTAAACATTACCAGAGTGTGACGAGTGACTCCAGCAGATCTGACTATAACAGCCTAATACCTCAAGGTTAGATTACTGCAACGCATTATTGTCAGGTTGTTCAAGCAGGAACCTAAATAGACTTCAGTTAGTTCAAGATGCTGCAGCCAGGGTCTGAGAAAAGTTGACCACATCAGTCCAATACTATCAGTGCATGGCTTCCGGTTAAATTCCGTATTGATTACAAAATTCTTTTACTTACATATAAAGCCCTACATGGGCTTGCTCCTGAATACTTACAGGATTCAATTTACCTGTATGAGCCACCACAATCACTCACACAATCACACCTTTTCTCACAAAGCCCCCCAGCTCTGGAATAACCTTCCAGAAAATGTTCAGGACTCAGACACTGTCTCAGTCTTCAAGTCTAGGCTGTAGTAACTAGGCTTAGCTTAGTTACAGGCTGCAGATCCAGGGGTTCATGGACTTATGCGATTTATGGTAAACTGGGATGTTGGTGCTGCATTCTGACTCCTTCTCGCGATCACTCTGGTTTGTGACGGTGGAGCAGTTAGACGCCATTGTTTCAGGATGCTCCCATGCTCATGTTACCTTCTGGTTCTCTCATTGAGGTAATAAAAGCATGCACCAGTTTTTCAGCAGTGTGCAAGGATAGGGCTTTTCTTAACTTGGAAATATTACAAAGATGAAGAAAAGCGGTCCTAGTAATATTACCTATGTGTGGTCAAATGATAAATCTGAATCAATTATGATGCCAAGATTTTTTCTACTGAACTAGGTACAACTGAGAAATCAGTCAGATTTAGCATTAAGTCTGATCATTTTTTCCTTGCAGTTTTAGGACCCAAAAGGAGGACCTCTGTTTTGTTACTATTTAGAAGGAGGAAGTTATGCAACATCCAAGATTTTATGTCTTTTATACAGTCTTCCATTTTGTTTAATCTAGTTTTATCATCAGGTTTGGCTGATATATACAATTGAGTATCATCTGCGTAACAGTGGAAGTTAATGCCATATCTGTTTATTACTGTGCCAAGGGGTAGCATGTAAAGAGTGAACAGCAGTGGTCCTAAAATAGAGCCTTATGGGATTCCATATCTCAGTTCAGTGTGATTGGAAGACACATCCTTTACATTTACAAATTGAAGGATTTCATTGGATACAGGATTTCATTGCATTCAACAACAAAAGCATTAGTGATGTCAGGATGTTGGATGATCACCACCCCACCTCATCCGCAACTCCCCAACTCATATTTTTGAGACTTCTATACAGGTACTAGACAAGCTATGTGTGCATTTGCACATCTGTGTCAGCAATGGGTCTAGCAAAGCAGTTGAATTTATTAATTAGAAGGGATGTCCACAAACATTTGGACATATTGTGTATCTTAAGCTATATCTCAAAATACATTAAAACAACCATTAGAGTTCATGAAATGAATAGATAATATCAGAAGGTCTGCGTATGTGAGTCATCTCATTTACCCAGTTCATAACTGTTTCAGTTTTTTGTTTTTTTTTCGGTTTCATTTCTGTAATGTTGGAGGCAGCACCATGACTGGCTTTCGCTCACACCTTTCACTTTGTAACTTTAGCATTTTATTTTCCTATCCTAACAGTCCAACAGTCCAATCCTATTCCTATTTTATTTTCAAACCTTACAGACAAGAAATGTCGTTTACAAAATTTATGCAGGATGTAGTCTATTTGTGCAAAGTCACTACTGAAAAAAGGATCTGGAAGCAGCTCTACCTGAGATGCAGAACAAATGCAAATGGTTCATAGAATAACCAATTAAATTACCAGTAGGTGGATGTTTATAAACATCTATCTGTTCCTCAAAGCTTTATACGTGGATGAAAGGTGCGATTGACTTGGTTTCTCAGAAAACAGCATTTTCTTTGGTTGCTTACATGATAGCTTGCTAGTTCAGTAACGTAGTGCACTTCTAACTTGGGTATTAAATATGAGCATTAAAGGTGTGTTTATATAATGGAATTGAAGATGTGCCTCTTGGTGTGATACTGTCACACAAAATGTCATGGTACTCACTATGTTGGCATGCAGTAAAGAAGATTGGCACACAGCTGTGAAATGCTGCCTTAAACGCAAGGAAGCTAGTTTTCCTTGCAGTTTTTAAAAACCAACACCATATGAAAATAACTTCTTAAGGAGCAGAAAGCTCTGCCTACTGGTTATTTTTATTGGATATTTTTTGAATTAATTGAATTTGTTTTGCCTCAGAGGTACAGCTGCCTCCAGAACAGTATAAAGTAATGATTTCGCATACAAGCATGTAGTATGGTGTCCCACTGTATGCAGTACTCATTGGAACTTGGAATTGAATTTTGCACTCTTACTTGTAGCTACGAGAAATAAGAAATAAAGACACTTCATCAGGTTCTTTTGCCAATGTCATAGAATAACTTTTCTACTGTTTAGAATTCCTTATGCCTTCAGAAAATATACACAGCAAATGAATTGGTCATTCTAAATTTTCCCTATGTGAGAGTGAGTGTGTGTGGTGCACTGCAATAGACCAGATTGTTCAGTGGGTAATCCTGCCTTGCGGCCATTGGTTATGAGAAGGTTCTGGTCCACCCGTGACCCTGATGAGGAAGAAGCGGATAAAAGGATAGATGAATAGAAAACACATTAGCCTTAAGGATTCCAGTTCCTATATCCTATCTCTGTCTCTACATATTAGCTAATGTTCCTCAGTTCAGGTAAACTGACCAGGGAAAGCAGCACTTACTCATGTACTGCATAATTTTTTTAGGAATAACTTGATTAAGAATAAATGATTTTCTGACCAGTGAGCTATTCTAAAACATAATGCTTTAATATATACCAAACATGAGCAATAGGCAAAAAAATATTTGTCTATTTGTAATCATAAATACAGTATTATGGTTCATACAGTATATGCTAATAGTACTGATATATACACAATACTGAGGTTTCCAAGCCTCCAGAATTTAGTAGAACTATTCTGTGACAGTAGAGATAAATGCCCCAACAAAAAGCAGGATAAACTCTTTATTAAACCTTGCAGGTTTCCCAATGCTTTTGAGCATATAGTATATATTGTTGTTACTTGATTTAATATTAATTAATATCCAGTAACAATTAGTATCCAGTATAAAGTCAGATGTGTCCAAACCTTTGACTGGTACTGTATCTACTGATGTTTCGCAAGCTTTCTTGGTTATGATTTGATGCTGTACTCTGTATATTTAAAATATCAGGGTATTTTGGGAGGATATAGTGTAACCATAAAGGTCATTGGTAACTAGGGATGTATAAGCATACAGGCAGTTGTGGGTTTACCCACATGTTTGGTTTAAAATATATATAGAATAGAAACTGAAGGTACTGGTTGATGTGGTCTGCCTAGAACATTTGAAAGATCAAATAATCTTCAGTAAAAGAAATTAGCGTAGTATTTCATTTTTGGAAGATAAATGAAAAGTACATTTTAAGGGGACCTTGCATTAAATTTCCTTATTTTAATTCAGACAGGGAACTTGTGTGATGTGATCTAACAGTGACAGTGGTCCATGGGTCAGAATGTTTACAGCATTTATTTCTACATTCTGAGATGGCATGGTAATGGCGTGGAACTGAGATAATTAAAGATACATTAAGATCACATAATAAGACAATGGTGCAAAAGATATCAGAAGGAAGGTAGAGTATATTATTAATTGAAGGCCTCATTTGGAAAGTGTAAGGCAGAAAAGGAGAGATGAGAGGTGACAGCCATTTGAACAAGAATTAACTGATTATAGCATTAAGCATGTCCCTGTGTATCTCCATTTTTGCCCATTTTTTGCAAGGTTTGAACCCTGTAAGCTCTGTATACTGCGTAAATAATTCTGGAAGAATAGACCAACATGAATGAAAAATGCTAAAACTGGTAAAATGAGCTTTTATTCTAAATTAACTTCTAAGATTTTGGCCTTATCCTGTAAAGTTGCTATTTTGGAGATACAGGCATCCTCGTGCCAGTTTATGTTGGCTGTCTGATTTATTTGATATGCCACATTCATAAGAGATAAAACTAGATAAAGCTGTACAGCTTCCAGTTTAAGCTTGGGAAAAACATTCATTTTGGTCTATTTATATGCATCTGCAAAATGACAATTGGTAAATTTGTTTACTTTTTTATTGTAGATAAAAAAGAAATAAAAATAGAAATATATAGAAATTGTTAGTCGAAATTGCTGACCAGCAAGGACAACTCAGTACTTTTGCTTTTGCTAATTAATACATTGAACACAGAAATATAAATAGCAGATGTCTTCTTTGACTTGAGTAATATTTTACTGAGGGTATCTCTATTATCACTTAAGTACAGAATTTGTGAGTTTTGTCCGCCACTGTTTGTGATGTGGAAATATGTGCTGTGCTAGTGTATCTCAAAGAATTACAATATTGTGAGTATGTAAGTGTAAGTGTAAGTTAAAATGGCATATTTCAAGCCTTTTTGTTTTAATGTCTAAAAGTTTTGCTGTTTTAATGTTTTAAAACGTGTTTGTGATGTACTTTTCATGATCTATAAGCCATAAGTAAAACAAAAACATTTAAAATATTTCACTTTACATTTAATGATTGTAAAATATGAGATTTTAATTTTTTTTGAATGAAAAGCTTGCTAGCTAGCTAGCTAGACAGACAGACAGACAGACAGACAAGATTCATTTGCAGCCCAATGAGGTAACAAACTCTAATCCAGGTCACAGGATAACTAGTTCACATGACCATATTTATGACATTTGGTTAGACTATAAGCTTGTAACACTTCTGACTCCTTTTTAAATATTTAACATCCTCACCTCCAAACCTCCATCTTGTTTTTTGCATATTTTATTTGTTATTTTGTGTTTTTTGAAGACCCCTTAGTTTTTGAAATATCTCTTTCGAATATTTGAGATGAATCTTTGCAAAATCAGAACAAAAACCACAAATACAAAAAATAAATTTAAAATGCTAATGTCAACTTTTTAAAAAGAATCCATCTGTTCTGTTAAACACAAATTGGAGTGATTTACTTGTTGCTGAAAAGGCAAATGCAGTAATGGTAACACACATGCCACCCACAGAATTTTACTTAAGGATACAAATGTTTGTGACTCTGTACCCTAGGGTAAAACAAAGTACCTTTCAGTGCAAATCCTTTACTGTATCCAGGTTTTTGTGCCAATTAAGGTGCTATTAGGTAACAAGGGCCAGTATTGTACCGTTAAGGGTACATTTATGAAAGATGTACCACTGAGTATAAAACAGTACATAAACTTTGGGAACTCTTTAAAATGTTCTATACTTCAGCATAAATTTAACCTAAAACTTTTTAACCTAAATTATTCTTAGTCCTAAAAGTAGATCAAGAGAACCAAATCAAACAAATAAGACAAAAGCATTACACATAACTATTTACTTATTGACATGAGTGATGTCTGTATACCTTTAGGATTAGCAGAAAATTTAAAGGTGAAATTAGAGTCAGGTGATAATCAGGTGTGAGTGGGCACCATGTTTTATATAACAGGAATCTATCAAAGTCTGATGTTCACAACACAAATGTGGGAGTGTATTGTGGCATGAACAAATGAGATTTTGAAAAGGAAAAGGTTACAAAACTATCTCTATTGAGTTTTGACTCCACCAATCTACAGTCAGACCGATTGATTACAAAATGAAGAAAAATCCATTATTGCCCTCCCCAGGAGTTGGCGACCCTGGTTAATGAAAAAACAAACAATGTGTGGTGTAATTTCCCTGTTGCTGACTTATGCTATTATTGTGAACTGAAAAGGCATAAAAAAGCATAAAGACATACTGTTCATATATGAAGTTATCTTTTGTGGATTACCACAAAAAATCTTCAATAAAATATAGTTACTCAAAAGTTGCTATACTAGTTGAGTTTTATAGGGTTAAAAATATTCAAATACCATCCACTTCAGTCAAAAGTTTGAACACACTTGGCTGAATGTACTGGATATGATGGCAGTAGGTTGATGTTGCTTTTTATATTGATATTCAAATCTGGAGTTTCAGCTAATAACAATGTCTACTATATGCTCAGAAGTACCTGGACACCTGCACGTTTAAATAAAATAGTTTATTCTGCTTTAGTTGGGGTATCTGTCTCTACTGTCCAAGGAGATCTTTCTACGACATTCTGGAGCAGTTCACTGAAGATCTGAACTGAAATGTTGGGCTGCATACAGGCCTGACTGGTACTGTACTCACTACAATTTTGCTGTTTCAAATGAATACATGAATGAATGTCCCATGAATGAATGTAAAACACTGTTCTGTAGAATGCTTTTGGGAAGTCTTTTAGTTTTGAGGTCAATTTAGTAAGTTCTTAATCATTTCAGATACAGTTACTCAAATCATAAATTAATCATAGGAAGTCACAGTTCCTACAGCACATGCTACTTGATATCCTTTGTTACATGCAGTTGATAAAAACTGTTAACAGTGCACTCACTGTGCTCTTCTATTAATAAACAACCTATTAGCAGGCCTGGAATGAAGACTGCATTGGCCAGCCTTTCCCCAGTAAAGAATGGTAATGAACTGTAGTCTATATGTGTAGCCCAGACTACCTGATACCATGGTTTTAATTTAATCAAAGGGCTTCTCTTAAGGTTATCAGTGTACTACTCTTATCTCTTCCCCTTGTTATCCAGTAGGCTAGTATCACTTTCCTGTTCTTTTCTTTCTACAGGTCTCCAAGACAGCTAAGACTGTGCACCCACAGGGCTCTGCAGAAGGTCTTAATGATCTTAGAACTTAATAGGGACTGGTGAGTCAATACTGCTAATTGTGTGTATGAGATTTTCACTCAGGCTCTTACCATACAGGAACACTTTGCAGGTCTATAATTACAAGTGGCATTCCATCGGTTTCTCTGCATATTTTGTTAGCCTGTTTTCTCCCAGACAGATACTGCAGCACTCAGACAGTGTATGTGCACAGTTTGTGTTGGACAGTCTCTAGACCTTCATCAGTGCTCAAAGGCAGTCCACGCAATCATGTTGGCTGGATATTTCTAACTGATGGACTATTCTCAGTCCAGCAGGGACACTGACAGGTTTAAAGACCCCAGCAACACTGCTGTGTCTGATCTTATCTGAGGAGCTCAAAAGAATTGTTAAAGCTCATCTAGCTGGAAAAGGTTACAAAATAAACTCTATAGAGTTTGGACACCACCGGTCCACAGTCAGACAGATTTTATACAAATGGAGGAAATTCATTATTACCCTCCACAAGAGCTAGGCGTTTAAGGTCACAAAGGAACCCAAGATAACATCTAAGCAACTAAAGGCCTTTTTCATGCTGACTAATGATAATGTTCATGAGTCCACCATCAGGAAAACACTGAATAACAGTGGTCTGCATGACAGGGTTGCAGGGAGAAAAGGACAAAACGGACATTAAGGACATTATCTGCAGTTTTCCAAAGATCACATGCATGCGCCAGAAGGTTATTGAAACAATGTTTTGTGGACATATGAGGAAATACTATGTTTGGAGTAAGGAAGGCAATGTATTGTGGGATAAAAACCCTATGCCATCTGTGAATCATAGTGGGGGTGGTGGTAATATCTTTGGTTCTGTTTTGTTCCAGGGCTGGGACATTTCTCCATCATTGATGGAAAAATGAATTCTGGATTATTCCAGCAAATTCTAAAGAAAATGGCAAGACATCTGTCCATGAGCTGAATCTCAAATCTCACTTATCCCAAGAATGGGTAAATAAGAGTAAAGTTTTGGAATGGCCAAGTCAACGTCCTGACCTTAACCCATCAGAAATGTTGTGGAAGGACCTGAAGCAAGCAATTCATGGGAGGAAATCCACCAACATAACAGAGTTGAAGCTGTTTTGGGCTATTTCAAGTTATTGCTGTACAAAAGCGTCACATCAGATACTGAATGGAAAAGTTCACTTTTACCACTCACAGATATGTAATACTGAATTGTGTTAAAAACTGATGAGGTTTAAGGTAAAACTTGTGCAGAAATATCTCTAGAAATTCATAAACTTTCAAGCACCTCTGTACTTCTGTTTTAGTGCGCATTGTTATAATACTCAGTAAAGTTTGTTAGTACATGTCAGGGATCTCATCATATCCACATTCAATGGACTCAGATTTACAATAAAAATACAATAAAAAATAAAACAATTACATTTAAATAATAGGTTTATTTAGCAAATATTGTATGTTCTTTATGAGGCTTTTAGCTTTGATCAATCTGCTGTGAAAAGTATTCATCCAGAATCAGCCATTGTTTGTTTTTCTGAAGACTGGACTCTTCATTCTTGCTTTGGACTTGAGATTTTGCCCTTTTCAGTTCCTTTCCAAGTAACATCATGTCATATCACACATCATGATCATTTTTGCTCTGATTGCATAACTTTTTGTATGAAATTATGAACACAAACGTTTTCACAATATACACATTTTTGGAGATACTCTAGTATGTTGAAAAGGTACTGGTGCAGGCCTAAAAGGTACTGTTGGTTCAGGCCCCAGTTAAGAACCATGACCTTGGGAAACATTGCTTTTGCTATTGCATAGTGACACATTTTTAAGAGTAGGACACACAGTGTTTGAGTTCTAACTTGAAACTTATTGAAATGATCCTAATGAAATTTTTTTTTGGCTGTAGGCTGATATTTCGTTGAGGTTACAGCGTTTAATGTGTCAGGGTTAGGTGGCTTATTGGATGATAAGTGTACTCATGACAAAACTAGTTGAGTGTGTGTGTGTGTGTGTGTGTGTGTGTGTGTGTGTGTGTGTGGTAAGTGGGTGGTGGGGGTGTGTGCATGGGTGGGATCTCGTGCTCCAGGGGTTATTTATAGTGTATCACTGTGCCAGTCCACTCATGTGTGTGCGTGTGTATGACAGAGAGAGAAAGAGAGAGAGAGAGAGAGAGAGAGAGAGAGAGAGAGAGAGAGAGAGAGAGAGAGAGAGAGTGAGTCAATATCAAAACAATATCAAAGCAGGTACAGAACCTATAATAGCTGTAAGCAGAATGTCTATATGGACATGAAGTCCTACCTCTGGGACCCTCCGCGTGGAGAAGGTTCTGCTCCGGAGACTCAGGGTCTTCATTTTCCATAACTTTCCAATCAGCTCTCTGTAGCAACAGCCGTCCCACACAGTCCAGTCCTGATGGCTACTGAAGTGGACAGCGGGCGAATAAGGAGAGAGAGCGGAGACGGCTCTAACGGCCCGGCCGCCGCAGGCGCTTTAACGAACACACCGCCATTCCGAGTTCATACAGCAGACAAAGTGAATAAAAAGTGGATGACGGGGAGGAGTGTGTGTGCGGGCCGTTAGAGAGCGGAGAATGGCTGCGGTGTGTCCCGCGCTGGAGGTGCGCGGAGCTCCGTTATGTCACCGCCGTTATATAATCAGCCCGCAGCTGAAGGAGCTTTAGAGCACTGAGGGAATAAACACCCTCACACTACTGTGATACACACACTCACACTTCTGCACAATTCCACTCTCTTTTCTCACAGCATTAAAGGATCTAAAACGGATCAACATCCAGACTTTAGAGCTGGTTCAGTATTTTACACACAGCAGATTTACCAAATCAACACTGTCCCCACTCATACACACTTACAACACACTTCTTCAAGGGTTCTCCTTGAAGAAAGCAGCCCATAGAACCCTCTCTAGCCGTCTCCACCTGAAGAACATGTTCACATGGCAAAGAACCCTGTAATCTTGCAAAGGGTTCTTTGAGTGGTCATGGTTCTATACGGGACCATTTTCTTCACTAAAGAAGAAGAACCCCTTACCCTCGAAGAACCATCATTTTTAAGTGTGTACTGTTGTTATGATGGCAAACTTGTAATAAGAGAAGACCTTTTACAGAAACCTTCCTCTGAGCTCCTCAGAAAGCTCCTTGATAAGATGAGACCCAGCAGTGCTGCTGGAGGGTTTAAACCCCTCAGTGGGCATGCTGAACCTTCTACAGCGCATTCTCCATTCATCTGAAGAACCCTAGATGCAAAGACACGTTTTCTTTACCGAAGAACCCTTGAAGAACCCTAATTTTTAAGTGTGTAGTGTTCACACCATGGGTGCTGATTTATCATGGGCAGATTTGCTGTGTTGGGTCTACACTGAGGTGTTGATTTCTAAATAAACAAGGCATTAAACTCCAACGTGCTCTTCATTGAAATCCCAGATAGCATGCATTAGTCCAGTGGTTTGATAAGGATTGTTTGTTCCTGCTGGTCCACCTTCTGACCACAGATCTCCACAGATCTCCTGGGTATAAGATCTAACTAGTTCTAACTAGTTTGTCTCAAGCTGATTTTAAATGCACATTTAGAAATAAACTGGGCCACATTTTACAAATGATACACATGGATTTTATAAATGAATAAATAAGTGGGAAAAGCTATAAAAATGGGCATTTAATTTGAATTTAAGGTGATCATTTGAATCTTCATTTCATTTAACCTCTGCAATAAAGTCGGGCTTATCTGTTTACTAATCTGCTCCAAAATACATCTCTGATTAATGTTTCTTTACGTCATCAGCTTGAAGCGCTCAGATAGGCAGCCACTAGTGTGGGAAAGAGGAGAGAGAGAGTGGGGGAGAGAGAGGTGCATCAGCAGTGCGAGGTTTTAACGCTCATACCGCGGGTGGAAAAAAGCCCCACCGCGGATATTCGTTTTAGTCCAACACAAGCCAGCAGCTAAAGCCGCCTGGACCAGAGCTGAGCTCGTCTACTCACAGCACAGACCCCACAACCTGCTGCCCTACATAGAGAGAGATTGAGAGAGAGAGAGAGAGAGAGAGAGAGAGAGAGAGAGAGATGTGCGTGTGTGAGGTGACTGTGGGCTCCAAGTGGGCATGGGCTCTGTGTGTGTGTGTGTGTGTGTGTGTGTGTGTGTTGAGGTGGGTGTGCCTGCCTCTGTCTCTCTCTCTCTCTCTCTCTCTCTCACACACACACACACACACACACACACACACACACACACACACACACAGAGCCCATGCCCACTTGGAGCCCACCTAGTCCAGTTTCATCCATGTAAGCCCCATTTGAGCTGTTTTTTTGGTACTGAATATTGAGAACAATACTGTAAACCTGATCTTATTTACCCCCTTTTGTAATGTCCAGCAGGCTCTGGATGTAAACTTGAGCCAGACAGATGTTGGACATTATTCATGTTGATACAAAATTAGTGGTAAATGAAAATCAGGTTAACATCAAAACCTCATCAGTGTCACTTATCAATCAAAAGCCATCATTGGTTTGACATAAAGCTGCATTTGAATTTTTTGTTAACATGACTAATAGCATTTCCTCTAAGAGTCGAATGACATTGTGAGGACATGATGAATTTTAGCAGATGTTGGATTTTAGTCACCATAGCTAAATGCTAGTAGTTTACATCAATATGATGTTGGCACAATGACCTAAGATTGAATTATGGTTACCCCACACCAAACCTACATACATTTAAATACATACAGCTTAAATATGTTGATCTTTTTTTCTTGTTTTGTTTTTGAATAATTAAATAATTAAGATTCACAGTATCAAACCTTTCTGCAAGCTCCTTTGAAGATTGAAATCAGGAGTAGTAATGTTCTGTTCACACAAAATCACTGAATGCCTTTGTTTACATGTCAGCGAATGTCACACAGTGAAATTGCTGTAGATGATAATGTGAAGGCATCTCTGCCCAGTGAGAATGGACAAAGTTTATACCACACTAGCACTACAGGTGTCATACTGAATCATCGTATTTTCACTGAGGTTCGAACTTCAAAGCTTCCCTAAATGAATGCATCCTTTTCAGATGTGGACAGTGCGTCATTTATTACCGTAACTCTGTGGTGTTCTTTAACACTTTTTACTGGAATCATAGTAAAAGGGGGAGGATCAGGCTTCAGCAAGGCGCAGGTGAGATTCAGGGCTGGAAGTAATTTGTGGTTGCATATGGAAGACAACATTGCAAGTGTGTGTGTGTGTGTGTGTGTGTGTGTGTGTGTGTGTGTGTGTGTGTGTGTGTGTTCAATACCAATTTATGCTTTGTGAACATAACTGTAACCATCTACAACCAAGGAAACCTTCCCTTCAGCCATGAACCATGATCAACCTGGCAAAGGAGCAACTATTATTTTAACATAAACCTCCTCATATTCACCTCTATAACAGCCGACAGGGACACGAAGCAGAGTGGCAAGAGTAAGTGTCTCGCATTGTTTATCAGTATCTGATGGTCCAACTCAAATCATGTGATGGTGAAGAAGACAATTTGCTATCACGACACTGCGATCAGTCTACAGTACCGCGATTGTTCATATACGTTCTCTCACGGGCCAACGCTGAGAGTGCTAACGCCAACAAGGCTTGTGACATCCTGCACTCAACTGTGTGCAGACTGCAAACACAGGACCAACATGCTCTCTTCCTTATTTCTTGAGACTTTAATCAAGCTTTTCCATCCTCCACTCTGCCCACCTTTACTCAGTATGTAACCTCTCACACCAGAGACAATAAAACACTGGACCCAATTATGTGTCCAGAAATGTGACTTGTGACTTTTATGCAAAATAAAGCAGGCATATAACTCCTCACCATTCCCTCCACTTGGAAGATCTAACCATAATCCAATTCATATTCTGCCTGTGCACAAACCACATGTTACACAGAGAACCAGCAGTGACCCACACTGTGAAGAAATGTTCTAAGGAATCTGAAGAGGCTCTGCAGGACTGTTTTGAAACCACAGTATGGTAAGAATTGTGTAATCCTAAAGGGAACAACAGTGTCACTCACTGCATCACTGACTATGTCGACATCTGTGTGGAAAACATTGTTCCCACTAATATCATTTGGTGCTTCTCCAACAACAAGCCATGGATAAATTCTGATATGAAGGCTCTCCTATAAGAGAAGAAGAGGGCCTTCAGGACAGGTGAGCTGTGAGCAGGATGAGCTGAAAGTTGTGCAGAGGAGAACAAGAGAGAGAAAATCAACTACAGGAGGAAGCTGGAGGATTTGGAAATCTGTTTTTCAATAAATTTGATCATTCACCTGCAACCTAGACCATCATGAAGCCACCTGCTCTCACGTTCACTCCCATCTTAACAACTCTCAGCTCACAGCCACCCCCTGGCATCCACACATTCCAGCACCCAGCACCCCTGCACCAGTCTGTCTCCACAGCTGTGGAAAACATCTTTACATTTGTAATGAAAACACAGCATCCAAAGGATCAAAACAGCTACAGGCTAGTGGCACTGACTTCTCATCTGATGAAGTCACTGGAGAGGTCCTTACCAATCTCTGCCTTCTGATGAGTGCATCCAAGGATCCTCTTCGGTTTGCAAACTAGAGCTCTTTCTCGCCTGGAGAAGCCTGGGAACACTGTGAGATTCACCTTCTTTGCTTTCTCCAGTGCTTTTAACACCATACAGCCTTGGCTGCTGAAGGACAAGCTGGAACAGGTTGGTGTGGACAGTCATATGTCAGACTAGATACTGGACTACATCACCAACTGACCATAGTATGAGAGGGCACGGGACTGTCTTTCAATCATGGTAGTCAGTAGCACAGGGGCACCTGGCACTGTTCCTCTTCACCCTGTACACAGTTGACTTCATGTACACCTCACCGACCAGTCACCTCATAACCACTGAGGAGGACAGCAAGTACAGAGGACTGATTCAGGACTTTGTGGTTGGTGTCTGCATATGTATACATCCAAGACTAAACAGATGGTGGTGGACTTTTTTAAGCCTGGACCACCCCATAACTGGTCTCCATTTAGCATCAGGAACAGAGACGCTCTTTGGCTAGAGAAGATGGTTAGGCAGGCCAACTCCACCCAAGGGGTACGTAAGACCAGTGTTGGACTGAATTAATCTTAAGACCCGATCATGCAGTAATTTTTCACTATTACTCACGGGTACTGGTGTCAATGTATTCATAAATCTGCAAATTTATTTATTATCTATCTATCTATCTATCTATCTATCTATCTATCTATCTATCTATCTATCTATCTATCTATTTATTTATCCAATTTCCAACCTCTTTGTGTGTTTATTTTGTACTTTTGTCATGTTTTAGTATAATCTATGTATTCTTCCTCCCAAGCTACTTCATATATCTCACCATGTTGTATTACATCTTCATTGATCCTACAGATCAATTACTACTAAAAACAAACAGCTGCATTTACCTTTGACAATTGAATTCACCTGTCTCATCACGCCATCACATCACATAAACTCTTTCAGGAACTCTTTGAGCAACTGCACTTTACACACTACTGGAGCAGCAACTAGCTGCTCAGTTACAGTGAACCCACCAAAGACTTTCATAAGTATGTTAACATAATGCAAAAATTCTTTTTATAATTTGTATTATAATGTTAGTGTTTTTCTTAGAGACAAGACACATATAAAGTCTCTTATGCGGTACTGTATCTACAAATGTTACATTGCATATATATATACACATGTATATATATATATATGTGTGTGTGTGTGTGTGTGTGTGTGTGTGTGTGTGTGTGTGTGTGTGTGTGTGTGTGTGTGTGTGTGTGTGCGTGTGTATATATATATAACACAGGAAGAGAATACCTGGAGACTGTTTGTAAAGTGTTATTTTGATCTGTTTAACACATTAAAGGTAGATACTGCATTAATTATTGTAACTGACTCATAAAGCATCTACTTAGAACTTACCCAAAAATAAAATATAACAATTTATAAGTGAATAATATGCCTGGCAAATAGTAAATAAATAGTTCAAGAGAAATTTTCATCATTACATTTCACAGGAAGTATTGTGTGGTTGTAGAGGTAGAGATTAGATATTTCCCCCACTAGTTGGTCACTTCCCAAATCCACACACACCCACTCAGTTTTGCACACATGCCCACTCACACACACCTATGGTGACATGTGGCCTGCTATATACCTCATGCCCTAATTGCCTGCATTAACTGACAAAAATAATGCTGTGGAGAGAAAAAAAGAGACAGTAAGCATTTACCATTTAAACTTTGAGATTTCCATAAAGGCATAGGTATTTAAGCATTATCCAGTATTCAGTTTAGGTTTTAGATGAGATGGAGTTTGGAAAATTAGTTTCTACATTAATGTAGTAATATAATGATATTTGGATCATTTATATATCCTTAATGCTCTGTTGATTTCTGTTCTCTGGAGGCCACGTGTGATTAACAAAGATTTTTTTTTATATGAATATGGGACAGTTGATTTAGATTATGCATTTTCTTGATTATCCTAATAGCAATGAATGTGCAAACACACCAAATACATAATATCATATCATGGACTGTTGTCAAATAAGGTTATTGTTATACATTTCTGTATTGCAGACTAGAACTAGTATTCCCATTTCCTGATGGAAATTTCTTATATTAGTATTATTTAAACCTTTTTTAACTCCTGAATTTAAGATTTCTGCTGCTTTTTTAAATACTAATGCACATATAAACTGCAATTATGAAATGTGCCTTTAACTGTAAACGTGTGTGTATTTGTATGACACATCTGTGTACAGTTTAGATTAATTAGTAATGGTCACCCTGTGAATAAGGGCTACACAATACAATAATGGACAATATGAGAACAAACAAAAAGAAGTACATTTAGTGCATGACAAAAAAATCAGCACAAATTAAAATGGACTTTCAAGATAGCTTTTGGCAACATACACTATTGAAAAATTACATACAAAACATTTATACCACAGAGTGTTACAATATTAGCAGGGCAAAACTGTGTTGGTGGGTGCAGTAACTGCTGAAAAATGTAGACTGCAAATATTTAAATCCAACCCAATCAATTCACAGTTGGCTTTAAACACCAAACACACACTGTATGGTGTTTTTTTTACTACGGGTAGTAGAGCAGTTTGAGTCTGAAAGTCTGAAAGCCAGCTTAAACTATGTGCTTCAATTAAAACCTTAATTTATAGGCTTATTTGAAGAAAAAAGGAGCACCACTATAAAGAATTAAATAACAGTCTTAGAAAAGAGAACGGAAGGGTTACAGTTTTTGGTGTACCCAAGTTCCACTGCAGCCTCAGCTCAGAACATATAGGATAGGATAGGAAAGGATAGAACTTTATTGATCCCTTGGGAGGGTTCCCTCAGTCTTTCTAATAGTGTGTTCACAGAAGTGAATGCATATTTTAAATTGATTCGCTGGGATTAATGAAAAAAATTAATAAATCTGAACCAATGTTTTGCTGAAGGTTCTGCAGAGATGTAAACATTAATACTGCAGTAAGAAATGGCAATCCTATAGCCGCATAAAGTAGCAAACGTGCAGAAATAAAAACAACGGTTAGTTTGAACATTTTTGTTCAAACTTTTGCTCTGCAATTAAATGTGGTGCAGGTCATTTTTTACCTGTAAGAGAAAACAAGGGTTACATGCAAAGGATTCCCCAATTTCACAGAAAGAACCACACATATCTCTGTCAATGAGCCACATGCACTGCCAAAAGTATTGTTCTCAAATTAGTCTATTTCACAGTCATGTGACATTGTGCTATTCAACCCGTTATGTACTGTGAATTGCTGTGAATTGCTTTACGCTCACCCAGGTGGTCCCTCCAGATGTCCAATTTGAAACACACACACAAACACACACACACACACACACACACACACACACACACACACACACACCTTCTTCTGAGTGTTGAAGAAAGCCCCCTGCTGCTTTGTACGTCTTGTTTACAATGATGTGCTCATACTGCCAGATGAAAAAAGGAAACTGTTTGTACAAACCCTGCATTTTCTTTTTCTAATGGTACTGAGATAATGCAACTAATCATGTTACACGGGAAAGTGAACAGCCCAGATCCAAATCAGATCAGGTACCATTATATGTCTGTGCACCATTTAACATTGTCCTTGTCTAGTTCAGCTCCATTCCAGGTCAGGTCTCACAGGTTACACCTTGCTGTCTAATGTCGCCCCAGCAACCAAACTCACCAGTGTTAAATCAATACTGGTAGTGTTCAGTGAACACTGATAGTGGTCATTTAAAACTATCAGTGTTGATTTAACACTTATTGGACAAAGAATGTTGGAGATGGAGCTTCCAGGCAGAAGGAGAAGAGGAAGACCTCAGAGGAGGTTTATGGATGTAGTGAATTTGGACATGGAGATGGTTGGTGTAACAGTAGAGGAGGCAGGGGATAGGGCAAGATGGAGGCAGATGATCCGCTGTGGCAACCCCTAAAGGGAGCAGCCGAAAGAAGAAGAAAGAAGTGTTGACACTGGTGAGTTTACTGTGTAGTAACAACAAGAAACTCTAACACTATTCCAGATAGTCTTTACATTACAATCTGAAGAATTAGTAACTTATTAATACAGTATTTACTTCAACTACTTGATGAAAAACATTGTCCTAGTAAGAACTAGCAAGTTCATTAACTGTTAGTCAATGTATAAACACGCCACAACAACACACTCTGGTTTTGGGGGCTATTCCACAATGTGAGAATAGCATTTCAAAATAGTTAAATTAATAATAATAATGAATAATATCCTGATTTAGAAGCAACATGAGTGGAGTGAAAAGAATGTGGCAGCAGGTTAAAATTAAGTATATTCTAGATTGGTGAGTGCAATTCCAGTTGGTAAGTCTAATGTACAGGAAAATGTAAAATGCCATAATGTAGTGTGTGTTATGACACTGATTAACTGCATAAAATATTTTAATGACCAGAACAAAAACTGCTACTGTTGCTACTCCTGTAGTTTCCCTCACTCCTTGCATTTGAGTAAAACAGCAGGAATTGTAGGAACATCATCTGATCCTGTCTGTTCCAATGAAACACAGCCTTGTGTTAAAGGTAGTTTCAGTTGTTTCTGAGATATTTTTTTTCTCATATGTTACATCAAAGAATTGTTATGGACCCTCCTGTATTTGACAATGACGTGAGTAGCTCCTTCCCTATGATTGTACCCAGAGGACCTTTAATATTTAGGTGTCTAATTTGTTAAATGCAGGGGGAGATTGCAGGATCATCCAAGATGAGGACACAGTTTTACCTGTTCAGAAAGGCCAGCTGTAAGGAGTGTTTATGAGTATCTGTCTGTTGATGTGCTGTCAGATCTCATGGTTTGTGCTGTGTTTAATTGAGATGGAAGAAGCAATAGAAGGCCCTTGGGCCTCCACATGCAAGGAAACGCAAGGGAACAAGTGTATAGTAGTTATGCAGTTCAATCTAAATGAAAAATTTCACCATATTGACCATACCAGAGATAAGAGAGAGAGAAATAAGATAAGATAGAACTTTATTGATCCATTGGGAGGTTCCTTCAGGGAAATTAAGGTTCCAGTAGCAGCATCAGTACAGTACAGAAAAGAAAGAGATAATTTAGTAAAGAAAAACACTATATAATTATAACAAATATATGATATAGAGCCTATATTACAATATACAATATATATAAATAGTGCATGCAAAAAGAGTCCTGTAGGAGGGGGTATTGCACATTGTTATTGCACTTTAGAACTGCTTATTGCACCAAGTCCAGTTGTGTTGTGGTCAGGTTGCAGGTTACTGGTTGGTTCCTACTCGTTCCCATCCTCTGTCCTCCTGTTCCAGAGAGTCCAGCTTTGTGCCAACAACAGAGCTGGCCTGCCTGATCAATTTGTCCAGCCTGTATGTGTCCTTCTTAGATATACTGCCACCCCAGCACACCACAGTGTAGAACAGGACACTGGTGACCCCAGACTGATAAAACATCCACAGGAGTTTCCTGCAGATGTTAAAGGACAGTAGCCTCCTCAGTACAGCCTGCTCTGTCCCTTCCTGTACAGGTCATCTACCTTGATTGATTGAGGATGATGATGATCTTGACCCTTAAAATGATTACATAATGCTTAATTTTAATTTTTGTTTCATTTGTGAAGTAGTTTTGCTGCTTTTTTCCTTTATATACTTGATGCCTGGTGCAGCCAATGTAATTAACAAAAGTTAAACTTGGTGTTGCTGAAAACACACATGTGTAAAATAAGCAAAAGTAGAGCAGCTCCAGGACCAGAGTTGGTTGTGTGTGTGTTGTGTTTAAACACAGTTAACAAACTGGCTTATTATTCTTATATGACAATGTTTTCCAAGAAGTAGTTGAAGTAGATACTGTTGTCTTAATATAAATTACTATACAATATAATATGTATAGAGGTTTGCTATCTGGAATAATGTTAGAGTTTCATGTTGTTGCTACACAGTAAACTCAGCAGTGTTAAATCAACATTCATAGTGTTATATTACCACTTTCAGTGTTAAAGTTAAGTGTAAACAGCAAGTTATAACCCGCAAAAACTGATCTAAAGGTGTCCATTAAAAGAGGACCATCCTCATGATGTCTCTGCTTTTGAAGAATTACTATAACATCTTGCTGCAGTTAGGAGGTTACTTCCTAAATGTCTGTATAGGATATGATCTGTATATCATCTTCACTTCTACCACAGGGGTAGAATCATAAGTTAATCACCTATGGCATGTTTGAGGCTTCGGTTGTGGCTGGGGAGCTTCTGCCAAGGTCATCTCGTCCCCTTCAAACTGTGCATTATACTGGTAATAAACTTGTCGCTTCTCAGGGCTCCATGATGCTTTGGGCTCACTGAAGTCTTGTGGCTGAGTACTGAAGGGCCACAGTGACATCTTCTGGTCAGAGAAAGAGAAGACAGACAACACTGGAGAAAGATCACTAAATGCCACAAGTGATTGTGTTAGTAATCAGTGTAAATTCAGTCAGTAATGAAGATTAAATAGTAGGACACAAGTTACAGCTCCAACATGAAATGTGTAATTCATTATGTTCACACACATGGCCAGTTTATGGTCTTGAGGACATGCAAAGTCAGATGACAGATCGCTGGGCCTCACACAGCAGCCGAGTAAATGAGTTGTGACCTTACTGAGAACAGGCAAATGTTCTGGATGTCTGAGGGAGAGAGTTCCACTGAGGTCAAACAATCTGGATCTCTGGGGGAGAGTTCCACTGACGTTAAACCTTCTGGATGTTTGGGGGGAGAGTTCCACTGAGAGCTCAAACATTCTGGATGTCTTGGGGAGAGTTCCACTGAGGTTGAACATTCAGAATCCTGAAACGTTCTGACTGTAGAGCGTGTGAGTTCTGCTAAGTCAGTGTTAGTAAACAATCTGTCATCATGATGAACAAACCTCAGTGCTAATCCTGACGCATTGGCTACGTTTTGTATTCTGCATCTTGTCTGCCTGTAATGAACCTGTTTAATGCTAATGTAACTGACTAGCATTTTATACAGCTAGTTGTTTTTGGTGCCATTTTGGAGGTATTCTATGAAGGCTGTTTTATAATTAATTACCTCAAATTAATTTACCTTTTTTGTTTTATTTCAAACCCCAACTCAAAACTTAATCTTGGACTTTGGCTGTAAACAGGTTTATATCATATCATTTGTTAACTACAGTTTGGACATTGATGCATTGCGATTGATACATCTGCATGTTCTTTAAACAACATTCTTAGAATATCAGCTGAGTGTCTTCCTTAGCTGCTATTCTGATGATTGGATCAGGTGTTTTGGGACAGGGTGGAATTTGACAATGAGTGTAATTGAACGATTAATAAATATGATAGTCCTTTTATGTAGAAATGCTGGGTGCAGTTCAAAAGATTAACAAAGTTGTTTTTCAAGGTAGATTATTAGGAATGTGTAATGCTTCAACATTTGTCAATGTTATTCGTGTATTTTACTGTATTAATAATAAACAAAAAGTGTAATTTGCTTAGCAAAACTTGGTAGAGCTGTGGGGATTCATATATATATGATGTATTCTGTTCAAAAAATGATAAGATGGAGGCAAGAAATGCATGTTAAGCAATTGTTTGTTATATTAGAAACGTCTCAGTCATAAAAATGGAATCAAATCATGAACAATTGAATGAAAATGTAATGCAAGGAATTTATTCATATCAAAAATATGAAGCAATAAAAATACTAAAAACAAATCAGATGTTTTACAATTTTATTTTTTTCATGGAAGAGGTTACCATTGTATTGACTAACATTCTTCATTTCTTTTCAGTCTCAGGAATGTCATACATAAGGCAGAATTTGTAGGAGCTACCCAAATTCAATTTTGTAAAGCTGTGATGTGGCAAGAGTATGCCATCAGAAACTCAGCCTTCACTCACTGACACTGTGCTCCCTTTGGTTGGTCATTAACTCTTATAGAAGAATTTACTGATTGGCAACTGTGACCACTATGAGTTTTGATCAGATGCTCCTCCCATTCTACACTCACATGCTGTAGGGCAGAAGTCATAGAAGTGACCAGATATGCAGTATTTAATTCATCATATTGATCCGTTTTGGGATGAACAAATTGTCTTCTGTTGCTCTGTGTTTACATAAAGTGGGTGACACCTTTACATTCATAGGGAACCATTTTAAGCTCCATAAAGAACCAAGTTGGTAGCAGAGATGTAAGCATATAAATAACCTTTAAATTAATGAAAAATGTACATTAGATGAAGGTTTTTTTAAAAAAATGCCATGGCCGTTTTCAAGACTCTAGCAGCGTACTCTACAGATGTAACACTGAATAGTTATATTAAAAATCCAGAACAAACATCAAGGTTATATTTCAATATTTTAGTCAATGTAGCTATTGCATTCAAGGAGCATTACTCAATTTTATCTTGTGTCTTACTAATTCAAAACTGAAATAAAATAATCATAATAAATAATTGCTATTTTAGCAATGGCATCTGCATGCATTTTACACACATCTGCATGTATCTGCTTTACCAACAGTAATCTGTCGAGTATGTGAGGAGGACGGTTAGATGATAAGTTTCTCTGTAAAAGAGATTGTAGAGACGGCTTAAATGGATAAATTTCATTTGAGCACTGTAGTGTTCATCGTCTCTTTACAGCTTGATGTCAAGTCCTTTGAATTTTGAAAATGCTCCTTTAATTATTAAACTAATACATAAGGCATCTGCTCAAAACATGAAATGAAAAGGCCTGAAATATAGCAGTTTATGAGTAAATACTATCTCTGGTAAAAAATAAAATATATAATAATAAATAATATAAAAAACTGAGTAAGTTACCACGGCACTTCACAGGAGGTCTCACATAGTTGTAACAGCTGGTAGATGTTAAACATTTGCACCACTATCCAGTCATTGCACATACACACCTGTACACACCCCCAGGCATGTACACACCCCCAGCCACATCTTGTCTGTTTTTCACCTTATGCCCCAAAAAAATGTCCCAATTTGACTGACAAAAATAATGCTGTGGAGAGACAAATGAGAATGTAAGACAGAGAGCTACTATTTAAACTCTTTTTTACAAAGACAATTCTTTAAATACTTTATTGTTTATATGTACATAATTGTGCCATTTTCTGTTTGGGTCATGAAGTTTGGTAAATGAGTTTAGCTTAGTTTTTAAAAGGCAGCTATTTCCTTAAGATCACCTTCCTTCCAATTTTATTTTTGCAGTAATTTAATATTCTATATACTGTTAAAGGAAATAAATAATACACAATGTCCCCAAAACGACAATATAATGTATAAATTACTTGATACATTTCCATTTTTAGCAGAACATAGTTGAGAATAGTGTGTGTGTGTGTGTGTGTGTGTGTGTGTGTGTGTGTGTGTGTGTGTGTGTGTGTGTGTTTTTTTTTTTACTCTACCTGTAGCATCTGTGTGCAGTTTAGATTCATCAGTGCTGGTCACCCTGCAGTTTACAAAAGTTTTTCTGCCCTCCACCCGATCCAGAGTAGTGTGAATAAGGACTACGCTACCCAGCGGTATCGGGCTGTATGGAAACAATTTACAAGAATAGGGTGTGTTAGGTTGAGTGCTTGTGAATCTTTATAATGATTACTAAGAACACAGTTAAATGAACTCTAAATTCTACAAACATGCTGAACCATTGTGCTAAAACCAGTTAAGGACCTTATCAAAGATTTTGTACTTGCGATAGTTGATATTGAGATTGGCAGTCATGACGGGCCCAGACAGGTATCCAGCAAGAGTGCCTGTCACAGAATCAATCATGGTGGCAATTGCCCCTCCATGCACATGCCTGTGGGACAGGAAACCAGTATTACTTCACTTCCTATATGACGTGCCATGGGATTTCCCCTTTTTTTTCCACAGAAAGGACCACAGACATCATTGTAAAGCAGCAATTACTTATAATAAGTAACCTGTCAGTCTAACTGTATCTCACATAAATCACACCAAATTACAGGCATTGTGCCATTCTACCAGTTGAGTACACCGAGTATCTGTGAGATGTTTTTTGCTCACCCAGGTGGTCCCTCCAGTAGATGTCCACTCTGAAAAACACACACGCATCTATTCTCCATCTTGTTTAGGAAAACCACATACTCAAACGTTGCCCCCTGCTGCTCTGTGCTCCTTGTGAAGAGCCGAGCTTTGGATTGGATCATTTTACTAAGATATGTTCCACCTGCCAAAAATAATTCATTTCATTATTATTTATTGTAAAAAGTTAAGCTTCTACATAGTATCTACAGTGGGCTATGCAAATAAAATATCACCGTAAACCATTAATTATAGATTATCCATTAATACCCATCTGTGGTGCCTCAGCTTTGGTAGAGCTACTAATCAACATCTGGTTACTACTGTTGTTAAGAGATTACATCTGTAATATCGATGACCATCTTCAACACAAAAAGAAAAGTTGCCACAGAGAAAGAATGGGATTCATAGCTGATTCACCTTTGGCATGTTTGAGAGAACGATTGTAGCTGGGTAGCTTCCGCCAACCTCCCTTCTTCAGTTCACCCCCTTCAGTTTCTCCTTCGACCCTTTCACACAGTGCATTATACTGATCATAAAGCCGTCGCATCTCCGGGCTCCATGATGCGTTGGGCTCACTGAAGTCTCTCGACTGAGCACCAAAAGACCATGATGACATCTTCTGGAGACAGAAAGGGAGGTCAGACAGCACTGGAGACAGATCACTAAACCTCACTAAAACTCAGCTCACATTACATTTTAACATAAATTCAGTACTAATCAGTTATATCACTGTCCCAGCAGAAAAATGTTTGCTGGCAGCTGGTTTCAGATGGTCTCAGCTGGTTCATATGGTTGAGAACTGCTCATCCAGACAAAAACAGTGGCCAGCATAGTGTTTGTTGGCTTTGATTGTTCTCAAATTTGGTCAGGCTGGACAGGATGGACAGGCTCGGACAGGCTGGTCAGGATGGACAGGCTCGGACAGGCTGGTCACACAGCTTCTCGACCAGATCATCCATCCTGAGCAGATGTAGCAGGTCATGCTGTTCATATATGCAGTCAGCTTAATAGGACAAAGCAGCACAACACGAGGTCCAGCCTCACCGAGAACAGGCGAACGTTCTGGATGTCTGAGGGCGAGTTCCACGGTGTTCTAGACTTCAGAACCTGTTCCAACCTCGGGATGCTGTGACAGGAGAGCGCGCGGGGTCTGCCAGCGAGTCCTCTCAGTGTTAGTAAACCAGCTCTCATCATAGTGATGAATAAAGCTCAGCGACACTCAAACCGTCATACAGTCAGGAGCTCCAGACTCATCTGTATCCGAACAGTGTGTCACACACACAAACAAACACACATACCCCACAGGTTAGAATTAGTCAGCCAAGGCAGTGCATTATCACCACAGTTCGTTTACACGACGTAAACACAAGATAACCTACAGAAGCGCTGAGGATGTATCACACGACTTTCAAAGCCGGGCTGAATGACATCAATTACTACTTCCGGCAGAATGAGCGGAAGGGGTCCGTCTGATTTGTAAACACATTGCGCCCTCCTCACTTCCCCTAGACATACCTACAAGGGTTAATTGGATTAGTTAGGAATTACGAGAACAACACCGTCTAAACATTCGCAACTATTGTCCAGAAAGTGTTTAGAACGTGGGCTGGTATCAGCCATTCTAATTTAACACGTTCAGCTGTGCTGCAATGAAGGGTAAGAAACTAGGGGAAGTGAGCAGAAATCTTAAATAAACGTTTCCCTCGCATTATTTTAAACATATGGACATACGGACGGATGGATGGACGGATAGACAGACAGACAGACATATATTATTATTATTATTATTATTATTATTATTATTATTATTATTATTATTATTATTATTATTGCTCTGTTTGCAATACAATAAGAAAATCCGCAGGAAGGTCGGGGTGCGGGCCTGTAGGCTCTGCTCAGTACCGCAAGGTGGCGCTGGCTGAACATGCTTCTGGAATCTCTGGTTGAAACCAAAGATTATCATGTGTCACATGACCTGGTCAACTCGCTGCCTTCACAACGGGACAGCGTCCCTGACAACCATCACCTTTCAGAGCCTACAGGCACAGAGTCCCCGCTGCTGTAGTAGGAACTCTTTTCACTTTTCTCATGTTTGTCGTTTTTAATCGATTTAATAATGATTAGGGTTCATTAAGAAGCCCTTGTGAAATCTGAAAGGCTTGGCAAGACAGTTTGGTGTAAGAATAAACTAGAGCAGAGTGAGAGGCAGAGAATAAAGTTAGAGCTTTAACTACATTAGAAGTGTACAATGCTTTTCTCGGCTGAATGAGGATGTTATTTGGATGAGGATGTTTTATTTGATCATGTTAACTCCTCATCTTTATGTCACAGGAAGAAGAAGAAGAAGAAATGGCAGATAGACTTGCTGAGCTGGAAAGGTGTGTTTTCTCTGTTTTGTGTCAACATTACTATTAGTCTCTGTTATTCAGATTTAATTTCTAAACGAACGTGTGTCCTAAGATTAGTTCTGTCATTTTTACACATTAAAGAGATGTTGATACAGTCTGTGGAAAAAAAACTGTAATATTTGAAATTGTATTTTCATTCAGCTTGGATAAATAGTTTGTTGAAACATGAAATGTTGTAAAACATTGCTGAAAACACCCACATTGTTAGGAAAAAGAGTACATTTGTGCATTAACTCTTAGAAGCTTAGATCTGCACTTTGAGGTCAGTAATATGTTGTGATTTAGGTTTCATATCTCAGGATTAGAGTAATCTATATATGTCATAATGAACAGTGACACATACCCTGTCTATCCATAGTTACTTGAGTTGGCTAGGATCTCATGAAAATATCAATATCTGGCATGCGTGACTACCTCAAGTATGTCAAAGTAAAAAACATCCCATCAATTTGGCCTAAAGGTTAAATTCAGTGAAAGCCATGTGAACAAAGTCTCTGACATAACATCTCTTGTAGCAAACACAAAGGCTTCATCCCAGATAGAATACAAGCACATTAAGTAGTTCACACAAATATTGCACCACAAATATCAATTCATGAATGAAATTAAAGTGTAGAAATGTTTTTATGTGATACTGCCACTTAACAGCTTTTAAACAGAATATCCTAATCAATAGTTTATGGGAGTAACAGGAATGTGGATTTATGTTTGTTTTAACAAATCAGACACAAGTTAAGGCTCAAAAACACAATACATCCCAATACTTCCCTTTGTCATTTCGAAGACCTCAGGGATGCTCAGATACAGTACAGTAGAAACAGCTTGGAGATATTGTGAGGATTGATATATTTGATGTGTTTTGTTCTAGAGATGAAGTGTCAGCAGGAAATGAAAATTTTTCTGCTAGTTTCATGTTCATAAAACAGATTTTTTGAAAGTAGACATTTATTCACATTTGGGTTTTTATCAATAAATCAAACTTATATAGCACTTAAAATTACTAAGGATTATCGATGTTGTCTAATTCTTATCTAATGTTTATTTTTTTCCTTGAGGATTTAGTAAGCGCTAACTCATAGCTGGCACTTAACTAATCCTCTCTTTTCAGCACCAGGAATGTGACAGAGAAGGCAGAATTAGTAGGAGCTAACCAAGCTGGTTCTTCCTGGGGTCTAATGCAGCAAGACCGCAACTGTCAGAAAGAAACTGGGCTGGCTCATACTGCACTCACTCTGGTCGGTCAGTTTTATAGAGGAGTTTCCTCATTGGTTGGTGTGGCAGCTATGAAGGTTTTTTTTTCTTTTATTGTTAAATATTTAATTTGAGCAAGTGTTACTGAAGCTGAAAGCTATCTGTGTCCCATCAGAGAATACATAATGAATAACTTGACCTCTGCTTTTTTTTCTTCTTCATGTTTCAACAGGTGCGTAGAGAGGCACTGCGCAGAGTCCTCGAGCAGGAGAGACAGCTGTATAGCAAAGAATTGAGCCAAAGAGGCTTGGCCGTGTATCAGCAAAGGATATAAATGCCATCACTTGCGATTTCATGAACAAGTGGATACAGATCCTCCACCCATACTACACTCCTGTCATTGTCCTGTTTTACACACATGCTGTAGGCCTGAGGTCATATGGGAATGATTAGACATGCTATATTTACTTTGTTCTACTCATCTGGAGACAAATTAACTGCTCTTCTTCTATGTTTACTTATAGTGAACAACACCTTTGTAGAGTTCTCATGTCAGATAAATGAATAGGTAATGGTTAGTATTGTCAGCTACAAGCTATACATAAGTACATCTTTAGTGACAGAATGTTACAGTTGCAAGACAGGAAACAATTGAATGTAAATGTAGATAGCAGGTAAATAAACATGAATCTAAGGTTCAAATTTGGATTTCCAACTTCAGCAGGAGTCTGTAAGCACTTGATTTATGTCAGACGCAGAGGCAGAACAGGAAGAGCAAGGGGGCAGAACCTGGTCAGAGAAACTGAGACACAAAAGACTAATAAAGCAAAATAGCTTTGACAACAGAGAATATTTACACAGATCACATGTTTATTGTTCAGTATATGTAATTCTGTTTGTTATAATATTAATCTTTCAAGCATAGTTTTACATCATCTGTTATGTGATCTGTCATGTGCTCCAGGTTTTTCTTGTGATTCCGGTTGTTTGTAGCAGGAATTTACTGAAACAAGACACTATGTTTTGTGCTACCAGTCAGTGACGTGTTCACAAATACAGTACAAACCACACAATGTCTGAGCTCCTTTTATTTGTGCTCTGCCATCTACTTAACAGTGCAATGTTTAATTTCTGGTAAACACAGTAGGTGTACTGTAGAGCATTGGGAGTTAGTGAGCTAAATGTGAATAATAAAAGCAAAACACACAGTGACTGTTCTAAGCTCTCTGTAGATACAATGGGTTTCAACTGCTAAAAGTCAGTAGAAGACGGCCGACTGAGCACTTCATTAGGAACAATACTCATTCTATATAAGGCATCCCTTTGTTCTGAAAACAGCCTAACATATTCATGTCATGGATTCCACAAGATCCTTTGAGGTTCTGGTTCACATTGACAAGAATGCTTCACACAGTCCTGCTGTGACTGTCCCTTTCCGTCCACATACCAAAGATCTTATAACTGGTGATCTTGTGACTGGGAAGGTCACTAAAGAACACTGAATTTATTGTCATATTCATGGTGTGGTCTGTCATTTATGCTGGAAATAGTCATTAAAAGATGAGTAAATAGTGGGCTATGAAGGGATACACGTGGGATACACAACAATCAAGAAAAAGTGTGCACCATCAAAGCAATGACTGGTTTTAATTAACCCAAAAGGTCCTAAATGCACCATTTTGAACAAACTCTAAAGATCCACAGATCTAGACATTCTCACACCAGCAGTCGTGTCACACCTAAAAACTAAACAAATTTTTGGACTCCCAATATTTAGACAAAAGTATTAGCCTTTAAAATAGTAACACCTTAGCCACCACTTAGGAAAACCACAGTAACACCCAAGCAACCAACAGCTAAATTACAACTCCTTAGCAATCTGTTATCAACACCTTAGTAACCAACCAACTAGGATAGTAACCACCTAACATCACCTTAACTGTCCTGTATTACTGCAACACCTCACCAGCTACAAAATCTTAGAAACTACTTGGCAACACCTTAGCAACCAACACCCATACCATCCTTTATTGACCTTTATTGACCATTTATCAAAAACACCTATATCATTGCATACCCTTAGTAACCACCTAGCAATAGCCCATATACCATAACAACACCTTAGCTATCACGTAATGACACCTTAGGTAGTCCCAGATCATAGTAAATACTAGCAATATGGTGCTGAGCTGCAATCACACTCTGCAGGAATTGCACTCTCTAGTATCATTATCATCATATATTTATGAGGGGTCTGTAAGCTAAAGCTCATTTACAAGTCTCACCCAAAGAACAGATCCAATTACATAATCAACTGATTACAATGCATGACTGCAATGGAGTCAAAAGTAATGAGTTCTGCTTTTGTCTTAGTGGAGATGACCAATGAATCAATGTAAGAAGGTGCCATGGTCAATGCCAAGATCAACAGTTTGTTGTCACATGTCGTGAAGGCCATGTGCCAACACTAGTGTCCAGGTGTGGGGTGGAACTCTGTCATGCCAGATCACCTTTGGTCTTCATTATAGGTGCTTTGACAGCCCAACTTTATTTGATCTGATCCTAAACCAGTGGATCTACCTCTGAATGCTAACGTTGGTGCTTTATTCAAACATAACAGTGCTCATCCACATACTGCTGCGGTCTCAGGAGCTCACCTTAAAGACACAGAGAGTGTGCTATGGCCAGCTACATCGAAAATGAGAATATTCAAGTTGCAAGGGATGGGCTGTCACAGGACACCATCAGGAACCTCTACAACTCCATGCCAAGACATCTGGCATGTTGCTTTATACACAACACCACTGAGAGAAACTACCTCTGTATGGGTAGCCCAATATTACCCATAAGAGACTGCATTTTAATCATTTATTTTCATTAATTCGTGCATACTTGAAAGAGATGCGTAAGTGTGAAGAACCTTAACATTAATAAATAAATATTAATATTTTTATATATTTATATTTTAATTAATATGTTTTATACCTTTAAAACTTTTTTTTCTTTTATAAACATGGTTCTTTATGGAAGATATAAACAAACAGTAAAATATTCACATTCACACCAATGTTCATATTATTTATTCTGCAATGTATTCTGAGATATACAGGGGTTAGACAATGAAACTGAATCATCTGTCATTTTAGTGTGGGAGCAAGGTTGGTGGCCACTGCCTCAGTGCTGACAATAGGGAACCAATAATAGAAATTGTGTGGAGAAGTAACTTTCTTGTTGTTCTTCAGAATTCAAACAAAATGTTTCATTGACTCTTGTAAGAAAATAAATGAAATTGATATTAATCACCCCATTTAATAATAGAATGTAGCACTTGTCTCCATAAATTATTTGATTCTGTGATACTTAAGGTTTTATGAAGCTTCTGTAAAACACACAGTGAAAACATATCTTCTGAAATGGAAATAAAATAAAATTCAGTAAATGGCTTCTATCTTTAAACAGCAATAATAAATACTATACTGTAACTGTTTTAATTAGATTTAGGAGAAGGTGGTCTGTTTAGTACTGTACAGCTGTGCTTAATCATTTGTAAGCCCTTTAGATCAGGGGTGGGCAACCTGGTCCTGGTGAGCCAGACCCTTGAAGAATTTTGTGATCCTCCTCCTCACCTGATTCAATTCACCTGTTGCAATGTTGTGTAGTTAGAGCAGGGAAATCAGTAATTGGTTGGAAATCAGCACTCCAGGACCAGCCAACCCTGCCAACACTGGTAGCCCCTGCTTTTGATTTTTCTATATTTCTACATACATTTGATCTATGCAAAATCAGATTTTCAAACAAGTCCTAAAAGTAAATAAGCACATATGACAGATATGACAAAAAATATTACACTGACTCATTAGTTTATTGAGGAAAATGATCCAATATTACATATCTATAAGTGACAACCTTTATATATACAGTGGGGAAAATAAGTATTTAGTCAGTCACCAATTGTGCAAGTTCTCCCACTTAAAAAGATGAGAGAGGCCTGTAATTGACATCATAGGTAGACCTCGACTATGAGAGACAAAATGTGAATCATTTTGTCTGACTTTTAAAGAATTTATTTGCAAATAATGGTGGAAAATAAGTATTTGGTCACCTACAAACAAGCAAGATTTCTGGCTGTCACAGACCTGTAACTTCTTTTTTAAGAGGCTCCTCTTTCCCCCACTCATTACCTATATTAATGGCACCTGTTTGAAGTCGTTAACAGTATAACACCTGCCCACAACCTCAAACAGTCACACTCCAAACTCCACTATGGTGAAGACGAAAGAGCTGTCGGAGGACACCAGAAACCGAATTGTAGACCTGCACCAGGCTGGGAAGACTGAATCTGCAATAGGCAAGCAGCTTGGTGTGAAGAAATCTACTGTGGGAGCAATAATTAGAAAATGGAAGACCTACAAGACCACTACTAATCTCCCTCGATCTGGGGCTCCACGCAAGATCTCAGCCCGTGGGGTCAAAATGATCACAAGAACGGTGAGGAAAAATCCCAGACCCACAAGGGGGGATCTAGTGAATGACCTGCAGAAAGCTGGGACCAACGGTACAAAGGCTACCATCAGCAACACACTACGACGCCAGGGACTCAGATCTTGCAGTGCCAGACGTGTCCCCCTGCTTAAGCCAGTCCATATCCAGGCACGTCTGAAGTTTGCTAGAGAGCATTTGGATGTTCCAGAAGAGTATTGGGAGAATGTCATATGGTCAGATGAAACCAAAGTAGAACTATTTGGTAAAAACACAACTCGTCGTGTTTGGAGGACAGTGAATGCGGAGTTGCATCCAAAGAACACCATACCAACTGTGAAGCATGGGGGTGGCAACATCATGCTTTGGGGCTGTTTCTCTGCAAAGGGACCAGGACGACTGGTCCGTGTACATGAAAGAATGAATGGGGCCATGTATTGTGAGATTTTGGGTGCAAACCTCCTTCCATCAGCAAGGGCAATGAAGATGAAACGTGGCTGGGTCTTTCAACATGACAATGATCCCAGGCACACTGCCAGGGCAACAAAGGAGTGGCTTCGTAAGAAACATTTCAGAGTCCTGGAGTGGCCTAGCCAGTCTCCCGATCTCAACCCCATCGAAAACCTTTGGAGGGAGTTAAAAGTCCGTGTTGCCCGCCGACAGCCCCAAAACATCACTGCTCTAGAGGACATCTGCATGGAGGAATGGGCCAACATACCAGCAACAGTGTGTGCCAACCTTGTGAAGACTTACAGAAAATGTTTGACCTCTGTCATTGCCAACAGAGGATATACAACAAAGTATTGAGATGAACTTTTGTTATTGACCAAATACTTATTTTCCACCATTATTTGCAAATAAATTCTTTAAAAGTCAGACAAAATGATTTTCTCAATTTTTTTTTCACATTTTGTCTCTCATAGTTGAGGTCTACCTATGATGTCAATTAACGGCCTCTCTCATCTTTTTAAGTGGGAGAACTTGCACAATTGGTGACTGACTAAATACTTATTTTCCCCACTGTATATATATATACACCTTTGCTTTCAGTATCTGGTGTGAAACCCTTGTGCAGCAGTAAATGCAACTAACTTTTTCAACTAAATGTTGACTAGTTCTGAACATCAGCTTCAAAGAAATTTAGGAATGAACATCTTCAACTCGGTTATGTTGGTGGGTTCAGGTTCTTCCACATATCTATCAGATTAAGGTCACAAATTTGACTTGGCCTTTCCAAAAAATTAACTTTATTCTTCTTTAACTGTTCTTTAGTAGAATTACTTGTTTGCTTAGGATTGTTATCTTTACATGACCCAGTATTTGTTCAAAATATCCAATTCCAAATATAGAAAATCTTTATTTATGTATAGTTTACAAACTTCCAAGCACCAATATACACTACTAGTAATCAATATCAGTTCCATATAAAGTCATTTATTTAATTTCCAATTAATTCAGTGAACATTACAATTTTAAAAGTAGCTTTCTGTAGGTCTCATGCCAGCCTGGCCCTTTCAAATAGTAACTGTTACATTTTTTTAGAGGCCCTGGAAACTGCATATATGCAACAACAGCAGTACCTGTTCACAGTTACATTTAGTGTATACAAAGGTTTTAACAGGAGTGACTAACCACACATCTACACTTGATGCATGACAAATGCTGTTTGTGTAAAGACAGCTGCCTACTACACACATGCACACAGTGTCTTACATAGGAACAACAATGCATGCATGGTCTGGACAAGTTTTCAGTTAAAGCTTCTGTTACATCCAACTGCAAACCTGAACGAATGTCTTATATGCGAATAATGGGCCAATGCCATTATAAATATCAGACATTTTATGACCGTGTTGCATTTGTTCAATAATCTTCTGAACTGGGAGATGTGGTGAAGAGTATGGAACAGAACTGAAAGAAATTACTTTAAATTCTTTGTTTTAACATCCTCACCTTGTCAGTCATACAAACCCATTCCTCTCTGTTCACAGTGTCCTCCAGCCCTTTTCAAACTGAAGTGAGAAGACTGATTTGTTTGCACATTATATTGACAGCAGGATAGAGCCTTGCCCTATCCTGTTTTGTGTGTGGCTCTGTTTTTCAGCAGAAGATCAAATGATTGTCTACCACACAAAGGATCTTTAGATTCAGCTTTGATGCAGCAGTTGGGTTTATTAGGTTTAGCACTATAGACAAAGTTCAATTTGAGGGGGTTTACAAAAACAAAATTTCATTCCCCTTGGAAAACCAACATTTCCCTCTGCATTCATCATGACGTAAAACCACGTGATACTCCTATTATAAATAAACTATAAGTCCATTCATTGTAATTTTAAATAATTATTCATTAATAGAGTAATTGTTAATAGAGTTTATCCTGATTTTATTGGACTAGTTTTACAGAGGACCTAGCTAGACGTTTTGGTTAGGAGAACATATGTGAATGTTCTGAACATTACGATTTTGGTTAATTTAGTATGTCAAGTTTCAATAATGTAACTAATTTTTTGTTTATTCTCACTACAATCAATTACTTCACGTTTCCATATTGTTTTTTTCTACTGGCAATGTCA
This sequence comes from Acestrorhynchus altus, assembly GCA_034509495.1. Lineage (NCBI taxonomy): Eukaryota > Metazoa > Chordata > Actinopteri > Characiformes > Acestrorhynchidae > Acestrorhynchus > Acestrorhynchus altus. Next base: position 25,371,960 of record CM067507.1, read on the forward strand.
TGCCAGAAACGATTTAATAATGTGTAAGATGCAAACCATTATTACATCACACATCTTCAGAACATTGTCATGTCATGATGTTTCAAGACCATTACTCATCTCATCCCAACTACCCAACTCAGTTAAATCGCTCCAGTGCTCAATGCTTTATACCCAGACACCCACCTTGACAAAGCATATTTGATAGGGTTACTAAAATATGCAGGAGAATCCCGGGAGATGCGATATATCTAAATACCCCTTTAGCCTATGCCTAGGAGTATGCATGCTTCCAATAGGATCACATTTATCTGCTAGACAGAATCCTATTCTATTGGCAGTACTTCTACGTGGGGGGGCTAGACAAGTTGTGCTAGACATTTGCATATCCCAGCAATGGGTAGCAATGGGTGCAACATTATGTAGCTGAATGCATCTATATTTGAGATTCACATTCCATGTTGCCTTCATTGCTTTACAAGTTATTTATGCCAATTCAAAAAGAGCAAAAATTGAACATTGTAAATATTGCACTACCACAAATACATGAACTAATCCAGTCTGATTATACAGTCTGTACAGTGAAAGGTATTCCATTTCCTCAGGGAACTGCATGATTGAGAATACAAAAAAGGGCACACACTGCTTAAAAAAAAAAACAACAACAACAAAAAACAAACAAACAAACAAAAAAAAACATAGGGTCTTGCCATGCCATAGAACATAGAATCCAGCCCTCCAAGACTGGAGTTCTCCACCCCTGCCATAAAAGAACCAAGTTTGATTGAATAAAGAACCATAGATGTAAAAGAGATGTGTCACTGACAGCATTGATATGATCATCAACCCCCCTTTCCTTCCTGTAGACTTTAAATCCAACCACTTGATTCAACTAATTAATACCCTTTAGAAATCATTGATTGGCTAAGTATGTTATGCTGGCTTTGTATTGGAGATCAAAGCTCTCAAGCAGTGTCTGAATACTATTGCACAGCATTCATTTTGAAATTTTGGTTGAGAGATTCTGCTGGACTAAGAGGAAAACTATGGAACAAATAAATGTTTTATTCCAAAAAGCATTTAACACCATTTATATCAATTTCTTTTTACCATCACTGAAATGGGCTTTATATGTAATAGAAAAAACCAATACTATATATTGATTATCTCTTCTATTAATGAAAAAAATATATAGTGTTCTGAAATGTACGCAGTATGCACAACATATTCTTTTTGCCTGCGTCTGACTTAAAAAATGTCAATGCACAAACAATTAAAACACTTTCTCACAGTATGACATTGAATCACTTTCCCAACTGCTAGCAAATTTTCAAGTTCCTTTTGAGCACTGAACCAATTATCCAACTTTATATTTGTGAAATTTCCCTGGAAACCAGTCATAAAAAGGCACAAGTTCCTCATGTAAACTACACCTTTATTTTAATTTGAATTGTAAAACTATTGTGAATAAGTGATTGAACAAAGCATCTTTTATGGAAAAGAAAAGCCGTACATAAATACACTGTGTTACAGAAGGTTTCTTTCTTCAGTGACGTTGTAATAAGTTACTTTTACTGGGCTGCCTTTTTTTCCTCGCACAACTTCCTGCACAGACACAAGACAAAACACAATATCATATAAACACTATTTCACTGAACCAGGTCACTGTGAAAACATGGCCTATTTTTGTCTACAGGTAAAAAAAATATTCAATTACAGCCCAAATTTATTATTTTTAAATAACTATCAAAATCGTCTAATTAAATCAAAGATAACTGTTTCTCTAATAGTTGACTACTGCTTGCACACTGATTTAAATTGAACCAATGATTAACACCATAGCATTTCTCACCTTCCCTCCACTTGACTTTCATCCACAAATTTACAGATCGCAGCATCTCTACGGAAAATTTGTTTCTGCCAACTCTTAATCTCCTCTTGAACCTTCTTCTCCTCTTCTTTGTGATCCACTGCAAATTGGCAGACAGACAGCCAGACAGACAGATAGATCGATCATCACTGACACAGCAATACTGTCCAAGACCACCCTTAATCTATGTTTAAGAAACTTGACCATAATAAAACATTTCAACATTTTTCTATCTATTCTGCATCGATATCAATGAAAATAACTAAAGAATAAACTGATACTTTACCTTTTAGCTTCTCAAGCGCTGCAGTAGCTTCTATTTTATTCTTCTCAGATTCTGCCTAAGAGAATAAAAAGAAACAGAAGAATTGTAGGTGAGAAGAAAAAAAAACATTAACTGAATGCATCACCAAACCATTTATCTATGGTACACTCAAATAGCAGTGCATTTGCATGTTCAAATTCTGCACACTCCTGGTTAATTATGTGACATCAACCCTTGAGCACGTTTTTTTCTTACCCTTGGTCCTGGAGATCCTCTGCTCTGCTGCTTTTAATGCTATTCTCTCAACACACCTGACTGAACTAATCAGCTCATTAAGTTTTAAGCAGAGAATCCTCTAAAATGTGCAGGGATGGGAGTCTCCAGGATGAGGGTTAACACTGGTTTTTAGCAATTTTAAGACATCATTACTAAGCTGGCACAGACCCCATGAAAACCCATATTTCACAAGCAGAAATAATCATTGTGTGGAGAGAATGAAAACTGAAAAATCATTCTGTGCACCTTTTGGGAAGTCTTATCTTTTTTAACTACAGTTAATAAGTTACATTTTATTGAATGCACTTTTTCTCCCCTAACTTCTTGTGAGCTATATGGCAAAATTATTACTTGATACTGGGGCACATTTCATAAAAGATATGCATTACAACAGTATTCCACTTATTGTTTCCTAGATCTCATTTATTTACAGTATGTTCAGAAAAGGTAGGGCCACTGGTTGTAACCTCGTTAACATAATGCTGAGCTGTCAAAGTGCCTGTAAGGCCAGATCGCCTTTAGTCTTCATTGCCCGAAACTGTGCTCCACACCATGACATCTGGTCTTCTGGACATATGATAAACCATTTATTGTAGAACTGACCATAGTGCCTCCACACACAGATTTTTGGTCATCACCAACAGGACAAAAAGCAGGACTTGCCATTGGCACAGCACCACTGCAGTCATTCATTGTAATCGGTTGATTCCTTCTGAGTGAATCTATTTGCGGATTTAAACATTTTCTATATTTCAGTTCCAATGTCTGAAAATTCTTAATAATTAAAAGCCCACATACTTAAAATGATGTAACTGCATTATTATGGTCTTAAAATAACCATAACATTTATTGCAATTATTTTATGAACAATATTTAGTTATTGTGACAGTGTGTGACTGCAATGCCACATTTAAGATCTACACAAATTGATAACAGAAAATAGAAGCATAATAATTTTTGGCTTTGTAGGCCAGTATCAATGTTTTGAATCTGGCAGCTACAGGAAGCCAATGAAGGCAAAGCAGCAGAGGAGTTACATGACTGAATTTGGGGATGTTGAAGTTGCAAGGGTCTGATGGTCCACATAGGAAGGCCAGCTATTAGGGAGTTGCAGTAGTCTAGTCTTGAAATGACAAGAGACTGAACAAGCACCTGAGTGGCCTCTCTAGACAGAAAGGGTCAAATTCTACTCATGTTGTAAAGGATGATGTTAAGTTGCTGCTATAATTTAAGCCTACATGCTGTTCTTCTGTGTTCTAGAAGTAAGATGATAATGGTGACCTAATTTTCCACAAGAACACTAACATACAACAATTGTCATGATGCCCAGTCCTATTCCTACCTTCATGCCCCCAAACTCCCCTACCCTCTCAAAAAAGACAAAACTTGTACACAGGTCTGTGCTGCAGAGGACAACTAATACAGAGTCTTGTTTCAGCCACAGTATTTATTTCACATTGGTACAATGTTGTCTCTCACACAACATGAAGCCACTATTCATCCTGGTGCTGAGTAACAATCCGTGAGGATTTGAATATCTCCCTGAAATCTACTGTACAAACAATGAAAAACTGTGCAAACAAAAAGCTAAAGTTAATTCTGAAGAGAAAAAAACAAACATTCTTAATATCAATGCTGAACTTCAGCATGCATGCAAATTAAGGGCTGCCTACATGCAAACTAGGTGTGACACCAACAGGAAAGAATAAATGCATGTATTTGTGCTTGTTGCTAATATTGTGGTTTTTAATTTTACAGCAGTTGGGGGGAGTTCAACTGCTAATACTGCCCTAATTAACGTGTTCAGTGAAACTACAATTTAACTTTACAAAACTTCACCTTAAAATAGCTTAGAAATCTTTGAAATATGGTATACTGGTTGTATACTGACTTGTAACAGGAATAACTCCTTGCCACTCCAGGCCCAGAACTCCTGCTACTGCTCTATGTAACATGCTCTATGTATGTGGAACTGTGCAACACTGTAACCACAGCCATATTTGTGTACAATCCTGTAATATTGCTCTACATCAATCCACATGGTTCTTTCAAAAACAACAAAACTGTACAATTGAAAGAATATTTTGTATTTATGGCTGTATTGTAAATGTGAACTGCATTCTGCAGCTGTAGAGCCAAAAATATCAATTAATGCATAATTCTCCTTCAATCTGTGTCCAGAATGGTTACTCATGTAACATATGACGACATCTTTCATATGTACAAGTATGTAAAAGTACACATAGACAACTGAGGTTATAGTGTTTGAAATGGATGTATTCATTATTATATGCAGGGAGCATAAATGAGCCTTTAGGTCAAACAGCTGATCAAGCAAGACTTAACTGTTACCCGACGTTTGCCGAGTCAGTTTTGCATTGGAGCGACAAAGCTAACAGAGTGAATATAGTGAACTGAAGAAGGTGAGGGGATGCATGTACTGGAAGCTGTCCAGTGGATAACCAGTGTTAGTCAACCAGTGTTAATGTCAATACTCAAGTACCTTTTACATAACTATACATTGAGAAGCTGCCATCCAAGGAAAAGCCTGTTTTAAATTCAACCTTTTCAAGGTTAACAAGGACAACATGAACAAAGTTATATAAAAGAGTAAAGGCGAAGCAATAAGCCCCATCTGTTAAGCATGATGGTGATATCATTATATTCTGTGGCTATTTTGTAATCATTTGGTTAAAATCTTGTCTTGAAATTGTGTTTTGTGTCTACAGAGTTCTTCAGTATAACCTCAAACCATCAGCTAGACAGCTGAAACTTGGACACAATTAAGTGTTTCCAACAGGACAATGGCTCCACAAACACACATAAAGGGTAGCTGTGAAATGAAGGACATGAACATTAAGCTTACGGAAGGGCCTTGCCAAATTCCTGTCCTCAACCCTATTGAAAATTTATGGACTATGCATAAAGGACAGGCTTGTGCCCAGAAACAATTTAAACTGAATTCCACCAATTCTGCCAAGAAGAGTGGTCAAACCAGAATTCTGCCTGAAGCTTGTTGACGGATATCAAAAGCATCTAGTCAAGATGGAACTTGCTAAGGGCCAAATACTAGGTGTGCTGTAAGTATATGTTTAAATCTATATGTATAATTTTGAACATATGTGGAGTTCAGAAATTATTCATTTTTATTCATCAACACTGATTTTCTCCCATTGATCTTTGGTCAGACTTTACCAGATTTGTGGTGTCCTTCAGAGCATGTGCACAAAATTCAAACTGGAACTCAGAAAAGGCTTTGCAATTTAAAAAAAAAAAAAAAAAAAAAAAAGCCTTACAATGTGTAGCCCAAGTTATCCTTTCATAATAAACAGACTTGACTCAATTACAGAAAGATTACTGTGAAAACAAAAATTAACTTCTAAATTATGGGGAAAAGTGAATTATGATTTATGCTGAAATTATGAATTATGTCAGTTCCAACAAAGTTATGATAGTGCAGAACATCCATGCTGCTGACAACACAACACTGCAGCACATTGTTACTACATGGGATACACTGTTGTGCTCTCTACAATATTACATTACATTATAATATACATTATGATGGAAGTAACTTTACTTTTCCATTATTGCACTATTTGTTATACCCATTCGATTTTTTAATTTTTTGCTGTTGCATTCATGAGCTGAATGAGTCGTCTTGAGTCTATAAACTATACACACCACTCCCTAGAAATTCTTTAGGTCCATAGTCCTTTTTGCAAGTCAGTCATACAATTGACTAACTACTGTATGAAGAATGTGTATTATGTTTCCGGTGCCTGTAACCAAACCATTGGCCTGTGTTTAAGTAATTAAGTAATTAAATACTTATAGTATTGCATATTGTTTTTAAATAGATTTTGTCTGCTTGACTAAACACTGTTTCTCTGATTTGTTCTTGCTATAGAATGTAAATCCTGAAACAAGAACCAAGGCATTCCTTTGCCACAAGCAGTAATCTGAGTAACAGTGTAATGACACAAACTCACATTTAGGCATAAAACGCATGAGTCTAATGCAAGGTCACTGACCAACACTGCATGCCTGATTCAGGATCTGTTAAGAGAGTACTCATGATCATGTGCCATTCAGTACCTTCTGTGTTTGGCAGGTGCCCAGGGTCTTCTCAGAGTCTTCTTTGGAGTTCTTCAGCTCATCCTTCTTCTTCACCAGCTCATCCCTCTCTTTGTTTAAAGGTGTCAACTGGTCGTTGAGCTGCTGTATCTTCAGCTTGGCTTGCACTATTTCATCCTCCTTTGCCTTCACTTGTTCGGTGGTTGTATCTATTTGCAACCTCAGCTTGCGAATGCTTATCTCCTGCCGAAAGGCCTGGTAGGCCACAGCAATCAGCACACACACAGCAAAGAACACCAACACCAAGACAGTCCTCATCCTACACAAGAGAGGGGTGGGGGGGTGGGGGGGCTATAGTTCTACACAGATGGATGCAGGTGAGCTGGAAAACTGCAGGTGAACAGAGGGTCTTCTGGGTCTCCGTCTCTCTTGGGTGGTGGATCAGTCACTGAGCTCTCATGACAGCAACTCTGTGCCAGAAGCTGTTTCTGACTGCACTTTCCTCTCTCTTCCTCCTCCCTCCCTTTGTCCACCTCCACCTCCACACAGGAGCCTGCTGTACCTGTCCGACTGGATACTTAGATGTCAGAAAAGAGCAAAAGACAGCAATGCAGAAAAATGAAAACAATGCCAACCCCCTTTTAACTACTGTATCACAGCTTCATTCCATTCCACAACACGCCCTTTAAGCGCTCCCTTCCTCTACTAGACCAGTCTAACCCCTCCAACCCCACCAGCAGGTGAACATGAAGAACAGGTTCAGCTCCGGAGTTGGGCTGGACCAGGATGTAGTTGTTAGAGGTGGACGTCATGAAAACCCACTTGCATGAGCCAGCCTGTAATAATAAGCCCTCCTCATGCTCATCACTCACCTGCTGTAATGCACTTTAAACGTCATCAGGTTTGCTCGTCTTCATGCTTTTATATGTTTTACACGTCGAACGAGTGAGAAAAGTGAAGAAACCCATTTCCTGAACTATCTTCTGGCTTGGAAGCTCAATTCACACCTGTATTCAGAAAAGCCCCTCCCCCTTACACCCGGATTGGCTAGCAGTCCATTCACACAAGTAATCCCGCCTCCTAACAGCCAATGAAGACGCAGGCTGCAGTACCTGTTATGCAACTGCAGTGCAAGGGGGCGTGGCTGTTTGGAATACAGGTGAGAAAAGAAGTGAGGCGTAGAGGGCGGGGCCTACAACAGGTGTGGGTTAGTAGCATCAACACTCACTTCCCCAATACTTTCTTTCCTTTCTTTTCCTTGTTGCAACCTGCTGTTGGTCTGGTGCTCACCTCTGCCAGAGCTCAGATTGACCATTGGTCTCTTTAAGCAAAACACACAGGAGTGAGGGCTAGTGGAAGGCTAGGGTAAGATGGAGAACAGAAGAGTTTATTAGTAGAAGTTGCCAAGAGACAATGCAGCACTTCTGGTCTGGTGGGCGAGATTGAGATTGAGACTGGGTGCAACAGGCTGTTGCTACAAACAACACACTGAAGGTACTTTGCATAAATTTCCAGCCTCTGCTAGAAGACTGACTGACTGAACCAGGGCTAAATATGAGGTGCCAGGTTCTGTTGATGGCTCTGCTGTTGGTGTGCAGTCTGGGCCTGGCAGGCTACATCCACTCCAAGAGGAAAGAGGAGTTCAAGCTTGCCAAGCATGCCTCCTTCCAAAACGTCAAGCACCGGGTAACGAAGGATGTGTTGAAAGAGTACCAGAACCATCTGGTGGAAACAAGCTCCCTGCTGGACAGTACCAAGAAGCAGAACGAGGGACTCAAAGCAGAAGTGGAAGGAGCTCAAGATGCTGCGAATACGAAGAAAGCTGAAGCTGACACCTGTACAGGTGACCTGGTGAGCGCAGATTCACTACAATGGTTTTCAACACTAGTCCCTGGGGCACTGGTGTGTATTTCACAAAGGGAAAGTTTCATTAATGTGCCCCAAATAGGACAGACCAATAGGAATATCACAATTATGTTTTCTTATGTTGGATTGGCTTGACTTTAAGTTGAGTTAGGGTTTGAATGATCTTTTTTTTATTTACTTAGAATTTCTTGGTCTAACATTGTGAAATACTCAGTTTGCCACTAGCTTTCCGAAGCTAATTGAAGTTTTTGCTGATCTGAACTGGAGTGTATTAGTTTGGATATTTGGGAGAACACTGAGATATGGCTGCTGTCCAGCTACAGCATTTAAACAATGAAGAAAACAAAAAATGGCCAAGCATGGAGATACATGGTTTTCATTGGACAGCAGTGACATGCTGGGCACTGGTGTAGTTGAGCTGTCTGCCTGGCCAATAGGAGATTGTAGGTTGTGAAGCATACCAGGGGACTGTAGACAGACAGGTTTCTTACATATGAACTACAATGATCTTTTTAACAGGTTTGAGCCAATCATCTACACTCTTACATAAAACTGCAATAACACTTTATTTGAGCATGTCCACAGAAGAACCCTTTTAGCTTCCATAAATATTTTTTATGGCACGAGTAACGATCATATAAGTTGGTAAATAACCTTTACATCTACTTTGTTTAACAAACATCACATCTGTTTTTTACAGTAAGCCTTTGATTTGCGTTTTCTACTTTGTCTAACCCTCTGCTTCTTTCATCAGAAACGTATAAGAGATGAAGTTGCTTCCATAGACACTGAGAAGACAAACACTGATGGTGAGTCCCATTCAAAGCCCATCACTGGGTGAATGTGTGGGAGCTATTTATGGTTCATTAATTTGTAATGATCTGATCTAAGATTAGAGTACAGGCCCTCACTCCATACATGAGCAATGTTCATGAAGACTTGGAGAACAGGAATTCTGGAAACAGGAACATCCCTTTTAACCAGCAGTACACACAGGATAACAGTGACTCCTTGTGGCTTGTGGTAATAACAGTCCTGTGTCAAGCACAGCTCAGAAAAAAAATATTAAAATAAATATTGAATCAATACATACACAATAAAAAAATTGTAATGATTTAACATTCCACCTCTTAATTTTGATTTAAAGTTCAACTCGGTTGGTTTTATGGAAACTATGAGTAAAAAGAAGCCTGATGATTTATGGGATCTCAAAAAATATATAATACAGATACAGTTAAAACATTAGAATTAACTTATTAACAAAAATGTTTTGACTTACATTTTTTGAGATGCACAAGTATCTCACCATTTGCATGTGTGTTGCTGTAAGGAAAACATGGAATATCTCAGTGTGGAAAGAAGAACAGAGAGTCAGGAATTTGGCTACTTGCTCTATATTATTGTTCCTTTTTTAAATCCATCTCAAGTGAAGTCACTCTCTGACTGAGTGACTGCTTCTCAATTTTGCTGATGCTCTTTTTCCAGATGAATTTAAGAAAAAGAAGGCCAGCTTGCAGGAACAGATAGTCAACCTCAAAAAGGAGTCAGAGGAACGCAGCAAAGTGTGTGACTACATCAAGAAGGACTCCGTTGAGGGGAAGTGAGTATTGTGTTTTTAATGTATGAAACATTTAAGACTTTACTGATTTCAGTAAAGCATGCATGATAGGTGAATTGGTGACTCTAAAGTGGCCCTTAGTGTGTGGATGTGTGTGTGCATGTGTGTGCCCTACGATGGATTAGCGCCCTGTCTAGGGTTGTTTCCCGCCCTTGCGCTCAGAGTTGCCGGCTGGGCACCGGCTCACCCGTGACCCTATTCAGGAATAAGCGGTTTGGAAAATGAATGAATGAATGAATGAATGATTTCAGTTTTTCAAAATTTGCTACTCAACAATAAGTCTGACTACTTTAGGTCTAAATAGTAATCACCAATCAAAGTTGAGGTTCTTGTTAGTATCAGCCAGACTATGAATTATGCATATTTTATCTTATGCTCTAAATCTGAAAAATTAAAACTGCTGATCCAGAGACATATTTGCCCAAAACTACAGAGTACACATATTATTAATGAGCATGAGAATGTGATATTTAGTGAAAACCTGGTAATTAAACAGTGTTTAATCCTATGAGCATTTTCTTGCACTAACAGGAAGGTGTGTGGCATTACGGAGGACGAGAAGCCAAAAGAAGAGAAGAAGGAGGAGGCAAATGATGAGAAGGAAAAAAACAAGGAGGTGGCTAAAGCAGCCTAGAACACAGAACGATAAGCTGGAGCTCAGAAAGCTCATGAGAAAAAGGCTGAAGCTCTGAAAGCAGGGGACATTAACCAAATCTACATCAAAACAGAATCCAAATTGGAGCTTTAGCATTCATACCATGCCAATTGACAACTACACACATGCACACGTGATCTCTTTTCTTGTTCATGGTCATCTGTTTAATACATATGCTACTTCACTAATGTAGCTTTTGTATTTGGTGAGATCCTGACTTACTACAGTATTCTGTAAAGTAACAGGCTATAGTAAGACAGTCTATTGTTACATTTGTTAGTAGACCCTAAAATACCTGACCAGACAAACTTAGAAATTTATAATATAAACATTTATTTGGTATGCATTCTAAAATCTCATTTTTTGGAGTGTTATTACATACTATTGTATAGTACCTGCAAAATATATTGTTTCAGCATCGTTATCGCAATGTGATACAAAATGACATTTCTACCAGACATATATGGGATACATATTGCTTTATATCTGTCAGATCATTGATCCTAATCAAACCTCTAAGGAATATTATACTTTTTTTTGTCAAATGCCATTTCCCTTTTTTCATTTGTTTTATTTTTTTCCCCATTTAGATTTTTGCACTTTCTGGGCAGTTACATGCTTATTTTATAGGCTTCATATCTCAGGATTACAGTGACCTAAAGACATGATACAAATGGCCACAAACTCTCTGTCCATATCACTGAGTGATGTTGGCTCTCTGCTAACATGAAATACTTACATCTCAAATGAAGACAAATTTGAGTAGTCTAGAGCACCTCTAATATAATAATCTGGTATATGTGACTTTATATGTCTCCTCAAAATAATTTTCTAATTTGGCATATAAAAGTATGTCAAACTACGAAAACATTCCGCAAAAAGGTTAAAGGAAACCAAATATACATCCTCACAGAAATTTTAGGCCCTTAAACCTGGTGTAAAATCCTTCTCTTGTCATCTCTTAACATTGCAATACATATTGCAGAACAACAAAATCATGCAAAATTACACAAATCTTGGAAGTTCTAGACATGTTTGAAATAAAAAAAACCTTCCAGCCCTCCATGAACTTGAAGAACCCTGCCATAGACTGACTTAATAAAAATGGGAGAAACGCTGTGGGGCTGGGACATCTGTTTGGATTTAAGATGTTGGTGAATTATTTAATATTTGATTTGATTACTTTCAAAAAATCTGCAAATGAAGGCCTGTTTTGAACTACATTACTGTTCAATGCTCTCATTCACTGAAGTAGCGTTAGTTTGTAATACAGAATTTTGCTGGTAGCTGCTAAGAGTGCGGACACCGCATCTATGGCTGTACTGAAGGGTGACAGTTTGTTCTGTCATCTGAAAATCATGCTATTGAACTAGCATAATCCAGAGCATGCCTAACCAACTGCTGTGCCCTGCAATGGATGGATCATTTTATGAAACAGGTATCATCTGTTGAATTTGTATTGTTAGTCCAGTCTAATATGTTACATGTTTGTAATTAGTGGTTTGGACAAGTCAGTTTGTGGTAATGTGCCCAGCTGTGAAGGACAGGATCCTCTATGTGACCGTGTGTATGCATGTCTGTGCTGTTATGACCCTCCCTCGGGCTCTGTGGTACACTTTCATGTGTACGTTAGCTTGTATCGACCAATCGAAAAGCTCTGACCCTCTCACTGTCACCCCTCATCAGCCTCAGCCCATTAGCTCAGTGCAGTCATGACCACACTTATACAAACCAATCAGGAGACTCAGTGAAATAAAAGACCTCTGTAGAAGTCCAGCAGTTTGTTGGTAATGGTGTAAACTACTGCTTGAATTGTTATTGAATATTGTTAATGTTTGCTTGAATAAGGCCTTTTTGTACATGGGACTGTATGTTTTCTGCCTATATTGTTTATTGTGATGGAAGTAGTAAAATGAGAAGATTGTGGTTGAAACTTTGTGTTGAAATCTCTCTGTGGTGTGTGTTACCTCTGCGTTTTTTATAAAAGCTATTAAAATGAGGTGCCATTGCTGAGCTGGTTGCTGTTTGAATGTCCTGATGCTTCTTTACTTTTAGAACATGATCTTGGATAACTGTGTTATGAAAGCCAGGATTATACATTTCAGTCATGCTAAAGGACTGTGTGATTTTAGCAGTTTTGTAGGAGACAAAATCTCACACACACACATATATATATATATATATATATATATATATATATATATATATATATATATATATATATATAAACAGCTTTATATTCTTTATATATATGTGAACAGATCCTGTTGCACATATGTGAACTTTCCTCTCTTACTCCTATGTCCCCCTGTCCTACTCTACCAATGACACTGCTGCCCCCAGGCCCACAATTAGGGGATGCAATTAGTGTCTTTCTCTCTCTCGCTCTCTCCCTCTTCCGCCCCAGCTCACTCAGAAGGTCACTGCATCCAGCAGGGCTCTGCCTAACGGACAAAGCAGGGAGGGAGGGGGGAAGAAACAGACTTCAACCTAGCACCTGTATCTTTCCCTGAAAGTCTCTGATGTCCTGATGAAGGTTTTCGTTATATGAAGGTCAATCTGGTTGCTTTATTATTTGATTTCTGCACATTATTACATTCAGACAGAGAACATTATTAACAACGTCACCTTCAATAGACATTTTAGTAACAAGCAGAAACCAGAATATGGAATCATATGAACAAAGAATTAAGATAAAAATTTGACCAAACACTAAAACACTAAAAATCCCAGGAAAATTAAAAAGGTAATAAAAATATGCAATACAATGTGTACTTGGGATTTGGGGTGTTTGACCATCTCAATGAAACCATTAACTGGAGAGTGGTTCTTTTAAATTTTAATCATAATAGTGGTCTTATTTTTGTAAGGATTTTAACTTTCTGACATTTATGTGAATATTACTTTTAGTAGTTTAGGTTACACCTATAGAATTTCTTGATAACATGCAAACCATTGGCTAACTTTATCTGTTGAACTCATCTTAGCCACATAGTCATTAGGGAAAATGGTACAGGTTAGCTATTAAGGTACCAATATCCAATGGAAAAAGTATCAGCCTCTATTCTGTTGCTAGAATCCATTTACAATCAGGCTATCCTACAGAACTGTCACTATATAATTAACATTCTGTGTAGAATAATGCTGAAATTATTTTTTTATTATTTGAATTTGGTTGGTTATTTTAATTAAAATAATGCACAGTAACTGAAGCGCACAAAGTAAAGTTCTTTTTTTAATACTTGAAAGTATTAACAGTGCTTTGGTTTTTCCACATTTTTTATGTTACAGCATTATTTCAAAATGGATTCAATAAATGGGGTTCACGTCTGGGCTTTGGCTCTGTTCATGGATGATGGAGGACACTGTGCACATTGGGACCTTCAATGTAGCAGAAATTTTTCTGCACCCTTCTCCAGATCTGTGTCTCAATACAGTCCTGTCTCGCAGGTCTACAGACAATCCCTTAGACTTCATGGCTTTGTTTGCACTCTGGCGTGCACTGTCTAATATGAGACCTTATATAAACAAGTGTGTGCCTTTCCAAATCAGGTCCAATTAACTGAATTTACCATAGGTGCCCAGTCAAGCTGTATAAACATCTGAAGGACGACCAGTGGAAGCAAGATGAGCCTGAACTCAATTTTGAGTGTCATGAAAAAGGCTGTGAATGCTTATGTGCCTGTTATATTTTTTGTTTTTCATTTCAGTAAATTTGCAAAACTTTCAACATACTTTCTCACTTTGTCATCGTGGGGTATTATGTGTATAATTTTGATGGGAAAAAATTAATTTCTTCCAAATGAATTAAATTTGGAATAAGGCTGTAACATAAAATGTGCAAAAAGTGAAACTCTGTGAAGTAGTGCACTGTATTAGTTTTAACACTGTAACAAAAGCTTTTTAATCATTCCAGTCCTAGTGAAGTGCTGCTGTCTCTTGTTTAGCTTTTAGCCTTGCCTCCTCTCACTTCCAAAGGCTTGACTTTCCCTTCCAATGTGAGTTTAGCTCCAGTTTTGTTGTGAACTACAGTAGTCCAGTTAGTTTTTGAAGGGAGACAATGGACAGAAGACAGGAAGCTCTCATAGCCTTCCCCTTGTTATATCCAAGTCTGAGCTCCCTTTCTGGGGATGCCGGCACATGAAAAACCATAGTCACAAAACCTGGTTCATGTAGCAGTCAGTATTCAACATGTAGTAGAGTGACGGTGATGTGCTGTTTTCTAGCATCAGCAACACCGTATTCTTCCAAGGTTGTGTTTTAAAATTTTGCCAGCTTTGTCTAGTGCTTTTGAAGGTGGATTTTCTTTTGTAAATGTAATGGGTTCTAAATATAATGAGTCGACGCTGTTGTGGAAATGTTTAAATGTTCTTGGTCTGTTAGAAGTGCTTTGGCTTTGTTTTTTTTTGTTTTTTTTGTTTGTTTTTTTAAGCAGGACTGCAGTGTTTGAAATATGTTAGTTTTATGTACTGAATTCTCATTATTCAACTACTTCAAGCAAAATACAGTTTGTCATTCTAGGGCATCTTCAAGACATATCATTGTTTGTAATGTCTTTCAATTTACTATAAAATTGTAAGTCTGATATTCAAAATCTTATTGCTATTACAACTAATATTTTTAGGTTAAGACACCAGCATTTTGCAGGGTAAAATGTGATATATTTAATATCAGTACTAATCAATCATAATTAAACACTCCAGTTAATAACTGTTAATTGAAGTACAGTTACTAATGTTTTCCACTGCTGTAGAAATTCTCTGTGTTCTGGTTGGCAGAATTTAATTTACAGTTCAAACATTTTTACTGTGTCATTTCTAAAAATCTTTAACTGCCATAGATAGTTATCAGACAGACACAATTTGCATGGTCTACTAGAGATACAGTTACACTGTAGAAGTAATACAAATAATAATAATAATAATAATAATAATAATAATAATAATAATAATAATAATAATAATAATAATACAAATATCTCAAATCTGCTTAGTAACAAAATAACTAAACAGATTGTGGGCATTTCACTAAAAACTGATGTTTTTCAACTCTGGAGTGACCAGAGTGGTGCAGCATTAATAGTGCTCATTTAAAAGAATGCCATCAGCAGGAGTTCTGCTAAGAGAACAGGACTGAAGCCTATATTAGCACAGATGTGTGGAATACATTTGATGTTTATGATACTTTTGGTTTGGAGTGATGACCCTGTTGTCGCCCTATGTGTGTGCTTGAGTGTGAAATCACAGCTATTGATTAGCCTAATGCAGGAGGAAGAGCCGCAGGCATGGTGATCAATATATTTCTAATTAACCCCTCTGTGTGTGTGTGGGGCGCGAAACTTCTGCCAGGCACTGATATAAATGCCCCTTTGACTGATACTTTTCACACACTCTCACTACACTGATCTACAAACACTAACCATGAGACTCTGGTGCATGAATGATATATTCATCAGAGTGCATTCACACACATGCAATGGCTTCAGTGCTCATTTAGACAAGGCCTCATCTTTATTCGGTAAGTGTGCATCCTGATATGCTGCCTCATTGTGCTCCATTATTGTGTGTGATGGTTCAGGTTCTTTGCATGTGTATGGGTGGTATTTGTTTGGTGGTCAGGGTTCTTTTCATGTGTGGGTTTTGCTGTCTTTATTTGATAAAGCCTGTGTGCAGCTGCTCTGCTGTTTTATTGCAGTGAAGACATTATTCTCTTTGTTTGTACTGTTCTTTCACCTGCTATTAGACCACTGTTATTGTTTTTTGTTTTTTTTAATACCTTGTTTCTTCCTAAGACTCTTTGTTTTTGAATGGCGTCTTTTGAACTGTCCTTTATGACCCCAATTAATGCACAGTCATTTTTTTCTAGGTAATGCAGTTGCCACCCACAGGCCAGGGGCTGTATGATATGTTTGATATTCGGTTGTTTTCCTCATATCACATCAACTAAATATCAGACATATTCCTATAGAGCCTGGCACAACTCTACTCATCATCACATTGAGCTGCTTTCATTCACCACTTTTTTTTTTTGTTTATTTGTTTATGTATTTGAATATTGTCATTTTTCTGTAGAACTATAATTTAAAGATCCAATTAGAATAAAAATATATATATATATTTAGGATAATTGTAATTAGATATATTGACAAGAGTAATATCCTTAAAATGTAAATTATAAAGTATTAAAAAGTAAGGATTTAAAATTATTTACTGCTCAGGTGTATGTAAGAAAGTTTATCTCTATCAGTCAATTTATCATACGATTTTGACATTGACATTTTGACATTTTGACATTAAAATAATATATTAAAGAAAATGGATATACATGGAGATTCCTTCTAGCATTTGTTATATAATTATATAGAAATATTATATATTCCAGACCAACTTGTTTCGTACCAGGAATGATGTTCCATGTTTGCTCTTACCTTCTGCTGTGTACAGAATGATTAACATCCATATTAAACACTGTCTCTACACACAATCTCTTGTCCACACACACCTGCATACACATAAGCACATAATCATGCAGAAGCATGTGACCATCTGTTTTCTTGTGTTTGTTTTTCAAACCAGTTTGAGAAGAGTATTGAAGAATAGATACAACCTTCCCACAAAACCAATAAGATCTTTCATTCCTAAGAAAAAATAGGAATATCAAAATGATTATTATACACTATTAACAATTATGGTTGAAGCAGTCTTGAACATTCTTGAATAAGCCCATTATGTACTGAAAGAGCTGATCATTAAATAAAACAATTGGGGAAAAAAGTTTTGTTTTGGTCATTTGTGATACATTTCTACCTAAAATTCAACTATTTTAGATAGACTAAATTGTATTTCATAGCAATTAAAAATCATTTTGTTACATTGGAGATTGCTTTACAACTGACATCTGAAATTTGAATTTTATCATTTATTTTAGGCCAAAATGATCCAAAAAGAGAAAATATCTTAAACTATAGCATCTATACTCAAAACGTTGCTGACCAATTAAAAAATTGTATCTCCAAAATGGAGACTTTACAGGAGAAAGCAAAAATGCTCTTAGCTTGAATGTAATATAAGAATAAATAATTTTAGAGCATTTCTATTGGCCCATTCATCATGAAATTCTGATACAATATGTCTAATTGACATTATGGAGAAAACTAAAAATGGACAAAAATGGAGATATGTGGTTTTCATTGGGCAGCGATCATGTATTATTCTGCATTTATGTTAGTTACTCAAGTTCTCTGGTTGACATCTACTTAATTTTTTTGGTTCAATCCAAAATGTACAACTAGTAGACAACTCTACACACTAAGAAAATGAAACAAGGATTTGTAGTTAAAAGAGGACAAAGCTTGTTGCTTGGACTGTACCCTACTGAGATACAATAAAGTACCTTTCAGTAGAAGTCATATCCTTATTTTGTTGTACCAGTTAAGGAACTATTCTGTACCAAAAGTCCACTAATGTACTTTCATAGAAGGGACATTTATATACATCTATATTTATATTATATACATTTATATGTATCCACCAAAACAGTACTCTGTTTTTTAATGTGTAATGACCTCTGCATTTCAACATTAAGAATTAAGGTTAAACATCTACACAGCTTTATAACTCACCAACCTAAACAAGCATTGTATCCTTACTTGCTTAATTTCTTACTTGAGTATGTCTAATGAATATCATTACAGACAAGACTCTCTAGCCCCATTATAACCCCCTGCTTTAAAGGCAGATGATTCATATATGTAGTCTAATATTAATCAAATCTGCAAAGACAAGTGGATGTAGTATTATTTTCAGTGTACATTACAAAGAGTGTGTTTTATCAAACAGCTTTAAATGTGCACTTAGCTATGTGTATTTCATAATTAGACTATGTTCAGCAGCTTGCTTACCTATTTATCTGATGTTCTATTCTCTTTTAAAATCTGTGTGTGTATTTGTGTGTCCGCTCCTGTGCAGAGATGGGTCTTTAGTATATGACTCAGAAAACACGTGCAGCCAGTGCTCATGTCCCAAAGCTACAGTTCCCATGCAGTTGCAATAATATTGTTTTGTTTATGACAGTATATTAATAGAAAAGCATGCTGGGATGAACATGAATTTTAAAATGCCTAAAATTAGAATCAGGTGCAGCACATTAGCTGCAGATGATTAGACAATCATTAAAGAGGCTTGTTTGAGAAGCCTGTCAAATTAAACTTGCCTTACACCCAACAAGTTTCAAGCACTTTCACTGGGTGCATTCCATTCCCAGTAGTTTGCTGTGGAGTGGACTACAGTTTGAAGGGAAAATCAAACTACTGGATTGCACCCAATGAAATTGCTTGACTTTGTTTGCTCTTGATTGTTGAAGTGACTGGAAGCCTTCAAAAAGCAGGTTGTAGATGCAGACGATAAGTAGGGAGGGTTTTAAAAGATCTACAAAATCTGAACTGCATGGGCAAGTCAGGACATCCTAGTATGCTTTGCCCAACAGATCACAAGATGCTTAAAGAAGTCCCCAATGATATCATAGTATCTATAGTTGGATGTTAAAGTACAGCATCTACCATCAGTAGCAGCCTGCACAAGTTTAATTTTCATGGGAGGTCTGCAAGGAGGACCCGGACATCTGAAAAATATGCTTTGGACACACAAATCTTGTCTATACTAGAAGGAGTTCATTCAATGGTTTGTACAGACAAAGCAATCATATGATAGCAAAATGACTGATGATTTTATACAATAGGCTACATTTTATGGTTCAGGGCAGGATGTGTCATATCAAGTCCAAGTCAGAATTGAACAGCCTTTGAATATATTTGATTAGCTTTCCTTACCTAACTGAGGTGAAAGTATTACAATGTTGCTCCTGTTGCTCTTTGCATTTGACAAATTCAAATATTCATATGTTCAAAGACATAAATATGACTCAGTAACTTAAGCTGGCATTTGTTTGGTGTCCTCTTGATTTTTGATGTGAGTGGTATCGCCATGGCCAAATCCAAAGAACTCAAAAGCCTTCACAAAAAGGTTGTAGATGTATATAAGTAAATACAGTTGCATAATGCACACCCACACGCACTCTTTTGTCTGAACTCACATACAGCCTTTAACTACATGGGAGAGGGGGCAATTAACAGAATACACAAGCACACAGACTGTCGACAGTCAGATAAGTCTGGTAAACACATTATAAGCATTCACTGCACATGTGCACACATACAAGAGTAGATGTGCTAAATCTAACATATTGTAAAAAAACCAATAATAATAGTAACAATAAAATAAAAGGTGCAATAATCTTTATACATGCATCAATTTATGTTATATTTTTTACCTCTAATATATTAAATTAATGGAATAAAGATGTGTTTTCTGTATAAGATGTGAACTTTTGCTTAAAATCAGTGTAATGTCTCATGTGACTTGGGGTGACCAGACCTATACCCATACACTATTTAGAAATGATCTCACATTATGATATATATGCAGGTATGACAATGGTATCAATCTGGATTCACACATATATGTCGCTGAGTAATATCCAGAAGTCTCCTTTCCACACACATCCTGTTTTAACTCTGCTATGATTTATCTCATGATTTATTTGCAGAAGAAGCAAACTGATGTGTGTAAATAGTGTGTGGCTGTGTGATTGTAAAACACAAAAGACTTTGTGAGAAGAAACCTATTGTGTGTGTCTGAGGAACGAGCCTGCTGTATGTTTCTGTGCAAAGAAGGAGGGTCAGACACAAATGTATAAATACAGGACATCACTGAGAGTCACCAGACCTCAGCCAGATGCTGGAGAGAAGAGAGAGAGTGGAGACAGTAGGAGAATAAGGAAGACACTGCAAGAAGAAGGGACAGTCAAAGAGGAGCAAAATCATTGAAGGTTAGCAGCCAACTTATGGGCTTCCATTCTAAGCAGGTCAGTAAAGGTGACAGATCTGATAACAGAAGTAACATTGTCAAACTGATAACTGATGAACAGTGATGTGAACAGGTTTCTGTTTAACAGATGGGTCCAGGTCACTTTATGGCCCAGAATGCACTGCTGCTGGCGGCATTTCTGCTGAGTGCAGTCATGCCATCCTTGGCAGTGCATGGCGGTGGAGAATGTACATTCAATACTAAAGGTGTGTATGTGTGTGAGATATAAACATAGAAAATTAAAGGATAATATGTAGCCTAAATGTTGCATCCAGGTCCAGAAACTAAAAATTCGCCTCCGATTTTTTTTCTGACTGTCTGGGCAACTCTGCTGGACTTGGAGCCTGTTACATGTAATTGGCTGTTGATTTGTGTGTCATTTGCTCTGCAGCCACTTGTGAGTATCAGGGTCAGGTCTATGGTATAGGTGAAAGCTGGATCACTAAAGACTGCTTCAACTGTGTGTGTATGGAACCCTTTGGAGTCGGCTGCTGTGATCAGTAAGTGTTATTTTATCTCATTAATCATTTTTTTTCTCAGAGAATTTTAAAATCAAGAAGAAAGTTCATTTTTGTTCTGAACAGTTTACATTTAAAAAGTCATAGTATCTACAATATTAACACTATAAACAATAAACAAATAAAAATTTATTCAGATAAAGTACAGATAACTGCATGTGGGGAGATGGAAGAAGTATTGCACATTATGTTGAAAAGCTCTAATAGTGCATGGAGTTTAAGTGTGTGTGTGTCTGTAGTCTGCTAATTTTCTGATTTGTATGAACTTTACACTTTACTGATCAAAACTGAAGAAAATGTTTTAAACATTTAGCATGTAATGAGTATGCCTCTTTGAATGGACTTCTGATAATAAATTGACTTTTTCGTGATATTTTAATTCCCTTAGATCCACACATATATTGTCACTGTTTCCATTCATTTTTTTCCACATAGTTCCACATCTGCCAGTTGTTCTTGTTATTGTGCTTTATCTTAAATAAATTAAGATGAAAATTACAACAGGTAAAAATTCAATAGCAAATAATCACACTAGTAACCAAAATGTATCAATATACAGTTGATCAAAGGTTAAACTAAAGTAACATTAAAGGTAGGGTTATTATATATGAATGGAAACATGGCCTTATATATTCAGACAAATTATGTTATACATATAAATTGTTTAAATTGTGTAAAAGGTTATATGTGTAGTTTTCACTGATTTGGTTTTTAGATACATCTTTTACCATAAAAACATCTTGATAAATTGTCATTTTGCATTTAGCTTTTTTATCAATTTGGCAGTTATTAAAAATGTAATATGTGTACAATCTGATCATATATTCACTCCGACAGTAACCCACAGCCAGTGGATTACCCAGACTGGTGTGAGATCATCAAGAAGCCAGATTCCTGTATCAGTGTGGTGGTGATGAGGGCAAATCACAAGCTTCCCTGCCTGTATGGAAAGTGGGGGAGGCTGCGACCAGACACTTGGAAATCTGACAATGACCCAATATTCTAACTGTTGAATCATTATGCAAATCAGTTGATTTAGATGGGCTAATTCAGTGGCCTGACCACATTGTTTTTGATTTAATGGGGAAAATAAATGTCAATAAACCTCTACAGCAAATATCTCACACACCTATAATGCTGAACTAAAATACATATCTAATAAACATATGTTTTAACAATGAACAGTATTTGTATAGTGATTAATAACTAATCATTTATTTGGTGCTTGGATTTTCATTCAGATTAGGCAGTAAATCATTTGTCTTTTCTTAATAAATATCATCCATACTTACATGTTGTTATTTTAGTCATTTATAACTGCAAAAAAATTCCAAATTATTAACGTTATTCTCATAAAACAGCTGTGTGTGTAAAATTAATGTTGGTTGTAAATTAACAGCCACTTTCAATACTATTATCTTGTAATTCTGAAAAACAGCTCTTTTCTGTAAAATGAAACAGAGGACAGTGGGAAGGACCATGCAGCTCCTGTAAATCCTGTGTTCTGTGTGTCTTTATATCTGTAGGATCCACTGGACACTAAATTCACCCACACTTCTGTGAAATCTGTGAAGCACATTGATATACATTATATGAACAAATGTATTCGCACACAGATCTTAATCATTGAACAACCAATAACTGCACAGCCCCTTTTCTCCTATGCCAGAGAAACCTCTACCATGTCATTCCCCTCACTGACCACTTTATGAGCTCCATCTGCCTCATAGGTCTGTGTAATTACACGCCATAGACCTTATAAACTGTAACGGGGTCTTCAGTCACACATAGTGTGGTGCTTGAAAGTTTGTGAACCCTTGTGAAGCTTTGTGAAATCCTAAAATCAAATCAATCAAAATGTATTTGTATAGCGCTTTTTGCAACTGATGTTGCCACAAATCAGCTTTACAGAAATAAAATTATCACATGAAACAAAGTTAAAGACATGGTGACAAGGAAAAACTCCCTCTGGTAAAACTACTCATTCATTAAAATGAGAACCGAATCAAACAAGTGAGACAAAAAGATTACACTTGCTCATTTATTTATTGAGGAAATAATGAAATAATACAAAATAATGCAACATTGCATATCTATGAGTGACAAAGGTATGTAATACTTTTGGATGAGCAGATAATTTGAAGGCCAATTTAGAGTCTCTGAATTATTTAATTCTACTGGTTTGCTTAATTTTCAGGATAATGTCAGAGAGTGGCTATCAATATGCGAGAGAGACCAGGAGAGGTGAGATGTCTGCAGCAGTCTTAAATGTTTGGGAGTTAGCCTTGGGCCCCCACTGTACCTACGGTGAATAGGATGTTTACTAACATGGAAGGAGTGCAGATGATCCTTAAATGCATGTTCTTTCATTTTGTTTTATATGACAGAACTGTTGCACTTTCCTATTTGGCCTAGCTAAGTCTGTTTGTATATTGTATATTGTCAATATCATACAAAAACTCTAGTATCTTGTAACTAAAATTTACAGGAGAGAAAAACTTTCCTAATGTGCCTTCAATGGAACATGGTTCAACTAGATCCAAGTCATTTTGGAGGATTTGTACTGGTCTATTCATCAGATTTGCTTTATGAGAAAAAGTTAAAAATCTTAATTTTTTAAACTCTTATAGCCTGAGATCTGCACTTTGTAGGCAGTGATATGCTGTTTTCTAGGCTTCATTGTTTAGGGTCAGTGTACCCAACAGACACAACACACACATCATAACAAACTACAAGGCATACCCTAGCCATTGTGTGCTATATTATCAGTGATTAATTCAGTTCAGAAACTAAACTTGTTTCCAACCGAATTAAATCCCAGTTTAAAGGCCAACGGGGTCTTCCAATGCATGTTTACTGCTCTGTCCACATGTAAATGCTTAACCTGCATGCAGACTCTGACTGATCAGTGAAAGGGGTGGGGCCAAATATGTCACTGACCCAGATATTGAGTTATAGAGGAAAATGAAAAGGTTGAGGCTGTTTGTGTTCAAATTTCAAAATAAAAGTCCACAGAAAGGCTAATACCGATTAATAAATAACAAAAATATTTTTATTATTTGGACCAATGTCAAGTGTTTTAAACACCTTATTATTATAAATATCATAGTCAATCTAATAAGTACAAACGATTAATCAAAATCATTGCATTTTCAGCTCACAAATACCCTGCATGACCAATTTCCAACAGGACATCTAAGATGTGTTTTTAAACCCTAATAAGCAAAAACAGAATTTTTTTTTATCAAAATATGGACAAAATTATACAAATATTTAAATTCTGTTAATATTTACATCACATGAACACACATTTGGGTAAAGTAGGATCTCCTGAAAATAACAATGGAATGTGTTATTTTATGTCTCCCATAAAAACTCAATGTTCTGACAAATAAAAGCACGACAAACTATGAAAGTATCTCACAGAATGAGTCTAGTCCTTATAGGTTAAGGTCTAGGTATAGGTTTTCTGTGAGGTCAATAAGGCAGCAGTTCCAGCTCATCTGCAGGAGAAATAGGATAGTCGAGACTGTCCTGAAAGGACATCATCTAAGACAGACGGCAACACAGTGAAGGAAGGCCTTTGATCGTCTAGTGAATGTGAACCTGGATCGCATCAATGTAACGAAGTATTGCGCTGTTTCTCCTTTTCCTGAGTCACATGATACATCTTACACCCTCTGTTATCACGTGTCAATGTTCAAGTTCCAGCGAAGTTTTTTTTCTTCAGCCGAGACGAAAACCCTCCCACTCCAGCCCGCTCTATATTCTGATTGGTCTTTATCCTCGACGCTGTGCTCCTATTGGCCAGACTCTGCCTTCACTCACGCTTCGTTCCGCCGTGTCCACGCCCCTTCACTAACCTGGTTTAAAGTAATTGATATCTCTGAGCGAGACGCGGACTGGAAACTCAGCCGAGAGGAGAAACAGGGTCGAGAAACGGGCGGCCGTAGGACGGAGATGAGGTTTGTGTGGTTTCTATGTTGTGTTGTGTGTTTTCACGTCGTCAAAGCTGCTGAGTGAAAGAAACGGCTGGTTCAAGGTGTCTTCCAGGCGTGTTGTACAGTGATCAGCGCGCTCGGGCCCGTCTGTGTCTGCTCGCATTTGGACTCCGTCCATACTGTTTCTGCTGTCTAAGGTCATGTGGGGGGACGGTCATACCTGGGCTTTGAGGTGAGTGTCAGTCGCTGCGGCTTTTCCCCGTGACTGTAACACCTTCACTCACTTGTAAACAAAGCCTGCAGTGAGCTGTTCGTGCTGTTCGGGCTGTTAAAGCTGGGCGATATGTCACCTGTACCGGTATTAGACCCACAACAACACTGACATTCAGCTTTATCTGTGTTAAAAGGTAGTAGAGTGTACATATGTGGCATGTAGGGTATGTGGTTAGTTAGATACTCCAGATTGGTATAATCCAACAATATTAATTAATAAAACACCTAACCAGCAACGAAAGTAAAAGAAAAAAAAGTCATCCGCTGTTTGTATTCTGGTACAGTACTCTGTAAATTAATGCCAGGATATACTTTTTGTGGCCTGGTGGTTGGGCAACCAGCTTTGTGATTGGATGGTTGCGGGTTTGATTCCCTGAACTGGTAGGACATGACTGAAGTGCTCTTGTGGAAAGCACTGAACTCCTCAACTGCTCCCAGGGCTGCCCACCGCTCCAGGCAGATGTGTGTGTCTGTGTGTGTCTGTGTGTGTCTGTGTGTGTTGTCTGTGTGTGTGTGTGTGTGTGTGTGTCTGTGTGTGTGTGTGTGTCTGTGTGTGTGTGTCTGTGTGTGTGTGTCTGTGTGTGTGTGTCTGTGTGTGTGTGTGTCTGTGTGTGTGTGTGTCTGTGTGTGTGTGTGTCTGTGTGTGTGTGTGTCTGTGTGTGTGTGTCTGTGTGTGTGTGTCTGTGTGTGTGTGTCTGTGTGTGTCTGTGTGTGTGTGTGTCTGTGTGTGTCTGTGTGTCTGTGTGTGTGTCTGTGTTTTTTTTACCATGTGGATTGTCCATGTTTTTACATTTACATTTAGAGGGTATCTGTAACCACGTGACCCTGTGGTATATTACTGCATACAGTTCAGCCTAATTCATTTCACTGATACTATTTTATAATTGATTAGAATTTATATTAATTTATATAAAATATAAAATAGAAATCTGGAATAGATGAGCATTAACCTGTTGCCACCATGCCCTGATGGATTATGCTCTTGGCACAAGCTTGAACAAGCCGGTCTTCTGACAATTCTCCAAAATCTAGTAGAAAATCTTTCATGGTGAATAGGGATAGTTATTCCAACAAATGCAGGATAAACCCTTTTCAGAAGAAGAAGTGGTAAATGTGCAGGCATCACAATACTTTTTTGTAATATTCAGCCCAGTTATCAAATATCTGCTCATACATATGCAGTTAAGATAGACCTAGTCCTTCTGGCATCAACTCTCAAATATGATCAATCTGAAATGGTAATTTCCATAAAATAATTACTCTGAGTGGTGCAGGATTGTAATTGTTATAAGCATTTTGTCTTTACAACTAGAGCTGATCTATAGTTTATCTTCAATACACTTCTTGATGCAGAAAATCACAAAATGAGGCTCATGGTGTGTTTTATATAAAAGAAATTGTGTTCCTCTTTTGCAGAATGGACTCCAAAACCCCACCGGATATTAGCTAGGCCTGAAAAACCGGATCCAGAGGCAGCATGTTGGATTACTAAAGAATCCTGGTGTGTGTATAAGCAGTAGGAATGGATGAGAAAAGAAAACCAAAGAAGAGGAAGTGTGCTGCAGCTTTATGAACTAGCTTTCTTAGGTAGGTAGGTATTTTAAAGGAGAGACTGACAGAGAGAGAGATTGTGACATGTCAGCTAGAGAAAGTAACTAAGAGGATAAACTTTAAGGAACAAAAACTTGGAGCTAGGGTAAGACAGGTGAGTGTAGATAAGCCTTAAATTAAGTTAAAAGTGAAGCTGAAAAGAAGAAACAAGAATGGAGTATGGTGAAAGTTTCCTGAGTGGAACGGGGGAGCTGGAACTGGATCCAGACATTGTCAGCGAGGAGGCGGGGAAGCTAATACTCAGAACTCCAGAGTAAATCAGTACCTTAGTGTGTAAAACTGGATGCAAATATATTTAATAATGCCAGATGTACAAACATGTTTGTAATGTGAGAATCAAGTGTTATAGAAGAGAATGCTGGCCTGCTGACTTTTCATAAAGGAAATAAGCGGCTTTGCCCATTCAAGAATGACAGCCATAGTGAAGAGCTCTTCCTGACGGCAGCTGCTTACGAAGATAAGAGACTTAAAATCCAGAAAAATGGGATCAGTTTGAAAAAAATTTTGTGATGAGTGCAGACACATGCCACCACAATGGCATTAACTTGCATTTACATATCTATATACCATTACAAAATTTTTTTTGCACTAAAATGCACATCTCAGTGTGACAACACCATACTTAATTTCCTGTTTACTTCCTCCTAAAGCAATGTTTTTCTTTTCAAAATGATCCTGCTCTGGAAGCCTGTAAATAGTTTCACGTAACAGTGGTGGTCCTGTTGTACAGTGGGGGTCCTACAGTACAGTGGAATAATAAATAGTCTCTAATCACGGGGATATTGCAAAATTGGAAAAAGCAACATTGGGATATTTTATTTGTTCTATGATATATATATGAGGTGTATATACAAACAGTATCCAACTGTAATAAAAAAAATACAACAATTTGCACTTCAAGGTACTCCCCTTGAAACGCCACCACGTCCTGGTGGTTCTGCTGCTGTAAAAGTAGTATTATTCCATGTGTTAGTAAAATTCATCTGCCTTATCCACAAAGCCAGATGGTGTTGCAGGTTTTCAGTTCAATAAATGAAAAAAAAACTGCATCAGGGGTTGGTTGACATTGTAACATCCTTGTAATTCAATTTTTCCCCATTTTTTTTTCCCTTTTCTTTACAAAAGTAAGAATGTCTATTATCATTTTGGTGATATTATCTCTTTGTGGGCTGTTTGGTAACCTTTATCTCTCTCTCTATTCTCACCTCACTGCTTGCTTTGTAGTCAGTTATTGAGACTCATGGAGCAGATGTTGTGGAGTCACTGCTGCCCATCCTGGTGTGGGTTCTTGGAAGGACTGGCAATAGCCAGCAGTGAACACAGCTAGAGAGAGGAAAGGTGGCAGAGAAGGAGAAAGGAGAGAGGAAGATCTGCTAGAAAGATATGAAAGGGAGGACACTGAGGAGAGAAGCCAGGGTGAGTCCTGTAAGGTCTGCTGTACACCAATACACAGTGTTATAAAAATAATGTTTTTCTGATGTGGAGATGTGCAGATTTGAGATTGTGTGAAGTATGACTGGATGATATGAAAAAAAAAATCATACCCTGATATGTTTTAGCTGAATGGCGATGTACCACATATGAAATATGATGTGAAAAATTAAGACATCCGCAAATCCTTCTTCTTATTGCTCATTTAATCCCTCTTATTGTTTTTTGCCAAATGGGTGTTAGAAATAGTTTATCATTTTTTATGCTTTGTAAATAATTTAGTCTCTACAATAATTTGGAACATTGCTGTAAGGATTTAAATTGCATTCAGTGATGAGCATTATTGAGGTCAGGATGTTGTATAATCACAACCCACCCACCTCATTCACCCTCAACTCATCCCAAAGTGATGCTTATGAACCACCATTCAGAACAGTCCTTGCTCCTAATCACTGGTGGTGGGTTTTATACCCCTCTATCCCACGCCTGGCATTAGGCATGGTGCAGTTAGATTTATGTATCAGAGAGTGCTATTCTATGGGCACTTTTTCTCTGCAGGGACTAGACAAGCTCTCTGCATTTGCACATGTCATCAATGGGTGCAAATGAAACACCGCTTATATAATGCTGAGCGTTTGTCATGTAGGAGTGTGTTTACAGCAGTCTCTGATTTTTTTGATCATGAATAACCTCTCACCTCTACCTTGGTAGCTATCTGGAGCCTAGATGACCAGTTTGAGCAGGAGAAATGAGCGATCTTTGATGGAAAGAGAGAAGAAGAGGGAGAGGAGAGAGAGAGAGCTGGAGAAGAAAGCCAGAGAACAAGCTGACCAATGTAAGTTTCAGTCTCTCAGCCAGTTTCACCTTTCTCAATCTCTCAGTTGTGTGTATTTCACAAATATTTCACGCTTAATGATGTGGCCGCTACACATTCATAGAAAGGCAAAAGCAGCACAAAAGTAATGCTTCAGTGCTCTGTTACCTGATTTACTTATTCACTAATTAATCGCTCAGTGCTGAATCAGGTGTATATAACAGGGTGCTACCAAATTCGCCTGCATGTTGTATTTTTTTTTCTGAGGCTTACCAAGATTAATTAAATATTTTAAACCATAGATTAACGAGGCTGAATTTCAAAATGTACATTTAAGTAATGCCCTTAATCATAGATAGTTTACTGCAAGCAAAACAAGAAGTCCTGAAGAAATTATTCTTCAGAAAAAAACATTCTTTCCTGCATTTCTCTCTGTCCCTACATTCATCCTTGCTAACAGGAGGATGGAGGATGGGAAGCAGGTAAGGCTCAACTAGTAACTCACAACCACAACACATCTGGACTTGGTGCAATATACAGTTCAAGTGCAATAATAATAATAATGTGCAATACCCCGTTCTACTGGACTCTTTTTCTACTTTTTTTCTCATGCAGTATATATATATATATATATATATATATATATATATATATATATATATATATATATATATATATATATATATATATTGTAATATAGTATAATATAGTATATTATGTATTATTTATATTTATATAGTGTTTCTTTACTAATTTATTATCTCTTTCTACCTTTTTCTGTACTGTACTTATGCTGCGGCTGGAACCTTAATTTCCCTGAGGGAACCCTCCCAAGGGATCAATAAAGTTCTATCCTCCTCCTCCTCCTCCTCCTCCTCCTCCATACTGCTATCCAATTACTTTTGGCATGTCAGTGTATTACCATAATCCCTTTCTTTCTGCTCTTCACTCTCTGAATTTAAAGGTGAAAGTTTGTCCTCAATCCTTTCATCCTTTGCCTGTAACCAGCTGCTGAAGCCCATTTCCTTCCATTGGTTCAGTTAATAATATGTCATCTTCTTATTCTTTTATTGTTAATATTTTCTTGCTCTCATAGGGGCTTGTCTTCATGACAGAATAGTAGTTGATGTCTTTCTGTTTTTGTTTCTGGTTGTTCTCTCTGTAGTGGTGGCTTTGGAGGAACAGAAAGCAAGCCTGGCCAGAGAACTTAGCACTTTGAAACATACACATAGCAAGGTCAGTCTCTCACTACTCTCCTGCAATTTACAATGGAATGTTTCATTTCAGTTCTCAGAGACTTTATTTTTCTTTTCATGCAGTTAGTGCTGACATACCGGGATGTGATGGACAAGAAAAAGGAGCTAGAGAGGGAAGGGTCCCCTTTAAGGTTAAACATCTTCACCTTCCTCTGTCTAAGTTTAGTGCTACCCACTATTTCCTCCCTATTACAGCGATCACTGGGCCGAGTTAATTTCCTCTTTTTTATTTTAGATTCCTTACAAGGCTTTTATGCATGTTGAGTTTAAGTTTCTAGAATAGTTCAAACCTCAGTGTAATCTAATTTACTGTGGAGTAGTGTAACATGCTACTGAAAGAAGGATATCTGTAATATTTTATGTATGGTGCTACACTGTGATCATTGTGTGGCTTTTTCAGTGGGGCTTTATTATGCGCTGATAATAGAAATTGTCTTGTAGGAATCACATTTGCTCCAAAAGCACAGATGCTCTTTCCACTTACGGGCAACCAGAAATCATTGTGGTGGAACAGGTACATTTACACACTGCTTTATAATAAATAAAATTCACTTTCCATACTTTTATTTTTAGGATATAATGGCAGCATAACATTCCTCATTGCTTTCCATTTCTCTCTCCTGCTCTGTCATGTAGCCTGAGCTAACACCTGATGTTGCCTCTGAGCCCACCCCATCGGAAACGGTCAAAGCTGAACCCGTCAGTGATCCGTCTTTTATCAATGATCTCATAAGCTCTACTCCTGAGCTGGCTGACTTACAGGGTCTCGTTGAAGCAAGGTATGACAATGTGAAGTGATTTGTGCTGGTATTGGTTAGCGGTGACCCCAGGCACTGTTTTGAAGTAGTGTTAGCCCAAATACTGTTTTACAGGTTGAATAAATGTTGTTAGTGGCAAACGGATTCCCAAACAGTCAGTAATGTTAAATCTGATGATCTTAATCATTTAAGTATATTGCAGTAGTTCAAATTCTAGGTAGTGGCAACATGTGAATTGTTTAAAGGTTATTGTGCACATTGACAGAAATCATAAATATATGTATTTATAATGTGCAAGGTATATGTGATTTGGAGACAAAGGTGAAAATACTTATACATTTTAGATGATTTACTCATACCTGTAAACATGCTCAGAAGAGTATTATATAGTATAATTTAAAGTGTTTTAAATTTAAAATAATATAAAATTTCATGACTGTGGTGAAAGTACTACAGTATGTTGCTTTCTGAGATCTGGAAGACTCATTAATTTATGATTCTGAAAAGCAGGTATAATTAGTTAATTTTAAAGATTAAAAGAATTTGCTCTCATTAATAATAATTTTAGGTTTTGTTTCATGATGCAATTGTGATTTTGATGCAGTATTTTGTATATTACAATGCGGTTATTACTGGATAAGCCATTTGTTTTCTAAGGTGCAGACTGGTACTACAATGAATTTCTACAGTAACTGTCCATAAATGGATGGTCCTGCACTGTAAAAAGTGCAAGATCCTAAAAGGAACTTTCGCATGTTACTCAGTTTGAAAATCTAAAGGAACATCTTAAGGTGCTTCAAGGAACCTTCACTAAAAGGACCAGTGTTTCTTGAAGGTTCCTTTAGGATCTCTAAGACATTCTTCCACAATTTCTGTTGATTAATTTCCTGTACTATGATTGATCAATTGAATTGAGCTAGACTTGAAACCTGCCTCTGGTTTTAACACACATTGACGCATGTATGTATTTTCTTTCCTGTTCAGCACCCCTGTTCGAGCAGAAACCAAAGGACTGAACCACAATCTGGAGGATGAGATCAGACAGAAACAGGAGGTGGAGGGTGGAGGAGAGAATGAAGAGGAAGGGGAACTGAAACGTGAGGGTGAGGAAGATGAAGACGACAAAGAAGATGAAAAGAACCTAGATGGTTTAGAGTGGGAAATGATGAGGAACACAGATTCTGTCTTCTCAGAACTCTCAGAACTCAGCCGGGAATATGCAGAGAGTGTGGACCATGGAGTCAGTGTGAGAGGTGGGTGTTTCTGCAAACGTGAGCCTGTGGTTTGGAAATGCATTGATTCACTGTGAGGCAATGTGATGCGCTGAAATGCTCTGACTGGTATGTTTTCAGATTTTAAGTTAAATCAGATTTCCTACATTTTGTTCTTTTAAAATCATTCTGAAATGACCCAAAGTAATAAAATTTAAGAAAAAAATATTAAAAAGGAAAGAAAGTTAAGAAAATTTATTTTCAATGATTGCTATAGATTATATCCTATATTAGATTAAATATTTAAACCCCTATTTCATATGTGTCTCTGCATGTGCTGGTTATACTGAGTCAGATTTGGTCAGATTAAATGTGAATCTTACAGTCTAGCTTGGTTTGTAACTGATGTTTTGGCTGTCCTGCTTGGGTGTGTTTTTCTAAACTTCTGTCTCTGGTTCCTGTACAGGCAGCTCAGACCAGTTTGAAGAGATTCTTTCACAGTATGAGGAACTGAAACACACCCAGTAAGAACTTATTTACTTACCTATATTTTTATTTAAGTTGCATTTTCTTCTTTCACATTCTTTTACTATATTTAGTCAGAATGTCAGGCCCAGGTTAGGATTTTTGAAGATTAGCAACAACCACAGACATCAACAGTACATCATTGTCAGTTTACATGTAAAAATGATCTTATCATCATCATCTGTATTTCTTATTTTGGGTGCCAGTTTCAGGTGTTTAAAGCTCTTCCATTAACTAGATATTTTGCCCAGGACAAAATATATATGTATAGGTCCACATATACAGCATCCGGTAAAGCATTAAGCTATGCTCTGATTCCAAATTAGTAACTTCTGTCTACTTTCTATGTTGCTTTGTATAAAAATACATGATTGCTTGTATAGCTGGTTCTCTTTCTTCTTCTCTCAGTGAGATGGTGGATGCTGCTCGTAAGGCTCTTATTTCACGTGTAGAGGAACTGACCAATGACAGATCTGCTCTGAACCTTGAACTCACATCCTGTCAAGAAACTATAACTCGATTGGAGGGAAAAACCAAGGAGATGGAAGAGGAGATCAGACGGTAATGAGCATTATTAGTCATGTTGTGAAAATTTGTAAGGACTTTTGCTGTTATTTTGTTGGTGGTGTTGTATAGTTGAGGTCACATTTTCTACAGAGTTGCACTTCTGCACATTATAAAGCATAATTGTGTATTAGCTTAAATTAACATTTTAAAAAATTGGCATGTGCAGATGTTATACTATATTAAATGTTCTTTAAATGTAAATCTTTTCAATAAGTCAGATTCAGGAATTTAATAGTAATTGTGATAAGTTCACTTATGAATTCAACATAAGGTGTTATGTGATCCATAATATCTGCCTTAAATCAATCATCTGTTAACGGTTCCATCAATTCAAATGTAAGCCGTTCTGGATAAGAGTTTATGTTGGATTGTTTTGGAATAATGGCACTCTGTAATATCTCACATGGGTATAAAATGAGTCAGCATATCTCTGTGGGATAAAGGTGATAACTATAGAGAAAACTGCTTTGTGTAAAGTGCACTTTTTATATCCTAGTTGTCTGGGAGACACTGAGCTCTAACTTGAAGTCCTGCACAACGTATTTTTAAATGTCCATGACCAGCTTTATAACAGTTTTGTGACCTCTAAGCCTTTCTTACTTCACAGGCTGCGCAAAGAGCTGGAGGCATTCCAGGCCGAGGACCCTGATGTAAGTGTGTAGATTTCACTGAAAATGTGAATTTTTTTTATTTGTAAAAGAATTTTACAAATAATATTTTGGGAGTTTGGAACCTTAAAGGTTTATAATAATATATTCAGTGTAATTTCTATTCATCACTTTCTTTATCCTTTCTTTTGAAGTCTTCTCTGCCCAGCCAGCATCGTCGTTTCTCTCGTTCAGAGATGGCTCGTGTGGTCATGGAGAAGAACCAGTACAAAGAACGACTTTTTGAATTACAGGAAGCTGTGCGGCGCTCTCAGGCTCTTAGGTGTGTTAAGCTACATTTCCCCACAATGCTGTATTTGACTCTAATATTCCATCAAAACAAATCCATTTACCTTGGAAGTCGGAGCTGGAAATGGTGTCGCACCCAAGTCTGAATACTTCAGATAATACTTCAAGTAAAATGTCAGTTTTGAATAATATTAGAGCCTCTTAATTAAGTATATTTAATGTATTTTTTTTTTGTTGTTTTTTTTTTTTCAGATCTTTTACTTCACATTCAAAAAATGTGTGACCATTATCATATGTGCTGTTGTCACATCCTGTACAGAATTATGTGATCATATAAAAGTGAAACCAGAGCTTCATTTTTTGAACATATCTGGGGAAACAGCAGCTTCTACTTGTTTCACAAGTAAAATATATTGTGGGTTGACTACTCAAAACCGTGTAGCACTGTACTGTGGTAGAAATGTCATAGTCTAGCGTCCATGTGATGCTGTGGGTCCAGTCTGTCCTGTTTTTTAATTAGATGGCTATAGATGACAACACAAGTCAAAGTAACTCAAGATTTGTTTTTGACTGATCTATCCACCTTCTCCTCCTAAAGGGTTGCTAAGGAAGAAAAGATCCCAGAAGACAAAAGAAGCAGTGTGTGGAAGAGGTGCGTGATGTTTTTGCTCTATTAAAGGACCACTATCACTCCATTTAACTTAAATGTTAACTTCATGTTAATGAATGTTACCATCTTGGTTGGGTTTCACAGGTTTAATCGTTTTCTTGGCTTGACTAAGGACCAGCTAGCTCCAGCTGCAGCTTTAGCCCTTACGGTCCCACCAGTGCCATCCCCTTCAAGCTCACCAGTGGTTTCAACACAGCATCTCTCTGTCAATCCAACACAGACAGAGTGAGTGTTTTTTCTAATCTTCTGCTTGCTTCATTGTTCAAGATTCTGAACTTTGTCTATCATTAATTATTTAATTGCCACCAAGTTGATTCCGACTCCCGGCAACCATATGGATAGTGTTTCACAATGTCCTATCTTCTGGCATCTGGATGGTTGGTTCATTATTCCTTGAACTGTATCCATCCATTGGTTTTTAGCTCCTTGGCTTTTTCAAAGATCCAACACTCATCTGCAATGATGTCTCTTGTTCCTCTGCCTTTCCTGAATCCTGCCTGCACATCTGGCAGTTCTCTTTCCATGTAAGGCTGTACCCTACATTGGATGAACTTCAGCATGATTTTACTGGTGTCTGGTAGGAGGGAAATTGTGTGATAGTTGGCACACTCTTTCTTGACCTCTTTCAGTCTGCAGGCCAATGAGCTTTTTTCCATATTTGTTGGTATAGTTTGGTCAGTATTTTAACTGAGTCATCCTCGGAATCCTGAAATCTCTCTATTGATATCTTGTTGATTCCTGTGGTTTTTGCTTTGGCAATCTCAGGCCCTGAGTGACTTTGTCTTCTAGAACTAAAGGTTCTTCTGTGTAACAAACATTGACAGAAGTTTTTTGTACAGGTTTTCTATGTATTCCTTACATCTTTCTTTGATTTGTTTTTCATCCATAATGATTTGTCCATTTGCATCTCCTAATTTTCCAACTTGTTGCTGTAATTTATTTCTGATCTTCCATTTCCTCTCAAAAACAATCTTTGTTTTACAACATTTGTTCCCCTTTTCAATCTTTTTGTAGATGTTGTAGTATTTGTCCTTGTCCTTCCTGGCAGCTCTATGGAATTCCTGGTTTAGTTCTTGTAAACTGTCTTTGTCCTTTCTTGATTTTTGCACATCATAGAGACAAGCTGTACTCTGCGAGAACCTCAGCTCTTCCTCAGTAGACAGTTGAGTGCCTTCCAATCTGTCAGAATCTTGTGATCATCTGTCCATCCATGTGGTTTTCTTGGTAAAAGTACAAAAGTGGTTTACCATAGCCTTCTTCCACGCAGTTGAATTGATGCCTTTGCCATTGTCACCTTTGTGATCATCTGCTGATGACATTGTCCTGTATTGCTGCTGCCCAGTACAGGTGGTAGGTTTAGTAGTTAAGAAGTTAAGACTCCCAAGCAGTGAAGCGCTCTGTCTTCTCTGATGCACACAATCCTCCTCGCCCTGACAACACACTACCATGACAAGGTGTCTATCATTACATGACAGGAATGTGTCTTTGATGCACTGCAGCAAATATATCACATTCAATGCATACCATCAATAAAATACTTGTTCAGCTTATATTATCCCTCCAACTGTGTGCGTGTGCGTGTGTGTGTGTTAATAAACCAGTCAGGTCCATTAAAGATGCCATACAATGCTTTTCTTTTCTGAACTAAACCACTGGAGTGGCTGACCTTGCAGTAATGTAATAACAGAACATAGTAACAGACACACTTTGGTGCCATTTTGCATTTGAATTTGGGCTGTAGCTGGAGAGATAGTTTTGATGGCTGATTTTAATGAGTGAAGATTGTTCTGGAACAGTGTATCACTTCCATGTAAAGCACTGTTGTTATTCAGCTAAACTAAGGTAAATACAGTTTTCCATCCTCAGGCACCTTTAAACAGTATGTAACCAGTTTGAACCTTACATTGTAAAGCTGATTCTGTATGAATAGTGCTTTATGTCCCACACTCTGGTTACTCTACTCTACTCATTCCCCTCAGAGTATCCCTGTCCCCCAGGCTGAGGAAGAGGGAGCTGTATCGGGAGATCCGCTCTCATGTATGGGGAGTACTGGGAAAAAGGCACGTGCACAGCTGGAGCATGCCACTTTCGCACACAAATACCCAGGTCTGTATATTTACAAACTTTCTCTCTCTGCATAATCACATGCAGATTCTTACTTTATTCTGAAGCTGAATTCACTTGGTTGGACTATTTTCTGTTTTCAATCAAATATGTTTTATGTGTGCACCAGAACTCCGATCCTCCTTTGGAGCCTAAAGATGTGCCCATCTTCACAAAGTTAAGAATGCTTGACCAGAGAGACGCTTCTGCTAAGGTCAGATTCACAGCTGCTCAGTTTACACCACTGCAGTTTGAATATATCTGTTACCTTAATTATAACATGGGATATGTTCCTCTCAGATCATGAATTTCTCTGTTAAAATTGCTAAGACTGGGTCTATTTTATAGGCCTGCAGACTTTATATATTCACCACATTATCAGTTTAATAGTGTTCTAATGCACTGAAAAATAAGCTGGTAAGCTAGATCAAGTTGCTTACAAAGTTAAACTGCCAAAGCAAGTAGTAACTAGGCAAAATGTGTTCCTACAGGCCTAGATATTGCAATTTGTCAGTGAGCAAAATGTGTGTCAGAAGAAATATTGACTTGCTGGCTGTGTACCGTATTTTCCGGACTATAAGCCGCACCGGAATATAAGATGCACCCGCAAAGTAAAAAAAAAAAACAACCTGGAAAATAACATATATAAGAAGAAAAAGCTGCACCTCATTATAAGCCGCATGGTTTAAAGCGTGGAAAAAAAGTAGTGGCTTTTAGTCTGGAAAATACGGTAATTACATTTGGAAATCCTCTCCAGAAGTAAATTTTACATTATTTTTCCCATTGTTTTCTTTCTTTTCTGTAGCTGACATGTGCTGTAGCAGTGTCCCCAGAGGTTTCAGGAGAGCAGAGCGTATGTGCATGTTATTAATTTGTTCAAATCTGACTTTGGACCAGCTCACTATAATTCAGATAATTATATACATAAAGACCTGTAATTTTATACCTGTCTGTACACAAACAAAGTCTCAAAGTACACACATTGGTTTGCACTGTTTCTGTAAACCACCTTGTTGACTCTGAGGTGTTTGATGCATATGATTCCTGGTCCTGGGTCAGTTTTTCTAAACCACATCTTGATTTAATCACCACCTTTAACCAAATGCCATTTTCTACATGCTACAACCCTCATTCTCATACACATTCCATGCCCCTCACCATCTCAGTGTTCTGTCTGGGCCATCACTGGACCTGCCTCCAGCAGTGATGTCACAGTGATTGACCCGGCACGATCCAATACTGTCCTGGATCAGTTCAGCCTCCCACCGACCTCTCCGGCCCTGTGCATTTGTGCTGTCCCGCCCACTGGTTAGTTCTGGAACTGAGATTGGAGATTTTCAAATATCAGTATTGTGTGCTGCATTGTCATTGTCTCATTACACATTACAGTTTTCATAAAACCAATTATTTTCTTTTTTTTTAACCATGTTTGTTTACCTACTGTATTTTGAATATAAAGTCAGTATGGGCCATTTCATGGATACAATTGTTTTACAAGTATATTCTAATTTAGTGACTTTTCATAGTTTTTCTGATTGAGCAAAATCTTACTGAATATAGGAAAAGACTTTGTCTCTGTCTACTAAACTGGCTGTTGTCTGATTATATCACTTCAGGGGGAACTTCTGGCACTGTGTGGATTGGAACCCAGGATGGAGGGTACGGTAGTTCAAGTGTTATTGCTTTCATTGTATGTGGTGGTGTTGACCATATATATTGAACTTCAGTTCACGTGTAGTTTCCATTATTAAACGAGAATATTTCAGAGAGATTAGATAAGACTTGTAACTCACTCACTTGCTCACGTTTAGCAAGATTGTCAGTAGAGAGGTTTGGTTACACTGATAGCATTTGGTGCTTTGCATTACTGACACTGCATTCATTCCAGTCTCTCTCTCCCTCCTCAGTGTGCTT
Organism: Acestrorhynchus altus; assembly: GCA_034509495.1. NCBI lineage: Eukaryota > Metazoa > Chordata > Actinopteri > Characiformes > Acestrorhynchidae > Acestrorhynchus > Acestrorhynchus altus. Next base: position 25,410,977 of record CM067507.1, read on the forward strand.
GTTCATTCAGCCTCTTCCTCTAGAGGACGTTGTTTGCAGTCAGTCAGTCTCTCAGAGGGAGTGTATTCTCTCACGTGAGTTCAGTACTATTTTTTTTTTTTCATATTTATAAGCAAATATGATGCATTTATTTCTAAATCCATATCTCTAATAGGTTTTCACTAGATCAGGTGATTGCTGGATTAGGCAATGGGATACTTGCGTTTTTCAGCCACAGTTCAGGTGTGTCTCCTCCTTTTATTTAGCTGAACTGCATTTGTCATATAAATGGAACAATGAATGCTTTAACCTCTACTTTCACCATTCATAGGTGGATGGAATTTGCAGTCCCACAAAGCAGTTTCACTGGGCACGTCTCCTTTGCAACCAATCCGCTGTTGCCTAGCGAAGCAGGGGCGACTCTGGGTGGGATACTGGAACAGAGTGTACATTATTGACATCCAGAATCGGAAAGTAGAGGTATGACATTTAAAACCTTTTCAGATAGATGGATAGATGCATTCATTCATTCATTCATTCATTCATTCATTCATTCATTCATTCATTCATTCATTCATTCATTCATTAGCCTTTTCTCCTGTGTTTAATCTCACTTATCTGCTCCTCTCTATGGTCCTTTGGTGCTGTAGAAATCATTCACAGTGTCACTTAGGAGTGAGCAGCAGGTACGCTTCCTTTGTGCAGCAGGAAGTGGAGTTTGGGTTTCCTGTCGGCTTGATCCTACCCTCAGGCTTTTTGACTGGAATACTGGACGTCCACTACAGGAGGTGGATGTGTCCTCCATGATTACTACAGCTCTAGGTGAGTTCAAATTTGTGTATTTAGGATGATGTAAATCACCAACTTCGCACCTTATTTCTAAGCTCACACATTTTTCAGGGAGATTCTTACATTCTCCAGTGTTGTCTTATTTGGCATTTTTCAATGTATGAGGACCATGTTATCCATCATTAGAAGAGCATAGAAGTGAACAGTTCTGTTGTTTAAAATCATATTATAACTCAGACTTTTCTGAATTTTTTCAATAATAAATTTAAGAAAATTCTTAGAAATGTATTGGTGAATTAGGCACAGTTTTCCTGCCTAATACATTTGATAGTGTTATTTATACTGTCTCTCTCCTGATTTTTCTCTCTCTCAGGTGCTGCATTCCTGTCCCTTTCTCCTCTTCAGATCTCTGCCATGTCTGTGGTCAGCAGGCGGTTGTGGCTGGGCACTGGAAGTGGTGCCATTTTCTCCATCCCACTCTCACTCAGTGAGTATTGTTGATAGGATAGGATAGGATAGGATAGGATAGGATAGGATAGGATAGAACTTTATTGATCCCTTGGGAGGGTTCCCTCGGGGAAATTAAGGTTTCAGCCGCAGCATAAGTACAGTACAGAAAAGGTAGCAAGAGATAATAATTTAGGAAGGAAACACTGTATAAATATAAATAATATATAATATAGAGACTATATTACAATATATATAAATACTGCATGAGGAAAAAAGTAGAAAAAGAGTCCAGTAGAACGGGGTATTGCACATTATTATTATTATTGCACTTGAACTGTATATTGCATTGTTGTTATTGCACTTGAACTGTATATTGCACCAAGTCCAGATGTGTTGTGGGTTGTGAGTTACTGGTTGGAAATACTACTACTACTACTACTACTACTACTACTACTACTACTACTACTACTACTACTACTACTACTAATAATAATAATAATAATAATAATAATAATGTACCTTTTTATAAAAATGTCTGTGCTTCATTTTCTTTCATTTGTGTTTCTTAAAACTAAGTGCTTAAAAATGAGAAAAAATTTTTTTTCTCCTGTCAGGTTCAGAGTCTTCCATCCCATACTGCTCTCTAGCTGTAGCTCAGCTGTCCTTTCATGGGCACCGTCAGGCAGTAAAATTCATCATCTCTGCCCCAGGTCAGTCAGCTGCAGCAGTTTTCATTTTATGCACATTATTGTATTTTTTTTTTTTACATCAAGTGATGTCATTATTGACTCAGTGTGAGGGCTTAGCTTTTTCTTTCTTTGTATTTATTTTACCCTTTTCCCTTTTTATTTTTTCCTAAATCATTTAATTTGCCTTTTGTGTCAAAATATTTTTTCTTTATCTTTTACAAATTTCTGTTCTGTTTTTTCTTTTGTTTATTTTTTCTGTTCTGTAATATGTATTATTTCTTCTGTTTTTCCTTCTTTCTTGCTGTCACACTCAGGCTGCCGTGGATGCTCTGCTACAGCAGATGGTGCTGCTACTACATCTTGTCTCATTCTGAGTGGAGGGGAAGGCTACATCAATTTTCGTATTGGTAAGTCAACCAAACCCTGTGCATTCAGTCTAAATGCTTGCCCATGCATTTAATCTCAACCAGTGATATGTTGTGTGTTGCCTACTATACTTCTAGCTTCATTGTCCTATTTCCAAAATAAAAGACAAAAAAAAAAAAAAGTTCCCTAAACATACTGTCTAAAACATTGTGTTTAATTTGATTGTATAATCATAGCAGCACATTTTCAATTGATAAATTCATAGATTGTGAGAAACTCTTTTTGCACTTTTGTCCGTAGGAGATGACGGTAGTGATGGAACGGGTGAGACCATTTTACAGAGATCAGAACGGAGCCACATGATAATCTGGCAGTGCCCTACTCTGGCAGTTCCTAGTTCTTCCCTTTGATAGTCGTTTCTTTATTTGCTTTGTGATCAGTCTCATTTTCTTATTTCTGTCTTTGTTTGCTAAAGCAATCCTGCAACTTTGCCTTGCTCTGCAGCTCTGTCTCTGCTGATTCTAAATGTTACTTGCTTCAAATGCAAGTGTTGATAATAAGTAATGCAGATGTGCAGGACTCCTATATAACTTGTACCAACTGGGAGTCTGTAACAATCAGGACAAATCACTGATAGCATGTTTGAGAAGAGGACAAAGTAAGAAAGCATGTTGGGACAGGATTTGTGTTTCAGTGTAAACAAAGCCCTTTTTACTGAGCCACGCCTATTCTTTTGGCAGTCAGTTAGCAAATAATGTGCATCACCTTTCTGTGTGTCTTATTGTCTGCTGACAATTATTGCAGTGCAGTTTTGTTTATTTTCTGTGTTTAAAAATCAGCATCACTACTGGAACATATTTCTGTTGTATCTGGTCTATACAGCTGTATGTAATTTAAAGCTATATTTATTTTTACTATGTCATCTCATAGATCAGTTTCAAGCTCGCATGTTGTGTAGTGTTGACTTTCAAAAGGGGACATCTTAACAGAATATCACATTTTTGTGATTTCAAAAATATGAGTGGAAATTTTAAGGGTTGCACTCAACAGTGAAGCTGCTAATATAAGCTCAGCACAGCAGGTTTGAGTCTATGCAAACTGGCACTTTGAGACTTTTTAAAGTTAGTCAGTCTGGCTTGCCAGCCAAGTGTAACATACAGAATTGTGTAGATACACTAAATTAATATTGTTTTTGTCAGGTTCATATGTTACATTAAATGAGGCCTGGTGGGTGTGTTTGGAATTCCTCTCTGGTGAATGAGAATAATTGTCTTTTTTTTTTCATAACTGGAAACATGCTGTATTTCTTTGGTATCTTTGTGAACTAAAAGAATGATTCTTGAGATTTTGTCTGACATTTTGCAGTATTTGAGTACAAATGAATGAGTTGTGTGTGTTTGACAGGATGAACAATATTGTTTTTGAAATATACAGTATTTTATAAAAAAGAAATGTTTTAATGAGTGATTTTTTTTCACTTTTTCTCAAAATGTTCAGTCCTTACTTAAATTGAATACAGGCGAATACAATCCATATTTAAACTTGTTCTTACAACATTTGCAGAAAACCATTCATTATGTATTATGACAATGGTTGTAGTTCAAGGAACCTTCCAAAAGCCTTTGTCCTTTTTTGGAGTTTTACTGAAGCACCCGAACCTCCACAGTATTAAATTCATTAATATGCATGTAGGTCTATTAGTGTTTTTTTTGTTTGTTTGTTTTTGGGTTTTTTTACATTTATGGCATTTGGCAGACATTGTTACCCAGAGTGACTTTCACTTGACTCCTGTTACACAGGTGGGTGAATATAGTGTTAGGAGTCTTACCTAAGGATTCTTATTGGTGAATTTCATAACAGGTGTGTTGTTATTATTAGTTTATTATTTAATTTGCTAATGTACCACTGGAACATTTAATAAGTCTTAACTTTACATTTAGGTTAATGTAGCAAGCTGTATCAAGTAATTTTGCACCATTTTTATAGGTCTGTAATCTCATGGCAGCAAAGATGCACTTCAGATCAAACTCTTAAGACCAGTTAAAAAAATTGCAGAAATTTGCACTATTTGATCTTAAGAAGGTTTGCAATGCTAAAAGAAGGATTTGGGTTGCTCTTTCCTTCAGTGGGACTTAGGTTCTATAGGGGCGTCAAACAGCAGTTGGCTGGAGATGTTGCAGCTGGCATTCCTCATGAGGGCCCTCATCTGTGGTAATGAATGTTTTCAACAAGAAAATGCTGCAGTTCACAAAGTCCATCTGACAAAGGACTTCAGGAGAATAACGTGACTCTAGTTCTGCTGATCTTGGTCTGATTGAGAACATTTAGGGATGGATTGCAAGGGACGTTTACAAAAATGGACATCAGTTCCAAAAAGTGGAGGCCCTTCGTGAAGCCACCTTTAACACTTGGAGCAACATTCCACTAGCCTCCTGGAAACATTTGCATCAAGCCTGCCTAACCAATTTCTTTAAGTGATCAACAAGAATGGTGGAGCTATTCATTACTGAGTCATTTTTTGATATTATGATTTCTGTGATTAACTTTTGATCAGCTGATAAACTTTTTCAGTTAAATTATTTTATTTTACAGAAGTTTTGTCTGGAATGATGGTTCTCCATCCAACACAGATCTGCTGCTCCACAGCCCAATGCTGGAGGGGCTTTATACCCCTCTGGCCACACCTGGCATTAGGTTCATGTTAATCTTTTCAAGAGAGTCCTATTCAATTGGCAATACTTATCAACATGGACTAGACAAGCTACATGTGCATTTTCACCTCTGTCAGCAATTGGTACAACTTATAGTAGGTGAATACATTCATTATAAGGGGTGGCCACAAACTTTAAGACATAGTTTTACTGCTATTAAAACACTACAAGCATGGCATTGTATATTACATGTACAGTTCAAAACCAGTATCTTCAAAATGGCAATTTTACAGGAGAAATGCTCATAATTTAAATCAATTTTAGAGCATTTCTTTAGGTCTCTTCATCCAGAGCTATTTATACAGGGTACAGAGAAGCTATAGGTTTTGAACTATAAAGAAAACCCAAAATGGAGATACATGGTTTTCACTGAACACTAGTGATATGCATATTTGAATTATAATAAAGGGTAAGGTAATTATGAAAACCCTTTTATACTGGAACATGCCACGTTCTATATAATACATACACCAGTAAGTAAATTAACTGAATAGTTCCCTCCTTTGTAATAACTATGTACATTCATTCTGCATTACAACAAAAAACATTGTAATTACATTTTCTGTAAGTGTGTTTTATGTTGGTTCTGCTTTTGTTGGTAGTGTTTTAGGGAAAGAGTAAACTGAAGACATCTGTTAAGTTGTGCTGGTTAATATCTTGCTCTTCAGAGTCTGACCCTCAGTGCTCCAGGCCTGTATTTATGTGAGCAGGAGGAGGTCAGAGGTCAGGGTGTGGCATGACTGCGACGGCTCTTGCGTATGTGCTGACTGACAGAGCGAGCCAGACGATCCACAGCCCCCACTTTATATTCCAGCTCCCTAACTGAGGTCAAGCCTTCAATGTTGCCACTGTACCACATAACCCAGCCTCCCATCGACATCAGCACCAGCAGCACACCAGTGTACACGAGCAGGTCCCCAAAATCACGACCTTTAACCTCCAGTGGGGCAAACACTCCAACCAGGACAGAGGTAATCCCAAGGAGGTCCATAAGGATGGCGAACATCAGGATGAATTTACAGTGAGGCAAACCTTTAGTCTCAGATGACATGATAATCTGATTGAAGGTGAATAAAGAACAGGAATTAATGTCAAAAACATAAAGACAAAGAAAGAATACTCACTTGTTCACATTTTAAAACATGTTTATTTTTTCCCAGTACATTAAATTCAAAAATATTTAGAAACTGTGCTCTAAATTTTGAAGAAAAAAGGAGGAGAGAGGATTTGTAGCTTTTATTTGGAAAACTTACAAAAGCTAATCTGAATGGACATTTGCATATGACTATGCAATGGGTTGTGTTACTGAGCTCATGTAGCACATGAGCACATGTAGACTGATAAATCACTGCTCTGATCAGTAATATATCCCAGTGTTACTGAGCTCCATTAAAGCACATGTAGACTGATAAATCACTGCTCTGATCAGTAGTTTATCCCAGTGTTACTGAGCTCATGTAGCACATGAGCACATGTAGACTGATAAATCACTGTTCTGATCAGTAATTTATCTCAGTGTTACTGAGCTCCATTAAAGCACGAGTAGACTGATAAATCACTGCTCTGTTACTGAGCTGTGATAACACATGGGTAGATTGATTAAATTCAGTACCTTCTATCAGAGTTCTCAGGGATATTCACTTAAACTGTTCTTTTGAGTTAATATGGCTGGCAGCAGTCCCACTTGTGGGAGCAGCAGTGGGCTGAAGCATGTGGAAACTATTTGGCAAGAAAAGATTTCAAAAATTTTGTAACAAGCTTTTCTGAAAAATATTAACAGAAGAATTGTATTATAAAAAACCCTGACAATGAACCAGTGACAGCAAGAAACAGAATGGATGAAGCACGACAACACCCATGTATCCATGTGCCTTATAAAAATGCATTCTAAATGTAGGCTAGTCTAAATATTTTATATTGTTATGGAATGCATACAATACATTTTCAATACAATACAATACAATATAGAGTGTGTTCAGAATTTAGTCATTAGTTCTGCCCAACTGTGATATTAACACAAACATTAACATACACATAGCATGAGGTTTCATGGCTATAAACACACCAAATTTCACACCCAAAGCAATGACATTAGATGGAGATTGTAGGGAAAGACACAGTTGTATGAGATAATCTAAATCTAAAATTTCTTTCATCTGCAAACAAACCGGAACCTCTGCTTTTAGAGTTGGAGCATATCATCTAATCACTCACCTGTCTGCTTTGTTTTCTTCAGCTGACTAGCAGAGTTTATCCGAATTCAACTTTAGCTACACACCTGTTTCCTTCCAGCTCTTTCTTTCTTTCTTTCTTTCTTTCTTTCTTTCTTTCTTTCTTTCTTTCTTTCTTTCTTCTTTCTTTCTTTCTTTCTTTCTTTCTTTCTTTCTTTCACTCTAGTCTCTGCTCACTGACAAATACATTTGCTTTCTTGTTCTCACTCCCTCTTTCTCTTTTTCTCTCTCTAGTCCTACACAGAGAACCTGTAAGACAGGTTTACATGACAAAGCATGGTTGCTTAATTAAACAACTCGCAAGCATTAATTATTGTGAAATGCACATTGAGTCATGTAGTTTAGGCTTGGTCTGCTGAGAGTTGTAGTTGTATTTATACAGTGTACTACCAGTTTTCCCTAAACCTTAATTGATGATAACTAGTATATGTTATTATATATTAGTATTTAGACAATAGAGTATTAGAATAATCACACTGATGTTGCAGGATTGATTGGCAGTGTCAATTAGCAGTATTTATTGATTAAGACAGTAGAGTATTAGAATATAATAATAATTATAATAATAATAATGATAATAAAGTATTAGAATATTATCATTAATAACAAAAGTGTATTAGAATATTATTACTATTATTATTAATAATAATAATAATAGAATATTATTATTATTGAGTATACAAATATCAATAGTAATAATAGAGTAAAATAATATAATATTATTAGTACAAAATAATAACACTATTGTTTTTAGAGTGATAGAATAATAATAGTAATAACAGAGTATAATAGAATATTATTATTAACAATAATGTTATAGAGTATAATAATAATAATAATAATAATGATAATGATGATGATGATGATGATGATGATGATGATGATAATAATAATAATAATAATATAGTATTAGTAATAGTATTAGAATAATCAGGCTGATGTTACAGAGTCTTATAAACACCTGGATACAGGGTTATCGGACCAGAAACCCATTTAAAGAAATTTAACGAAATCATTGATTCCCTCTCCCCTAAACACACACACACACACACACACACACACACACACACACACACACACACGAGCGCGCGCGCTCACACGCGGGAGCGCGCATTCGGAAGTGCGTCATTTTTGTGGTGAGTGACGAGCGCGATGAAGAAAGACATTTAATTGTTATTGTTAGCAGCTTGGCAACAGCAGCCTCAACAGAGAGAGCGCACGCAGAGCAACAGCGAGTGAAGGAGGAGCTGAGAGGACTGTGTGCTCCGGGTTGTGTGTGCTCCGTGCTGAATTAGCTCTGAATTCGCCGTGCGGTTAGGAAGACGGAGCAGTGCGGACAAACAGCTCTGTCTCACAGCTGAACGGCAGCTGGTGGGCGTAGGCTGAACTGTGCGCACTGGACTGGACTGGCTGGAGGTCAGCAGGGTTTGAGTGTGTTTGTCACTTGCTCTGCTGCAACTGCTAGTACTGTAAGGACGACTGCTGCCCTGGATCAGGCTTAGTTACCTGCTGAACAGCTGCGTTATCTTATAGAGCTGTGTTCATGTGCAGGTAAACACAGCAGGCTGGGTCTTATTTAGAGTGAAGTTGAGAGGGAATGATGTTAAACTGCATTTTTACACCCAGTTTGTGTTACAGTGCCAACAGTTTAAGTGTATGATGATGTTTCACTGCAGTCTGGACCTAATTTCTCCCAAACACATAAGTTTCAGCTGTGGTCAAGATTTGACACTAATTCTCATTAATGTACATTTTTCTACTGAAGTGAAATCAGCCTGACACCCAGGATCAAGCCAACATAGATAAAAACCACCACTAGAAAGCATGCCAGTCCACAGGAACTGCAAAGTAAGGATCTTATGGCTGTTTTATTACTTTGTTGATGTGGTATATATCATATATAGCTGCCTGTATATATATATACATATATATATATATATATATATATATATATATATATATATATATATATATATAATGTTAAGTTCATAGAAGCTGTTATACCTGTGTTATTATATATATATATATATATATATATATATATATATATATATATTTATAAGTCTATGTCAATAGCTTATATCCATATCGCTGCTGATCACTGAAAACCATGTATCTCCATTTTTGTCCATTTTTACTTCATGGTTTGGAGCCTATAGCTGCTCTGTACACCAGAGAAGTACTCCAAAATGGCTTTAATTCATCTTATTTTACTTTAACTCCCTTTCACAGTTAAGAATATGCAGTGATATGTAATGGAAGTCAGTTGCTGTTTATCTATAATGGATCCGTTATTGGCCTGTTTGTGAAATAAAATGTGCCATGCTTTCAGTACAGTCTTTCCTTAATGTACTTTTTCTCTTTTAAGCCCCCAAAAACGAGGACGCGTATGAAATCTCCATACCTTTTGAGGAGAACAACTTTGATCAGCAGGGCAGCTTTTACAGCCAGAATGAACAGAGCTTTGAAGGTCAGTTTGAGCACATCATAGTCGTACCTTTACACATTTTATACACATAGTGTGACTGGTCACTACCTACTGTGTACCATCCTGACATACAGGAGTTTGGCCCACTGTATGCTCTTTTGTAAAGTAGCCTGTATATCGTTACTCAATTGTGATGTTTAGTGTCAGACTGTGCTTTCATAGACTGCAAATTATCATCCACTGTCTGAATGAATGTATGGATGGGAATATGGGGATGTCTGTATCTCCAATACAGGTAATGATCATCCACCTCCTGCAAGCTCCTACTTGCTGATCACAAACTTGCGTACACAGCTGCAGATCTCATTGGAGAAGAACTCGTGGCTACAGAAACGCATTGAAGACTTGGAGGAAGAGAGAGACTTCCTCCGCTGTCAACTTGACCGCTTCATATTCTCTACTAAGAGTCAAGAGAGCAATGGTGAGAGAGAGAAAGATGGGGGATGGGGGGTGTTTGACAGAAGGCGAGAACATGACAATAGCAGAAAACTGAATAATAAACCCATTTCATACAGGATTAATAAATGAATGGAATGTTTTCCTGACATTGGTTAATCTGAATATTAGAGCCAGGTGTGTTGGAACTAAACTCTCCAGAGACGTAGATCATTAGGACCAGGGATGGGCAGCTGTGGTAGATGGTATGTGAATGATCCTGTGTTTAGTTAACACTGGCAGGAACAGAACTCTTTGCCCTCTTTGTTGACTCGTTTTATTGTACATTTGTTTAGGTAATGGTCCTCGGAGTTTTTCTTGGAGGAGGCGACGAGGTAAGGAACCTTATACCCTTGTTTTTAAGCACTGCTTGCACATAATGTGCCATAGTGCCATTAAGAATATGCATTATACCAGAGATATAAACATTCCAATTAGGATGCTGTTTAATGAAACCAGATACACACTTAGGACTATAATAGTACCTGTATTCAGATGGATGGATTCAGTTGACATGATGGATTCACCTATTGTACACAGATGTCACTGTTAATGTAGATTAACAGGCCAAAGTCCATACTTTGTTATTCTAAGAAGGACCATTATTGTAGTGATCAGCAGGTTTGTAATTATTAACTTTACAGATCAGCAAGCAGAGGTCCAGCGTTCAGCCAACCGTCAGCCATTCCCTGCCCAGAGACCTGCCCAGCAGCCAACCAATGCCAAGGTCATGAGCACTGGTTCCGGATCAGTCAGTGTTCAATTGAATTCCCTGTTTGGCCCCTCCCACTCTCAGCCTCTTCTGCAAGGCCATGGTGGTGGAAGTAGCAGCAGCAGTAATAAAAACAGAGCCATGAATGACTTGCCAGGTGTGTAGGGGTGTGTTGTGTGTGGGATCATATAGGTACTGGGACACCTGCTATTATTTTTTCCAAAATCAAAGGTGTTTTCCAAAAAAAAGAGTTTATCCTGCTTTTGTTGCTGTCTCTGCTGTCAATGGAAGGCTTTCTACTAGATTGTGGAGTATTGCTGTGAGGATTTGATTGTATTCAGTGACAAGACCATTAGTGAGGTCAGGATGTTTGATCATCAAAAAGATTGTACACACAATAATTTACCATCAGAATTACACCATAAAATATGTCTAATCGTAAAATATGTCTAATTTATATACAATTATACCATGCATTTGGTTTTGTGATTTTGTAGGGTATAAGATTTAAAAATGAAGGAAATGGTGTTAGCTTGGGTATATGAATTAAATTCTCTGACGTTCTGACTCTTATAAGGTTTCTCTTGCAATTTTGTAGTGTTTCCACCTTCCTCAGAGTCCCTCTCACTTTTGGGAGAGGAGGAAGAGGAATTTTTGGAGGGCAGCTACCTGGAAGAGGAGGAAATGATGTCAGGAGAGGATGTAATGTCAGAAAACATGACTCTCACGAATATAGGAGCTTCTGGGAGACCCAGTGGTGGTCACCCAGCACTGAAGAGGAGGAGAGTCTTCAGAATAGCCACAGGAAGAGAGAGACAGCGAGGTGAGAGCAGTTCCTCTATAAATACTTATTCTTATTTATTGTAATACCAGATTTGTCGTATATAGTAAATTCAGTTTGAAGGAATGTGGATGTAAACAACAGATCTCAGACAATGAAATTAGGCTGAAATAGTCCAGAAACTATAGCCACTTTTCCTTATCCTGCTCCATATATCTGCACGGTTTTGAATATTTGAATATTCACAATGCATTTGTTCCAGTGCATTAACTGATTTTTAAGCTCTTTCTGAGCTGTTCAGACAGGGAGTGAATAAAATGACCATGCAATCTGTAAAATGTGTCCTTCCTTCTCACAGTGAAAGATGCGGCTGGTGTGTTGTTCCGCTACAAGAAGATCCTAGTGACGTACCAGCGGCTGAAGAACATGTCTAAGGCCTTTCAGATCCATGGTGTGGACCGCAACACAGTGGCATCCACTACTCCCATTGCAGAGTTGCTGCTGGTGGCTCCAGAGAAACTAGCAGAGGTGGGAGAGTTTGACCCATCTAAAGAGAAGCTCTTGGACTACGCCAGGCGTTGCTATATTGCCCTGGACCCCCAGACCCTTAGCAAAGTGCAGGCACTGAAGAAGAACAATCTGCTACTGCCAATTTCGTACAGGTACACTGTGCACACACACACACACACTCACACACACACACACACACACACACACACACACACACACATACACATACTCTGTCACTCTCTCTCTCTCTCTCTCTCTCTCTCTCTCTCTCATAGCAAGTTCCACAGAGCTCTCTGAGGCATTCACAATGAAGGATATAGGTGCTTTTGCATCTGGGAACAGAATTATAAAGATCACTGAACATTGATAAACCAGCCATTCCACATAAAATCATAATAGGCCATCCTAGCAAGTTCAGTCCAAAAGCAGAATGTAAGACACTTAAGGATTCTCCAACGCTACTAAAATATCATCACAGGACCTAAAGATGCCACAGCATCAGAAAGAGAATGTCAAAGGAGGAACAATTTGCTGTTGAAAAACATCAATATGTTTAAATATTAGATAAAAGTTTAAAAGGGCTATTCTTATTTTTTCACATGTATGTTTATCTTCTATAAGTGGGAATGTGAAGGCACCAGTACACCTCACTACCATATTACTTAGGATCAACATAAGTCTGATCCTAGAAGTCTTACTAGTTCTAAACTCAGCACCTTCTGAACTAAGGAAATTATGACGTTTGATATTGTATTAATCCTACTTTGGTGTGGTGTTCTATTAGATACAAATAAATACAAAAAAATGTGTTTTAGCTGACATTGCTTAAATATTTTTAGTCTGCCTTCAACTTATTTGTGTTCATTCCCATCTGTAGGTTAAATCTCCCTGTCATATTGTGGTTATTCTCAATCCTAGCCATGGATAATTGTGGTGTTACTGGGATTCAAACTTATGAACTCCTGTCTTGATAAACAGGCAGTTAGAAAGTTGAATCACAATAGAGTTGTTAAATCACGTGTGTCAAAGAATGGAATAGTAAAATTACTCAGATCTGTTTTAGGTAGTGTCATTTCACAGCTCTAGAGTGGCACAACAGTCTGTCTGCTCATCTTTTGAGAAGATCAGACTTTCAGATCCCTGCTTAGGCTCAGTGCTAAGTAGCAGAGTCCTACGTAGCAGATGTTAAGATTATAATTAATCAATTAATTAATTATTTGGCTTTTCTTTGTAGATATTTTATTAAAGCATTTCTATGTTGTGTACAAAATGTCTTTCTTCCACCCTCTAAAATCTGAATTTTTGCCTCCCTTCCCTACAGGTTGAAAGGAGTAGAAGCACGGTAATTGGATGAGAGTGAATGGCTTCTGTCCTGCTGTATCATAGAATCCCTCACTGTATTTTAATGTACAATAGAAGACATCACTCTCAAACTCCTGTTCTACTGTTCAGATCAGGTGTACTCTGACTCAAGCCTGCTTTTGCAGCATACTGTATTACCTCTGTTCTTCACTACAATGCGCTCACATAGAGCTTCAAAAAAGCTAGGCTTTCTCCAAAATGCTCACCGGCCATGAAACTGGCCATTTCGGTAGAGACTGTGTCAGTTGTATCTGTGAGCATCTTTCAGTCCTGTGTAGAAACTCTAGCTCTATGGTATCACGTGTTGTTCTGAAGTACTGAAGTACTGTATCAGGGGTTTCTTAACTCCATTCCACAAGGCAACTGTGTTATTGTTTGTGTGTATGTGTTGCTTGTACATTGCTCTCAGCACTGGCCTTACTGAAGAACTGTTCTCTTCTGGCCTAGTTTTGTGTAAGGTGTGCTGAGGTGCAGTGTGTACACTGATTGACACTGTGTGAAAGTAGACTGACATGAGCACTTGCTTCATCAGGCCTGTGTGGCCTGACCTCCTCAAGGCTGAATCATGGTTGTGTTCCTGCATGTAAATACCTGAATCATGACCTGTCTCTCGTTAGACACCACTGACTGTTGAGCATGTGAAGAGCCTGTGGTGGAAAGCCAGTTGGAAATAGGCAACAGGTGCCATATGTGAGCGACCAATAACGGTACGACAATAGAATAGCATAGTTCAGGTGTGCTTGCAGATCATATGAAGTTGTTTGTGTGTGTGTGTGTGTGTGTGTGTGTGTGTGTGTGGTTGTAGAGCAGACTACTCACAGTTACTCTGACTTTCCTCTTTTCAGGGAAATGTCTGAAGCTAGCTGAGTAAAAGCACTCATCACCTCACAGTCATTCTCTTCATCATAAAGTGTATTTGCTTGTACCTCTGACATCTCATTGTCCATCACCATTGATTACGGGTTGGGGCTGTTGTAGATTTCAATTTTGCCTCAGGAACCAGTCATTTTCTGTAGACGTAGTACAGTCCAGTTTTATCTTGTAACTCTGTGAAGGTTGATGGCTGTAGTGTTATTTTCTGCACCCTTTTTTTATTTTCTTGTTTTATCTCACTAAAAGTTGAGAATAGCCAAGAAACCATTTATTCATTGCTGTTTTGTCATGTTGAAAAGAGAAAGAAATTGATCTGTTCCTGTTGATTGTCTAATCATAAATGACACTAAAGCGATTGATTTCTTAAAAACTGTATATTAAGTCTCGTCCTTTCTCCTCTGTTCCTATTTTGAAAGCATTCCTTATGGACTTAATTGCTACAAATATACTGGTTTGGCAGACAGTTGTAACACTGTCATAAAAGATGATTTACTGGATATTATTTTAATTTGGATCACATATTTTAATTTGGGAGCAGCCATGGTCTGGTGGTTATGGAACCAGCCTTGTGACTGGAAGGTTGCCGGTTTGAATCCTTGAACTGGTAGGACATGACTGAAGTGCCCTTGAGCAAGGCACTGAACTCCCCAGTTGCTCCCTGAGTGCTGAGGTCAGGGCTGCCCACCACTCCAGGCATGTGTGCTCACTGCCCCCTGGTGTGTGAATTCACTAGTGTGTATGTGTGTAGCACTGTGTGTGGATGGATAAAATGCAGAGGATTAATTCCCGTCTGTCCACAACAAAAAAGTATAATTACGTACTTACACTGTAAAAATATACAGGCTGGCACACGTAACATTATAAAGTCATTACAGAGTGGCTTATGAGTTAACTAAACTTTAGTCACAAGTTCTCCTAAAGGCATAATTAATGCTCAACATTAAATACATATATGAACAAGGATTCTCTGTTCTCTGCGTTCCTTTCTTCTATATGTATGCACATACTCTGAAAGGAATGGAGCACCATCACTGAACATTTGGGGGCCGAGATGCCAATAGGCCAAGCAAAACATGACCAAACTACCATTTGGACACAACAAAGAAACTGTGGCAGAAACTGCCATTTACACCACTGCCTCGTTCATCTTTTTGTGATATGTGCATTATCACAGCCAGAGAACTTGTAGAGAATTACCCCTTGAGAATGTCTTCCAAGTTTGTTGGACACTAGAGGGTGCTCCTGACCAAATCCAAAAATGAATGGGTTAATATGGAGTGTTAAATCAAAATAAGTTTATAAATGTTTCGTTTTCATACCAAAAAAAATGCCTAATTTTTAATGATTATCACCAATCAGCACTAAGTAGTCACTATTGCCCAAAACCCGTTACCTGCATAAAAATAGTAATATACATTCTCTTTGCTTTTGTAGTGAAATACACCAATACACTTCTTTCCTGAATTTAAGGAAGATCCTGTAGAAGTGGTTTTATTCATTTAGCTCCATTCACATCCTTTCGTTGAAGACACGCTTATAGGCACCCTCTGGCATTTTGCAGTCATTTTTTTATAAAGATGGGAAATATGAAGTGGCCAAGCTCTCCAAAACCAACTCTGATCACATCCTTTAATGTAGCTGTTTGTTGTCAGAAACCTCTGAATTGCCTTCGACTCTAAACCTGAGTCTGTGTTCTTCCCCTTTAACTGTATATTACTGTAAATTAGGACCCCCCTTCCCCCACTCACAAGGGGAGGCCCATCTATTGCCAAACCTCTGCCCACTAAAGGTTTTGTCACTGGAATTCAACGTATGAGTTCCCGGTTTTTGAAAAGTAGGCAAAAATGATATATACTTTTGTGTCTAAAAAAGAACAGAAAGTTAAATTTACTAAAAGCTGTGTTTTTTTTTATGCATTATAGTTTCAGATTCCTTGTGTGATGCAACAGTCTTACTGCCTGCTCATCAAGTGTGACTAGGTCACAAGTTTAAATCTCAGAAAGGGCTCAGCGCTCCACTGTTGATCAACTCACAGTTTATTCCCAACCTACTGATGGGAATAAGCAGTAAACAAACTAAGGCAGAGAAGCCATAGACTAAACATCTTATAAAATATGTAAGCAGTTTTAACTGAGATGCAGAGCTGAAACATGCGAGTCATTGTGAGCTGTGACTAAATGAACTCAAAAAACACTGAGAATAGTTCATGTTAGGCTGCCTTTATTTTTTCAGTCCAGAGACTAGAGATGTAAACAAGGACAGCAAAGCTTTAATTACACTGCATTACAGTTACTATACATTGTCTTAATAAATGACTTGCCCGTCACTCACACTGTCATTTAAAACATGCTCTCTCCATCCAGCATCACGGTTCAGAAAATGTTCAAGGCGCATTTTAAAGATGCAGCAGCTGATTTCTTTTTATGGCATGTCAGTGTCATCTATGCCAACATAAGAACATTATTGCTCCAGAGGAATACACATGACACCACGTATCTCCCTAAATACCTTAGTGGTAAACTTTATGTACATGCAAAACACTGGACACCTTACCACCAGGGCACTAGAGACACAGGAGTGTGCAGAAGGCATAAAATCTATATAATCCCATTAAAAAAAAAGAGGTTTTCTACTGCTTACCATGTAGCATAGGAATAAGAGTAGATTTCCATAAAAGGTCCATATAAAGAGTTCATATTACAGTGATTTCTGAAGAGTTTAAAGCTTACAAGGATCCCAAGAGAACAGTTGAAAGCACAAGCATACACTATTCAAGGGGGCGTAAAAGCTGCTTGCATGATGAAATGGTTATGGTGGCGTGTCGGCAGATTCACTGGATTCTTTGAGCAGACACGTGTACAGTACTATTCCAAGCCAGATGTCTTCAGACAGACACTTCACACTGCAGCCGTGGCATTCGTAATTTTCAGTGTGTCCACCAGGTTACACTGCCGAGCATTTTCACTGTGTATTATTTCCAAATGAGACTCAGGAGCCCATCCACGATGTCTGTCTGATAAACGGGTTCCCTCCACCCAGCCTACGCAGTCAATAAAGACACAATCAATAATAATCATGCCTATAGACCAGAGGTACAATGTTCAGTAAAGTCAGTACAGTACACATACTGTAGGTTTTCAAAATGCTTTAATACAAGGGAAAATTGTCTCTGCCAATTGTGTAAATACACCTATGTTTGTACACTCATTGTCCATTTGATCAACTCCTCTTACCACAAAGGAGCACTTTGTAGATCTATAATTACAGACTGTAGTCATGTTTCCGTTGTACTGTGATCGGTTTCTCTGCATGCTTTGTTCATCTCTTCTCACCTTGTTCTTCAGTGGTCAGGTTCCCACCGGACCACTGCAGAGGAGGTATTACGTGGGTGGTAGGTCATTCTCAGTGATGCAGTGATACTTACATGGCAATGGTGTGTTAGTGTGTTGCTCTGGTACAAGAACATCAGACACAGCAGTTCTGCTGGAGTGTTTAAAAACTCTCTACTCACTGTCCAGACTATGAGACACTTCTACCTAGTTACTCCACCTTGTAGCTGTAAGAGACAGAAGCTAATCCATTTCAGCACTTGTGTTGGTTATCCTCTAGTCCTTCATGAGTGCTCACAGGATGCTGCCCACAGGACACTGTTGGATATATTTCTGGTTGGTGGACTATTCTCAGTCCAGCAATAATACCTACTCTGTGGTGGCATCCTGAACATTGAAGGAGGCTAACAAAGTATGTAGGGAAACAGATGGACTACAGTCTGTCGTTATAGAACAACAAAGTGCTGCTAAAGGGTAAGAGCTGATATGGACAATGAGAGTCGAAACAAGGAGGTGGCCCTAATGTTTTGGCTGATAAGTATTTGTTTTCTAGTCCTACACTCTACAAAATAAAGGTGCTTCAAATGGTTCTTTGGGTGACACCATGGAAGAACCATTGTTGGTTTCATAAAGATCCATACTTGTTTGTAATAGAGATGTTTGAGTGTGTAGAACCTTTAAAAGGTCCAAAACCTTCAATTGATGTAAGGGTTCTTTACCGGTTTAAAGGTTCTTCACACTGCAAAATATTTGTAAAGATTAACAAAACCTATTTTTACACTCTTTGGTCATATTTTGCAACACAGTTTCACATGCATTTCTTCTTGATTCCAAGAACAAGGCACCACATAGTTAGTAATATACTAAAGCCACTTCCTCACCATCACTGCTCTGCTGGTGAACCAACAGGACATCTGCCTTTTCCAGGCTGAGCTCATCAGGCTGCTGGGCAACGAATGCTCGGATGCACTGCATCTGTGGAATGTCTGTGAGGGAGTAAATGCCAAATATTTAAGCAAACGGGTCACTGCAAAGTTGTTCAATGACACATCTGTGGATTAGAAATGAAACATACCCTGAGCGGCACTGAAGTCTATTTCAGGATGAGGACGAGAGAGTGCAGAAATCCAACGCAGTTTATCAGCCCTGCAGGATTCCAAAGTAACGCAGAGTCAAATTTGATTATGTTCAGAGAATTAAAAAAGCCTCATGTCAGAAAGAGAAAAACAGCAAAAAGTTGACATAAAAGAGACTGAGACAGAGACGATATGCTAAATGATTTCAATTGTTTAATTCTCAAAGTAATGTAATGTGAATGTTATAATTTATCATTTTTCATTTTATGAAAATACACAACATGGACAAAAGTATTTGGACATCTGCTCATTAACTCTATGATTTGGAATAGTAAAAGCAATCATGATGGTTAATGGTGGTCATAACCATAATAATAGTATCTGTAAGTAAGAGGTCATGTACATTCCAATAATGGTGGGTGGGCAATTTGTACAAAGCAGGTAACAGTAGATGGAGGGTGGGCAGTTGGTCTGAAGTGACACGGTGCCAAAAGATTCATGTTTATCTGCTGCTGAGAGTGCTATTCTATTGGCAATACTACTCTACAGGGAGTCGACAAAGTGTTTGTGCATTTGCACATGTGTCAGCAATGGGTGAAACTCGTTGAATAGTGGACATATAATGCACAACCCATTTAATGTATATCCCACACATTGCTATGCACTTACATAACGATTGTCATATTCTGGCTCGTCAATATAGTTTGTTCTGCAACAAAAGATAGTTTGTGGTTCTTTATGAAACTAAAAAAGGTTCTTATATGGTATCACCCAATGAGCTGTTTGTAGAGTCTTTTTTAAAGAGTTGAATAGCATTATCTATCCATGTATGTACATATCAGGGGTCCTGCAGAGTTATCTTCCTGCAGACTGTAGATTCAACCCTGATACAAGTAATTACTGCCTTCTGAAGTTCTTGAATGGCTGTGTGGGGTGTGTTAGATTTGGGCTGGAGTTGAAACCTGCATGAAGGTTTTATCAGATGTCATCTGAAGTATGAACATATATATGATACATATGGAGAAAAAGCATGAACATACTCAAGAGCACAAACATATCTTCCTCCATACTCACTGTGTTTCTGTGCGCAGCAGCAGGGCTTTCTGGGCCATGTACAGGCGGAAGAGGTTCTTTTTTAGAGAGTGGAGCTTTACTCTGCAGTTTTCGGCTCGCAGCTCTGACACCGGAGCGTGGTCTATCACTGTAAACTTGCCACCTCTACACACACAAGAGAGAAGTAACTATACTGTATGATAAAGAGCAAGCTTGTGTTATTGAAGAGATGTTATGTAAGAGATATGTTATTTAAGACATATCCTAACTGTTGCTTTTATAACAAAAAGATGGGTAAACTCACTCTTTTGGTAGTGAAAGAAGAAGGTAGTCGTTGAAGAGATGCATATAGACACTCCTCTCTGTCTCCTTCAGAGTGAAATCCCTCAGCTCTGTGATCAGACCTTCTTTCACCAGCCTCCGTGATTGACTGATCAGTGGCAGCGTCTGAGAAGTACACGCACATGTTATTTGACTTCCTGAGGCTAATGAGTCATGCTGTATAGAAACTTATTGCAGAAATTATTTTTTTTTTTTTTCATTTTATCCTGCACAAATGGAAGGTAACAGGTTAGGTTTCATTCCAAACCAGTCCAATCCTGACTTTCTTTACTGACTTTCTGTCTCTATCCCAGCCTTCTATGTTGTGCTACACCAGACTTTCAGCAGCTTTCTGTTGTATGATTATTTTACCAATCTATTTACAGTCTACTACCCCTTCAGACATCATCCCCCTACTATAAACTCTAGCTTTGTTCACACACCCACGCATAGATACACTCAATACATGCCTCACATATGCATATTCTTGTTGCCATTCATGCCTTGTATCTCCAAAATAGTAAGTTTACAGGAAAAAGAAAAAAAACAACTTCTAAGCTTTTAATAGAGGTCAATCTAAAATATGTCATTTCAAGTCATTTTGAACAATTTCTATTGGTCTCTTTGTTATAAACTTTTAAAAGTAAAAAAAAAAACTACCAGATTCACATTATGTCAATAAGTTAAAAAGGCTAAATGAAATATACAAGATTTTCGCATGACATCAACAATATAATGTCATGATTCATACAGTAAAGTGACATTTATTCATATAAACCGAACCATATAAACCCAGTGTAAAAACATGCTATTTTTTCATCACCACACACATGTGACAACTAGCTGTAAGACCAATAAACTGTAGGCGAGAGTTAAGCTGTGTCATGCTTGTGACTATGAATGTAATTTTGTCCCATTAGAACTCTAAGGTTCTATCTGCATCTGAGCAGTTTTGAGATATTGAGCCTTAAAGTCTTTACAGTGACATAGAAACGTTCTATTATCTTGATAAAGAGTCTAAAATGCACAAAGTACAAAGAACAATGTTAAATAACTAAAAAAAAACCTCATAGTTCCAAGACATGATTTGTCATTAATACCCCAGATTGAACATTTTACATGCAGTACTAACGTGAAATCTGATGACTCAGCAATGAGCCTCTTTTGCTCAGGAGCTGATTAATGGTTGCAGGAGTGTCAGAAATGAATAACCAAGTTATTTATGTGATGTGTCTCAGGAATAAGTGCTTAGTGTAATTAAATGTGCTTTTTTGGCATACCTCCATTATTAGATAGCCCACTTTAGGTCAAATGGATCTTAGAATCCATATGACTTAATAAATGAACAGCTTGATTTAAATGTGCCCCCTCACTATTGTTGTTGCAGGCAAACACTTCATTGATGTTACACAAAAAAAAAATAATCTCTGAAACGGCAACTTTGCAGTAAAAGGAAAGAATCATTCTTAACTTTCAATGGAAATCAGAGTAAAATACTTTATACCGATTCATTTTGGTCCATTTGTTATGAAACTGTGTAAAGAACATCTTTCGGTTTTAAATGATGGAAATCGGGAGCATCGACTTACAGTTATGTTACTATTGAACGTGGCAGCTGAAGAGTCATACACACCTTGCAATCAAAGTCCACTTTTGCATTGAGACAAAGGAGTGATTCGATGCTCTTCATCTGTGATATACTCTCATTACTGTTCTGGATCATCTGCAAAGGAAAACAGCAAGATGATCCAAGCTGAAACATTGCAGATGTGAACGACAGGTGGACGAAGAGTAAAAATGTGTCTTGCGTACCTTCTCCAGTAATTTCATAGCCCTGATGGCTTGTGCCTCATCCTTTGTTTTAGGAGCTGTTCTCTTTACTATGTTCTGTAAGACACAGATATAGAATAGGAAAGAAACAGATTAATAATACAGCACGGGTGGAGGTAGAACATATACTGACAGTATGGTGTGGTATAGTAGTATATAGTTGTTATAGTAGAAAAAACCTAGTTTATCTAATCAGTCCATTGTTAAAGTAAATTAAATGAGATGCTGGTGGAACTGAACAAATCCATACAGTGTCTAAAGTTCAGAGCAACCAAACCTTAGTTCTTCAAACTTTATTCTTCTAACCACCCAACACATACTTGCATACGTGGCTGTGTCGTGAACATGCAGACCAGTGAACACTGAACAGGTTTCCACATCGACTTTTAAAATAACACTGATCTCTCACAATGACTTTCTTTTAAACATTCTGGTATCTTGATGCTGATGAGCGCCTTCACTGCCCCTGGTGTTTTTGTGTGTACTGTATCTGCACATGATCATACAGTATGCATGTCAAATATGCACACAATACACTGATATGTTGGGCTAATATGTCATCTAAAGTTTGTTTCGTGACCAGAGACAAGCATAAAATTACATATAGGAGGCAGCTTTTATCAGAACAGGGCAGGCATCTCCTCTCTCACAGCTGGGATGGCAACTGACAACAAATAACAACCTAACTGTTTATAACAGCAAGGCTAGACTATTATTTTTCGTGCATGTACTGACAAAATGCATTAATGAAAGCTTAAAGACAGGAGTCACTGGCAACAAATAAAATTAATAAAACTTTATAAAAAAAAAGCTCTTCAAAACAAAAGCAAAGCAAGTGTTCAAAAATCTGAATTTTGTAGTTATAAAGGTAAAAAATGTCATTTGGCCACTGTCAGTTTGATGCCAAATTGATGTACTGGTCCTTTACTGGAACCTGAACCATCCAAAGATTCTTCATGCTTTCACATCTCTATTACAATAGAGTTCTTTATGAAACCAAACATGGTTCTTCTATTGCACTGCTCAAAGACTCGGTTTTCGGTTGTCAAAGACATGGTTTTCTACCTCCCTTTGTGTTCACAGTTTCACATAACAGTATATTTTGAGAACAACTAAAAGAGAAAGTGTTTCTACTTGCCATTTACAATATGAAGGTAAACAGTACCTGTACTAGCAGTTTGAGACGGGTGATTCTCTGGAATGGGAGGATGAGGAAGGAGCGGAAAGGTAGCCTCTGGCACCTGGGGCTCTGTTCCAAATTTTCCACCACTTGGCGAAATCTAGCATTCTCATTCCTTTTTGAAGGAATGAAGTGAATGAGTAAATGGCTGGACAAAGGAAGTTGCAGAGTCCAAATGCAGGACAAAGAGGTAAAGGATAAAAGCTACATGGAAGGAAGGTTTATAATCCTAGCTGAAGATGCAGACACTTACATTAATCTTTGATAGGTCTTATCTTGGTAGGACTGGTTGGTGAGGTAGGGCACATAAACTCCTCGAAATCTTGGACAGTGTTTGAGGATGATGTCACAGACCGTAAAGTGCATAATGTTGCTTTCGACTCTTTCCTCCAGTTGCGTGTAAAAGCTGACACAACAAGACACAACAAAAATAGGCATTAAAACAGATTACTAGAAATGTGATTACACCTCTTTCTTGAAACATCTATAAAAAAGCTATTATATATTGGACAAATATTTGACAGTTACGTGATAATAAAGTAGAATGCCACAGTAGAGTGTCACACAACAGCTAATCTGCATGTGCAAACCTGCCCTCAGCCCATACAATGTATTGAGAAACAGTATAAAGCAAAGAACTCATACACAGTATGATATACCATTATTGTTGCTATTATGACTTTATTTTGGCACGGTCTGTTCATTTGTATTATTGTTAAACAGTTTATTTATCTGTATTAGTGACTTAATTTTGACACATACTGTTCATTTGTACTGGTCACTTTTATGGTAGCACAGCCTGTTCATTTGTACTAGTAACTTAAACACGGATTGTTTATTTATTTGTATTAGTGATTTTTTACTTATATACATTTAACCTGTTTTCCATCTTGTATAAAGTGGTACCTTGGTACCAAACCAACATCTGCTGTATCCTACCTATAGGCCATAGCCAACTTAACGCAGTAATGCTCCTGATCTATGTCCAGCCCAATATATGACAGCAAAGTCATTTCCTACCTGTGACTGATGGCTCTGACGTCACTCAGTTTGGAAAAAAGCCAGTTCCTGTCCTGTTTAGTCAAGAAGCTGTTCAGCTGTTTGCACTTGACAAAATGCTCCACAACGATCTCCAGACTGCTACAGTACGATGCCTCTGATGTCACTACCTCAAATCTCACCTGCAACACAGACAGTCAATCAGATCTGTCCTTCATTATCCTGGAGCCTTCCCCACTCTGCTGTATGAATGGAGTAGTGCATTACCTCCTGCAGTCGCCTCTCTTCCGCACTAAGGTTTTTCAAATCAGGGTTGTTCTTCACTCCAGGCAGCTCCTGCCAAAGCATGGGCGAGGAGGCGAAGGTCCTGGATAGCCGAGGGGATGCTGGCCTTGAGGTGGCTAAAGCCTCGCCGGAGAAAGGGATAGTTTGGGGCAGAGAAAAGTACTGCTGTGTAGGTGGGAGAGGTGGGAGAGGTCGGCGAGCCAGTGGAGGGGACAAAGTGGAAGATGCTTGGACTGCACCAATCTCTCCAAATACAGAAGAAACATCAGAATGAGACTGATGCAGGATCTCTCGGTTCTGGACCACTTCACTGTACTGCTGATACAGCTGAGAATCTGAGCGAGAGAGAGCAAAAGGACGAGAGGGAGATAAAGAGAGGGGGGGAATAGGCAGTCTTAACTAAATGAAAGTCAATAAAATAAGTAAACATGAGCAATAATCGAGCTGAATCCAGTTCAGTTATACAACATGTCTAGGCAACAAAATTGCCTGGAAACATTCTAGCTCCACACACACACCAGTTCAGATGCAGGCTCAACAGCTGTTCTACAGGTTCAGATAAATGTACATGCACAAACCTGCCCTCAGTCTTTAAGAAAAACAGAAAAACAGTACAGAGCCAAAGAACTCACCTTTCTCTCAGCAGAGTTTAGCACTACCATCTCTATCTGTATCAAGTCAGTGCTTTGGAAGTTCGTGTATGATATACCGTTACTGTTGCTGTCATATCAAAACCTTGAATCAAACCATTATATTAACCTTTTTTTTTCTTTTTAACACCATTTGAAATCTGCTCTGTACACCGTGTGAACATCACTTCAAACAGAAATGGCCCAAATCACTTAATATAATCACATAATATATATGTATCTTATAATTATATAATTAAGTTATAATTCTGGGAATATGCACCATTGCAATGCACAATTACAGTTGGGTACACCTTATTAACAAGTAATTTAACAAATGAAAGTCTAAAATTATTACAATATTTCTTTTTAAGTTTGAATAAATTACTATTCAAACAGTATAAATACTGTGTCTAGTTCAGCGCATGTTACCACAATCAAGGGAAGACTTCTGACCTGACAGTTATCCAGAGAGTAAGAGGGCTGTATCCAAGAACATTAATGGAAAATTGAGTGGAAGGCAAAATGTGGCAGGAAAAAGTGCACAAGACACAGGCATGACCATTGGTTGAGAGGCAAGTCAAGAACTTGGGAGAGCTTCACAAGTAGTAGACTGCAGTTCCAGCCTAGAGTCTGGAGGAGGAGTGGAGCGGCTCAGAATCCAAGATGTTTGAAGTCCAGTGTGATGACTTAGGGCGCCATGTCATCTGCTGGTGTTGGTCCACTGTGTTTTATCCAGTCCAGAGACAACACAGCCATGACAAGTGTTATGGAGATGGGAATTTACATTCCAGCAAGGTTTAGTTGGCCAGCCAACTTTCCAGACCTGAACCCCATACAGAATATGTGGGGTAGTATCATGGTGAATATATGAAACACCTGATCCAACAGTACAGAAGAGCTGATGGTCACTATCAAAGCAACCTGGACATCAACACCTCAGCAGTGCCACAAGCTGACTGCCTCCATGCCACACCACACTGATGCATTTTGTGGTAAAGGAGCCCCAACCAAGTACTGAGTGTATAAATTAACAATGTGTCAGAAGTTGGACATTACTGTAGCATACATCCTTTCATGTGTCATCTTATAGAACATTCCTTGATGTTGAAAAGAAGATATCACAATATTCTATTTTATTAGCTGCACTGGCATTAGGTTTTGTTATGAGAATAATGCCCCATTACCTTTGAGCAGTTATTTGCATGGGCCTTTTCATGTCTATATACATTCTAAGCAACATTAAAGCGTGATCTTTGGCCGTATTGCCCCTGGTGTTCTACACAGGCTTTCATGAAGCTTAGCTAAAAATGTCAGTCATTTAATATGCACATTTCAGACAGCCAAATAACACTGGGCCTTAAAACTTTTCACTGCAAGCAAACATAATTGTATAATTTATGGCTGAACACACAGCTCATATGAAATTAGCTCAGCTGGTTTTACTTGCTGATGATGGCACGTGTAACACGGACTCTTAAAAATGAAGGTGCTTCATATGGGTGATGCCATAGAAAAACTGATTTTGATTCTATCATTTACTGTATAAATCAAGAATCATGAAAGCAAATCACAAGTACAGATACTTACTATAAAATTTTGAGTTTCTCATTCTCGTCCTGCTGAGTCTTGCTTTAAATCTTCTGGAGGTGAAATCACAATAAAGTTGAAATTTGTCACTTGAAAGGTAAAGTAATGATTTTTAACCATTCAAACAAAACCATTTGATAAACTGTCCTGCAGGAATTTCACTTACCCGAGCTCAGATTCATTTAAGCTTTGACACAGCATGTTGTTGTCATCTTCATCTAAAAAGGAGAAAAAACAGGTTTATTAGAATCAGAATGTCACACACATTATCATACACATGTATTATCAAACAAATTTTACAGTATAACAAAGCAACACCAGCAGTTATGCCCTATATAATGGTTAATCCTTGAAATGGAGCATATCTTATGTACTATTGATTGATTTTGGCTACTAATCTTCTCCAGTGTCTATCCAATTTTGACAGATGTGTCTTCAGGAGAGTACAAACTGGAATCAATTTACTATGAAATCAGTTTAAATTTTATATTTTCTTTTTCATTTTAGAGAATGAAATGAAATTTGAATGAAATTCAATGTCTTTTGAGTTTGTCAAGCCAGAATACTATTGTTCCATTCCTTTGCAATGTAATGCCTAGTACAGATGCTCTTTTGTCAGGTTCTACCTGTGACTAAAAAAGAGGTTCTCTTAAGGACTGATTAACCCAACATTTATTTGCAGATAAGGGTACACAATAGACAGTAATTGTTGACATTCTGGCCTGTACTTTTTTTTCTATAAATTTGTTATATTGTCTTGATACTGTGGTATTATTTTGGAGCAGGCCACGTTAACTGAGCTTCTACTGTAAAACAGGTCAATTGATCAATGGAAAAGAGCAAAAAAACACTGTGTTGTCTGATATATCCTCGCTCACCTGTTGTGAATACTCGGGTCCTGCGGTCCCTTCCAGCTCCTCCTCCTTCCTCGTCTTCACTGTGTTTTTCAATTGTGTTCTTTCTGAAACCTTTCCTTCTGAAACGTGCCTCATTCCCCAGCTCTCGGAAACTGTTCGAGGTAAACACATCCCACACTGTTTTTTTCTTCTTCTTCTCATCCCTTTTAATGGATCCTTCCTTATCTATCTCGCCGTCTGAGGAAAGACTGTGTAGGTCAGGACTGGGCAGGAGCCTGTCATAATAGTCTTCCTCATCTGTCTCTCCTTCAAGCCCATGCTCCAATAGATCCAGCTCGTCTTCTGTGTCCAGGTCCAAATCTACTTGTATGAGAACCTTGTTTTGTGGTGTGTCCTCGGGTTTGGCAGGCAACAAATCAGTGTCTATGCACTTTCTCTCAGAGCTGTGCTTCCGAGGTTTATTAACGATTCCATAGAGTGGTGAGCCTGGATACTCTCCATCTCCTTGAAGTAATGCCTCAGCAGGAGCTCCCACACTTGGCTGCTCGGTTTGGGTGCTTGGTTCAGGCATGTTAAGGGAACCATCCTCAGAAGAACCCAGGATCTCTTTCAGTACGTCCTTAGCCCATTTGACATGTGCGGCAGCAGAGTTGCGCTTTCTTTCCTGTACGGTTTTACATGCCTCCTCTATCTCTCTGTTTTCTCCATCTGTCATTTTCTTGTAAATTGCCTTGTGATCCTCAGTGTGTAGTGTAGATATTCTGGATTCTGGTAGGTGTGGTTCAATGTCTTTTTCTGCACTCACACTGCCAGTAAACTCCTGTGATGATGTAACTTCCTGAGTCATCTCATCCTCATATTCTGCTTTTTCCAGTGTAGTGTCGTGATTGCTTAAAATCTGCTCATCTAAGAAAGTTTGACTTTTGGTCTCATGTTCTGCTTCGGTCACAACACAGCTCTCCTTTACAGACTCTTCAGCAGTTTCTATGTCTCTGAGAAGTGCTATGTTCTGATCAACTTCACCCCCACCACCAAGGGCTTGAGTCGAGTGTCCACTAGCATCCTCCTGCTCCACTGGGTCCATGCACAGGTTTTGGTTGGATCTTGACCTGGGAAAAGTTTGTCCAACCACACAAAAAACAGTGACAGTGCGGTCACTTCTCCCTTCAGTCATTTTGGTTTCAACCTCTCCCTCACTCTGGTGGATTCTCGTAAGTGACTGCCTAGTGCGATCCTCTCTAACTCCACCATCCCAGAATTCTTTACAGTCCTCAAACTTGTCCTCCTCTGCCTCGTCCTCATCTCCTCCACTAGACACAGTTACAAAACCATCATCTCCTGACGTCACTCTCTCCCTCCCTTCTGCTTCCCACTCCCTCTCGCTTCCCTCTTCCACTTCAGAGTCACCAAATTGACCACTCCCTCTCTTGACCACTCTGTCACTCCCCTCCGTGTTATCCTCTACATTTTCAAGAGTCTCCATTTGCAAGAGTGCATCCAATCCCCCTTCAGTGCCTGCATCCCCCTGTTCCCTCTCTTCCATGTTCTTTCCATCAACATCCTTCATGAACTCCCCTGCAATCTCTAGTGTTCTGTACCTGTCCTCTGGTGATGGTATTTCTGTTTCGTACTTTGAGTGTGATGTTGTCTCACCTTCCTCTATTGATATTCTTCTTCCCTTGTATCTCTGGGCATATCTTTCCCTGGCTCTCTCTCTTTCTTTTAACTCCTCTAATGACTCTGTTTTTGCTATTCCTGATCGAGGTTCCAGCCACATTTTCCTTGGTGTTCTCACTTGGCTCTCTGCTTTCTTACATTCTCTGTCCCTTTCAGTCTCCATTTCCTCTTTTTCATTGCCTTCTCTTGCCTCCCCTTCCCTCTGCCCCAGTGTTACATCCTGCCATTCTGTACTTCTCTTTTCCCCCCTGTTGTTGTCTGCAGTGCTTGCTCTCTCTTTGTCATCTGTGTATTTCATTTCTGTACTCTTTTGTTTGTGTTCTACATCACTTGCTGACATCCAATCTTCAATGCTTTGGGCTTCCACCTGCATCTTCCTGCGTTCAACACCCTCTGTTCGGTTACTTCTTCCTGTGTCTCCACCCTCCCAACTCCGCCGTCTTCCCACCCTCGCCCTCTCCTCTGGATAGAAGTCTATGTCTCTCACTGCTCTGTCTCTTGCATGGTCTCTTCTTTTTCTATCACTCTCATCTTTCTCTCTTTTTCTATCCTGAGTGTCACTTACTCCAACCCTCTGCCTGTCAGGGCCTCTCCCTTCGCTATCCCAGATTCTCTCTCTGTTTCGCTCTCTTTCTCTATCTCTCTCCATCATCCACTCTTTATCCCTTTCTCTCTCCCTGTACCCCAGCATTTCTGTTTCTCTTTCTTTTCCTTGCTCTCTGTCTTTTTTATCTCTCCGTGGCTCCATCTCCCTTTGCCTCTCTACGTCTCTCAGGCTTTCCTTGCTCTTGTCTCCCTTGCTCTGACTTTTGTCATATGTGAGAAACTCTGAGCCCTCTCTCCTCCTTTCTTCTCTCTCTCCATCACTCTCGCCCTCACTCTTTGTGTGCCTATGTCTCTCTCTTCTCTCTGCCCTGATCCTTTCATCCCTCTCATCTCGATCAGAAAAGTTTCCTCTGTCTCTGTCCATGTATCTCATACTCTGCATGGAATAAAAACAGTATTGCCTGTCTCTGTACTCCGCTCTCTCTCTCTCTACCTCTCTTGACTTCATGATCTGTTGGTCATTGACCTCCATGTCTCTCTCTCCTCTCCTATCTCGCCTTCCAAGATCCCACCCTCTCTCTCTTTTTCTGTCTGACTCCCCTTTCTCCACTCTTCCTCCACCATTCTTTTTCATTTCCTCTCTTATTCTTGCTCTCTCATTCTCTCTTTCCCTCTCTAGCTCCCTGTATCTCTGGGTGTCTCTGTCTTTCTTTTTGGCTCTTTCTCTTTCTTTTTCACTTTCACTTTTGTCCAGTTCCTTCAATCTTCTCATACCCCTCTCCATTAGTCTTTCACTATTCTGGTCCACAGGAAGCCTTGTTCTTCCCTCCCTTTCTTTACTTTGTCTCCTAGTTCTCTCTCTTTCTCTTTCTCTGTACTCACCATACTCCTGCACTGAAGCAATTCTCCCATTTATATGTCTACCTTCTTCTCTCCTCCTGTCCCTTTCTTGACAATCTCTATCTCCTGCTGTACCTTTGAATGCAGGGTATGTCTCCCTCTCTCTCTCTTGCTCCATATCCCTTCTTCCCCATCTTGATTTTTCCCACATTCTGTACATCTCCCTAGGTCTCCGTGCTTCCCCTTCCCTTGCTCTCGTTTTCGTACCAGCTTGAGGTCTGGCTTCACGGCTTATCCACTCTTTTGACTGATAGCCCCTGTCAGAAATAGCTGGGCTGCGTGGCAGCTGTGAAGGCTCTTCAATGGTCCAGTTGCCACGTTTGGCTCCCATGGCAACATAATTTTGATAACCTGTCAGGGATGGATATGTTTATTATTTTTACTTGACATTGTTTGTTATAAGTAAAACTCTATTCTAATTTATTCACAATGCAAAACTTAAAACATCATGAATCACTGACAGGACTTTTCTCAACAACTGAAGAAAATGTTTAGCAAAGCCCAATGTAATATCCCTAATTCCTTATTACAAGGAATAAAATACACTCATCGTCAAAGAAATTAGTTACACCCAGAAAGAAGTGTTTATACAGAAGTAGATTACTACAGAGGTAATGTCTCTCATTCTGTGTTGTCTATAATGCAACATGCCAGACATCTCAGACATGTGGGTGGAGTGCAGCCAGTAGCATCTCACACATTTTCAGGGATAAGTCTGGCAATGTGATCAGCAAGAGATGGCAACAGCATGTGGAGAAGCATCTGTCCTGCTGAAATAGCACATAGGTGTGTGTCCGGAAAAGAAACCTCATTAACATAAAGTTGGATAAACTGGCCAAAGGTGATGTGACAACAAATTGTTGATCTTGGCATTGACCACAGTGCCTCCATACATAGATTTATTGGTCATCTCCACAAAGACAAAGGTGGGAGGCCTCACTGAAGATGTCTTGCAGCCATTGAGTCAGTATGGTCGTGCGTTGCAATTGGTGGATTCCTTCTGGGTGCAACTATTTTTGTGATGGTGGAAACTACCTTTTCTATTTAAGTGCACTTGGTTATATTTCACTCTAGTGCTTTAACAAAACTAAAGGTAGAAAACAGCAAAACTAAAAACACCATTTAATTGATACAACAAAACATTGTATTTCCGTTGTACTTTTTTTATTGTTTGAAAAGGAAAAATGGACCAGTAATAATGCTTCAAATGTCTTAAAGAAAACATTCAATAAAAAAACATAAATAACTTTCTCCAGCAGATACTATTTTTGAGAACCAAAACATTTCACTATAATTGCATATTAGAAGCATATATTTAATATAATGTACTATGCTATGCTAATTGATTTATAAACATTTAAAATATTTAAAACATATATAAATATTTTATTAATAACATTTAAAATACTGTTCCCAAACAATTACAATTCACAAATAAAACACAAGACCACCATTCTTACCATGGTTGACTAAATAAGAACCTCAGATAAATAATAACCTAATAAATGTCTTCAACATTCCTATACTTCCAGTTCACTTAAACAAAATTACATTAAATATCCAAACAGTAATGGCATTCGGCATGGACTCACCTGGAAAGTGCCTTGTTCTCCCTGCCCCAGTCCTCCTCTCTTGCTGAGAAGCTAGGAAGGATTGCACAACATGCAAATACTCCACATACCTGTGTGTTCCCACTGAGTAAATCGGTGCTGGCAGTGATATAAATGCCTCACAGATAATCCTGATTCAATTATTTTCTATTTGCCTCACTTATATAAAGTACAAATGTTTATGTGCCAGAACTTCTCCACTGTTGTCCGCTCTCAGAAAGTTCCTTCCCCTCCTCCCAGTCTTCTCGAATTCCCAAACAAGTCTGAACACAGTCACAAAGATCCTCCCTCTTTCTCCTCCTCACTTTCACTCCCACTCTGGCAAAATGAGGAACACAACACAAATACCATCTCAAGCCATATTTTCAGGAAACACATTGGCTTTCTGTTCCACCCTCAAGTAAATCCAAAGAGAGTAAACCAGCTGTCCAATTGGTGTCCAGGTAGTCCAGGCCTCTTCACCTCTACACCTCCACTACCGTAGGCTTCTCTCTCAAACAGACATAGGAAGTGCACCTTCTGAGAACTTCTCTGACTCACTGTGATTGGAGAGCTCAGAGGTGTCGGGTGTGTCCATACAGTAAGGCAGGTACAGACTGTGTGAAGGGAGCTGGAGAGAGAAGGAGAGGGGGAGGGGAGAATGAGGGTAAGATATGAAGGAGGTGGAGAAGAATCAAGCCTAAGATAATGGTATGAAAACAACAATACAGAAGTTAAAAAAAAAATAACACATAACTGGCCTATATATAAGCACATGCGTTTACCAAGATTGCAAAGGTTAAAGCACAGATTGTTAGTCGCTCTGGATAAGGGCATCTCCTAAATGCCGCAAATGTAAACAGATTGCAAACAAGACTTTGAAAACCAGAATGTTACTGAAAGTTACTACTCCGTTGAATTTTTACATTTAAATACTAGGTTTCTCTGTCAAACCTTAGTCTTGTATGGTTTCTTGCTGAAGAACTATTTACTGAAAAGTATTTACTATTTACCAGTGTATCATTAACTTATAGTAAAACTAGGGAACAAAATCATCTAGGCCTGTTTAACTGTGCTCTATTTACTTATGCGTAAGCTGTATTGACACATTTGCTACAGACATTTCTCACTAATCAGCTTTCAATGAGTATTCAGTGTGTGGTAATGGGTGCTCTTTGTTAGATTGTTGGACGCTAGACTAAACTGATGCCCTTTAAATGCTCTCAATATGTAGACCTATGATTAAATCTATCAACCTTAGAGAGGGCTACTGTGATCATTTTGACCAATACTGAGGGTGCTGTTAGAAGCTGTGATTAACTGTGATCTGTTTTCTTACTCAGCTGAAATGTCTGATTTATCAAGCAGTCAGATCACTATATCTGAAATTGAACAGATGTGCACACTGTACACATAACAGAAATGTCTGTGCCTCATGAGATGTGCATACTCTTCATGGGCTGCACCCAGCATATCAGCCCAATCTGTTTACTAAATGAGCTAATTTGCCTATACACTGCTGCACAATTCAGATTACAAGCATAGTGCATCTCACTATGCTTGTATTAATTTGTTAAATTAATAAACAAATGCATTTTAACTCATGTCTGAAACTTCCTTCCTGCCATGTTGGTCAGTTGTAAACAAACCCCTTCAGTCTGACTGGTCCTCAACTGTACTGGATGTAATCACTTTAAATAGTTTCAGAATAATTAATAAATAAATGAGTAAATAATATCTATTGTCTTTACAATGTCTTACATCTTTACATGTAATGAATATAAAATCAAACTTTTTTTATGAAATCATGAACATGAATGAACCTTTTCACAATATTCCAATTTTCTGAGATGCACTAGTGTTTTATATTAATTACATTTATACAAGTCATGAATATAGCATTATTTAGTATTTGTACGGTAACTTAAGTAAATGCTTCATCATTGTAAAGGTAGTATTTATTAGTGCATGGGTAAAAATTATATAAAAAACAGATAATCATGTTATTAAGTGCTATGTTAAAACAAAAAGTATTTGTTTACTTGTAAACACTTACCCTTAACTTCTATGTCACCTTTGTTTTTCTTTGTTTTTCTCATTTTCTGTTGTTTACAGCTCTTCTGGCCAAAAACAGCTTAGACCAGCATGAATTCCAGACTTATGCCAGTCTACTGCTGTCATGGTACTGGTTGACCAGCATTGCAGGGTTCAAAATACATATGCAGATCTTTGCACGAGATCTGCTATGCTGGACTAAGCGTTTTTTACAGGGAGATAAAAAAAAATATGTAAATTACTTTATCGTATGTACATAGTTATAAATCATTTATTGGTGCAACTATATATATATTTTTATATATATATATATATATATATATATATATATATATATATATATATATATATATATCATTTGTTATAAGCACCTTTCACAACACTCAGGGGCACTTTTACAAAAGTAAGATAGAAACAAACACACACACACACACACACACACACACACACACACACACACACACAGAGACAACACACACACACACACACACACACATATATATATATATATATATATATATATATATATATATATATATATATATATATAGGTTCTCATTGTGGAGTTTCTGACCATGAACCCAAAGTCTCAATTTTCAGTTCACTGAGTCACTTGGTTATCCCTTTTGCCTTGTGAGATTGTGCTCCATCATGCTGGAAAAGTCCCCTGGATGAGAAGCAACAACACACATGAATGGTCTCACGATGCCTCCAAGACCTTTTCTCTGGACAATCCTTTGTCCAGATGTTCTGACACCCTGAAAGTGTCTTCATCAGAATAAATAACCACCCCAGTCCCCTGCAGTCCAGTCCCTATACCTCCTGCAGAATGTCAGTCTGCCCTTGATGTTTTGGACGTTTCACAACGATGCCAATGAATAGTGTGTTCCATTTTACTGGTCAGGAATATTTAGTCCCATTATAAACCCTTATGAAGCTCTCCAGACGACGAGCTTCCTACAGTGTAAAACTCCATCTCCCATAACCACCCTGACCTCCGCTGTTTACCGGAAGTCAGGCGCTGTAACGTTAGTCGGTTAGTTTCGCTTCCGTCTTTTGGTTTGATGAACAGGATCATGAGACTCTTGTCTCTCTGAAGCGCCTTCAGGTTCCATTAATGCTGGCTGTAGATGGTCGCTTTTCTCATGGGCATTACTGTGTGTGTGTTGAGGTCTGACTGGGCGAGGACACTAAGACCTGCACTGTAACTTCAGCTGCCTCTCCTGAGTGTCCCTCACTTCTCTGTCTGGTTTTGAACTTTTAGATCACCTCTGGACTCTGAAGTCTCAGAAGACTGACAGGTTAGGTAAAGGTCTGCTGTTCCTTGGTAAACTCATCTACAGTGCACCTCATGAGAGCTGCTCCTTTGTTACAGCTATGACAGGCTCAATCTCTAAACAATGACATGCTCATTTCTGTGGTCAGTAGTTAGGTCCACCATAAACTAAGAAGGTTTAATAATGAAAAGCTTTCAGGTTTGTTCTGCTTTTTTGAGAAAGTTCTTTGTGAACTTCCTTTTTAAAGATGGCAAAGTCTTGTGACCTGTTGGATAGATAGAAGGAAAAGTACAAAACAGACTCTAAACACTTTGTGTGTGTGTGTGTGTGTGTGTGTGTGTGTGTGTGTGTGTGTGTGTGTCCAGGATTTACTGTTGGCCATGTTGTTCTCCTGGAGAGCAGTAATGTTTCTGATCTTACTGACTGGAGGACAAGCAAGTGACAATACCAAGAAATGCAAGCTGTCAGTGGAAAATGACCACGAGAGAAAAGCCCTCGCTCTCCTCGAGCCCCTCACCAATGAAAGGTAAACTGTGTATTTTTATTTTTAAATTGACACAATATAATTTCCTCAATTTATCTCTAAGAACCCAATTTTTGCCCTGCTTCAGTTTCACTGCGAATTACACAGATGGAAAGGATAGCTACACATACTTCTTCCGGGTTTGTGCTGATGTAGAAGGAGTTAAAGATGCAGGAGTGGTACAGAAGGAGATGAGCAATGGCAAAATGACTCGCATCGGAAATTACACTGCTACTCAAGCTATTGCAGGAAGTGAGTATCAGTGTGGATTTTGTGGGTTTACTTCTGCAAGCCTAGCCAAAATGTGCTGACCCATACTGTTTTACCACTAACATTTTTGTTGTATGAACAGAATCCCAAACTTTAACATCCCGAAATTTAAAATAGGTTTTACATGTATCTGCTTCAAGTCTGTGATAACTGAACACAGCCACCTATTCCGTCTTTCTACAGGTGACTGGATAATGCTGATCTACAGGGGTGGAGAAAAATATGATGGACATTGCTCAAAAGAGGAGAGGAAAGCTATCATCATGATGTCCTGTAACAGATCTCTGGTTAAGGTGAGTTTTTGGTCTGATGTTGCTCGCTTGAATGAACAAGGAATGTTTTTGTAATAAAACAATGGTAATTCAGACTACAGACTTCACACTACCTTTGTACCGTGTGCAAAGTAAATGCTACTGCTATCAAGAAGAGAAAATCAATACAATTGGATTTTTGAACATAGTTGCCAATGTGAATTATTTTAGTTAGGGTTTGTTTAAAAGTTCTAAACTGTAGAGATGTATGTGTTATGTGATTACAACCCCAGACATCTCAAGAGTTGGAGAAATGTATTTTTGATAATGCTGCTTAGGAATTCTTTTCAAGATGTAGCTGTTCATTCCATTCATTTCAGCCTTGACTGCATGTTAAGGCTTCAGTAAAAATGCAGCCTGTTTAACCCTTTTTGTGGACCTTACCAATAAACCACATATTGCTATATATTGAAACATATTGCTTAATAGTAAGTGCTGAATAAATATAAAGACAGAGGTTGGACTATGGTCATGTAAAAAGTTTCATGGAACTACTTTTGGATAGGTACGCACCATACTAACTGTTAATAACTCGGCAAAAACTGCTGTCCTAGGCAGCTGTGATTCTTCGCTGTGTTTTTTTTTTTAAACTCATGATTTGGTATTGTCTTCTTTTCGATGCACATTTTGCTAACTTTACATGTCTTGTTTTTTTTTTTTCCAACTCTTTTAGGGAAATCTAACGGCAGTTCTGGAACAAAGGGAAAGGGACCTTGACTGTTTTTACCTGTTTGAGCTGGAATCCAGTGCACTATGTCCAGTTATCCCATCCAAACTCAGCGCTGGGTCCATACTTCTGATTGTGTGAGTACTTGATTCCTCAAAGTCTCATCGCAATCTACTCAGTCTCCAGTTTATAAAAAATTCTGTATGCAATCACATGCTTCCTTATTTATTGCGATGAATAATTTACATATAAATTTGAACTTGAACAGAAAGAATGAAAATCTTTGTAAGGAAATGGAGGGACAAATATATAAATATCAGCTTTCTTGGGTATGTGTTGCTAAAAGACACGAGAAGTTCAGCATAAACCACAATATCACTTTTTTAAAATGTCAACAGCTTGTAAAGCAGGTAGTCAGAGGTCATGTACCTGGGATAGTATACATTTATATTGTCATGATAAAAGTATGAACTGTATGTTCAGTGTAAATTAATACTTTTTTGGCTGCATTAATTACTGTCATATGTTGGGTGTGTGTAGTGGCTTCTCCTGTTTGGCTGTGTACCTCATTGGTGGCTTTCTCTATCAACGACTGGTGGTTGGAGCAAAAGGAGTTGAGCAGTTTCCAAACTATGCCTTTTGGTCAGAGATAGGCAACTTATCAGCTGTAAGTCTATATCTCTCTCTTTCTTGCTCTCTCATGGCTGAAATACATTAAATATTAAGCCAGTTTTTTTACTTTCACAGGATGGATGTGACTTTGTGTGTCGTTCCCGTGGCAGCAGAGAGGAATCGCCTGCTTACAGGGGTGAATCTACTGAACCATTAGATGAGCCAGAGGAAAGGGATGACCACTTGCTTCCAATGTGACCATGAGAATTTTATATAGTCAGGTAGACTTAGCCTAGGGTTGACAAGGAGTCTTATGTATGCATTGGAAAAACCAAAACACTTATCTTTGTGCATTCCCCTTACTGCTCTTTAAATTTAATTTGTCATCTCAGAATATAATCTTCTCATAGTATATCATACACATTCACAGTGTGAATGTACAATGTGTTTTGCACACATTTGATTAAAATGATCTCTAACCATACCAGGTATATGTTACACCTGTTCTCAGATGATTATTTAAGCAGGTCTTTGTTGATTTTTCATTCAGTTTCGCTTAAGAGAAACCTGCAAGTTGTACATTTGCAAGTATATTATGTGGATTCATTTAAGTAATGAATTTAAAACTCAGTGGCACCTGTTGCCATGTTTTCCTCCATTTATAGAGTACCTCAGTTCATTTTTTATCTATTTTCTTCCAAGGGAAAGGTAGATAATACAAAGACAGTTTTAGGTAAAGTTTACTTCAGCGATCTGTTAGTGTGACAATTGCCCCCGTTTACACCTGTCATTATCATGCGTCCTGGGTGATCCAATCATAAAGAACAGCACAAAGTAAAGGTGTGAATGAGATACAAATGTGTCTTGAGAAATTGAAATTCAATCACACATTGGAGTCGAAGACTCATATGACCACAATTCTTGTAGTGTGAATACCAAAGTGTCTGACAACAAAGCACTATCCACATCAACCCAGCTGGAAAGTACGTAATAACTGCAAGACCATACCGTCCCAATTTTCACATGAGGTAGCAGAGCATGCGATCGTGAACTAAATAAAAACATGTCTCAATGTTTTTTTATTAATTTATACACACTGTGCTACTCCTCCAGTGGAAATTAAAAATTCCATTCACAAAAAGGAATGTTTTTAAAATGTTAGTTGTGAATGGCTGTGTGCATTGGTTATCTTTCTGTCATCTGGTCAACCAGGATAAATGTTAATGCCAGCGGTGAATGGGGCCGATAAGAATGCAAATGCTAAACAGACGCATGTTTGGTGTGCTTTCAACCTGTTACACCCCATTATATAGTAAAGAATAATGTTTTATAGTACTGATGATGATACTTTGAATGTTTTTGTAAGAATGACTCATTATGGGGGAGAGAGAAAGAATTTAGAAATTATGGGTACTTTGGCTATAAACCTAAAGAAACATTGGATACTGTATATGATAAACAGTAACACAAATGTAACATATGGGAAACTTTTTTCGTTTCATTGCAGCTTGTTTTGTGCTAAATTGCACGGTTAGAGCTCCAGGATGTTTTTGGCAAACTGGCCTGTATGCTGATTGCAATTTGTGATTGAATATCCATTTTGTTTTGTTGAATTCAGTTTGTGTGAGTATTTAAAGAAAACCTTGTTATCTGCTCAGTGCACTGCAGATTGACTCTGCACTGTGAATGTAGATGCACAGTGATAAAGATAAATGACCTTTTTGTTGTTTTTCTTGAGACTAGATTTGAAATACTGGAAAATGCACTTCCAAAGTTATTTGACAATTCAACTTCATTTGCACTTGAAACAGTGGGGACTTCTTGAAACCAAACGGTTTTCCATCAAGAAAGGGAACCCTTTCACCAGATAAATCATTCAAGCAGCCACAAGGTTTGCTGAGTTGTCATGGATCTATGTAGAACCAGTTCCACTAGTTAAAACAATTGAAAACCCCTTTGTTTAAGAGCATACCAAAATTGTCAAGACTGTGTGTTTCCTTGCCCTGGTCCTGGAGGATCCACAGCCCTACACGTTTTGTGTTTCCCCTGATTCCAGCAGACCTGCTCCAATTAATTAGTTAAGTAATATGCTCTTATTGAGTGAAAGTGTTGGTGTTACAGCAGGAAATGTGAAATTGTCTTCCAGGACCAGCCTTAAATTATTACTACTGAAGCATAGCTTTTGACCTCAATTCACGTCATGCCATGCAATTTAGCAAATTCTGGAGGCACATCCTCAAAAATGAGGGTGGGACATTTTGAAAAGTTGACTCTAAAGTCATTTAAAATGGATTTGAACTTCTGTTACCACCAGCTAGATTTGCCCTTTGCTGTTTTATTGTGTGGGAATAATGAGCTTTGTTTTTGCTTGTGATGAGATTAAGAATAAATGCTTTTGATTGTTATCTGTTTTTTTTTTTATTTTCATTTTAGTCCTCTACTTTTGCCAAGCAGTTTACTCCAGACATTTAAGTGTAATCCATCTTGCTTTTCTATAACTATAGAATTTATATATTTACATGGGGGACCCATCCTTCTCTTGTCCACACTACTTAAAAATGATTGGGGGAAAAATGTCACAGAACCACCACATCCATTATGCTCATTAGTACTGATATAATCATAGTAAAGAAGGATGTTTATATTGGCCTTAATTATGATAATAACAGCAAATAGACTCAACTTAAATAGTTTAATTAATGGGTACTCATAGTAAAATTCAACTTAATCAGTAATGGAGGGTGGGCAGCTTGGTAGAGGCAGGTAGCAGTAGCAGGATGGTAGGCAGCTGGTCTGAAGTGCCTGATTATAACTGTTTCACCAGTTAGACCAGCCATGCAGACAGTCACTTTCCAAATATGATAGCCTATAAACCTATAAAGAATTTTCATCCTTTCAATTGTGATTATTTCTTATTGTCAGTTGTCTTTTTAAAGTCTCTCTCTATATAAGGGAGTATGTGGTGTGAAGGCATATTTCAACATGCAAATACTTTCACAAAATAAATACATTGAAAAAATGTGGACATGATCATAATTTAACAATGGTCTATATCTCATGGATGAAATAGAATATTATTTTCTCTGAAATGCATGCTGCAAGATG
Source organism: Acestrorhynchus altus (assembly GCA_034509495.1). Taxonomy (NCBI): domain Eukaryota; kingdom Metazoa; phylum Chordata; class Actinopteri; order Characiformes; family Acestrorhynchidae; genus Acestrorhynchus; species Acestrorhynchus altus. Next base: position 25,452,034 of record CM067507.1, read on the forward strand.
CTAATTTTGATAAACATTTTGTTTTTTTTAATTATTTGAAGCAACACAAAGTCTTATTTTCTGTATCATCCTTTACAAAGCATGTTATGCAGTGCGATATGAAAAGATGAACATATAATGCTTCTGTTTTATAATACTTTGGGATAATACACTGTGGATATAGGTTTGATATGTTTTTCAGATACTGTTTTGTAAACTTTATGTGTATCTTTAGAGAGAGCTGGTAGCAGAATAACATACTTTCTCCTCATATTTGTTCATTGTTACTGACTGAAGAATCACTCCAGACCATCTCCTAAGTGTAATCCAAGTGCATTCATTTCTTAATGGGGTCTGTGCTTTTTACCATGTTGATGCCATGGGAATTCATTTAAAGGATGTGTTAAACAGATGCTAGAAAGTTTTTGCAAAGGCTGTCCGGGAGAAAGAATAATCACTTTAAAACAACGTTCTTGAGTTGTTTACCAACAGATAAGTAACATTTGAATAGTGTTTGAACTGTGGATAGCTTCAAGTACAACTCCTAATTTACACAGTAACCACAGGTGATGGGTTAAGGTGTTGGACAACAGACAAATGCCCCTTGTGGGTTCAAACACCTCTCCTGATAAAAATATTTTAATAAATGTTTAAAATGATTAAATCTGATGTGTATTGGGGACAAACAGAGGACTGTGTCAATAGAGGGGTGTCACTATGTGGAGGACAGAATGAACAGTTAGCAGTTAGCATTCTGTATAATGTACAATAATGGAAAGTCCTCCATTTTGTCTCACAATGGATAAAAAAAACCCCATTTCAGAATTGTTTAGCTACTGTAGACACTTTGCATCAACAGCAACAATTAGGAGCACACCTCTCTGGGAACATGTGCAAAGCAATGGCTTCACCATGAGTGGGGTTTGAACCCATGTAGACGTTTGTCCATTGGGTCTTTATTCCAATAACCTCTCAGCCATCATGGTACATATTAAATTTCTAAAATGAATATTGGGAAAATCAAGCTCACTCTAAACACCAAGCGATTAATCCATATTAAGGTTAAAAATACACACAGATTAAAAATCCTGTCACAGAAGTGTTCTGATTCTTAGTGTATATTTTGCTTTATTTCCTGGCCATGGAGATGTGGTTGGCAATCCTAATCCTCTGTAATTATTCCCTATGACAAATGTGCAATATCTTTTCATGGCACTGTAGCTGTCTCTATCAAATTGTTTGAATTTTAACAGTAATAATAGAAATCTACATTTCCTACAATCTGATATTGGTCCAGGATGGCTGAGTAGTTAAGGTGTTGGACTTCAGAGCCAATAGGCATTTTTTTCCTTGTGGGTTCAAACCCCTATTTAACATAATTCTTGGGCAACCAGCCTTGTGACTGGAAGATTGCAGATTTGAGTCCCTGAACTGGCAAGACACAACTGAACACACAACACAACTAGAGCAAGGCATATACAGGGGTTGGACAATGAAACTGAAACACCTGTCATTTTAGTGTGGGAGGTTTCGTGGCTAAATTGGAGCAGCCTGGTGGCCAAACTTCATTAATTGCACATTGAACCAGTAAGAGCAGAGTGTGAAGGTTCAATTAGCAGGTAAGTGGACAGTTTTGCTCAAACTATTGCCATGCACACAACATTATGAGTGACATACCAGAGTTCAAAACAAATTGTTGGTGCATGTCTTGCTGGCGCATCTGAGACCAAGACAGCAAGTCTTTGTGATGTATCAAGAGCCACGGTATCCAGGGTAATGTCAGCATACCACCAAGAAGGACCAACCACATCCAACAGGATTAACTGTGGACGCAAGAGGAAGCTGTCTGAAAGGGATGTTCAGATTGTATCCAAAAAAATGTCCTTCCCAAGACAAATTGATGCTGTACTGGCCGCAAAAGGAGCCCCTAGTACTCCATACTAATATTGTGGTCTAAAACCAGGTGTTTCAGTTTCATTGTCCAACCCCTGTATTTCCCACCACTCCATGCATATCTGCTCACTGCCCCCTAGTTTGTGTTTCACTGCATGGGTGGGTTAAATGCAGACAAGGACAAATTCCTGTATCCTCTATAAACTATGAGCTATCTCATGATTGAGGCTGAATGCTGGCCAGTGTCCCCATGGCAAGGATCTTTGAATGATCAGAGTTTGAGGAAGACATGATAGTGGGTGTGACATGGCTTGGACATTTATGAAGTTGTGTGGGCATTTAACATTACTTGAAATACCAGGAATGTGTAATTGAAGACATTACCACGCCCAGTGGTCAGTGCAGTGGGTGGTAATTATTGTGACCATTGGTGTCTGTCTAATATTGTGGAATCAGACACTGACTCTGCCAGAAATCTCATTAAATTCAATGTAGGAGACCTAATGCCCAAAGTCAGTGCAGCATTCTTTAGCTTCTATAGAATATGACAAAAGCCTGGCATATAAAATAGTAAATAACAGTAAATAGATAAATAGTTCATGTCCCCTGAATATTAGGTTTTCAGTGTAAATAGACAGTCTTAACAATTCTGATTCAGAACAAAATTCTTTCTGCAGTGAACTGCTGTTTACTTTTAGCCAGATGTATGAAATGTTAGGTAATTTGCCACCATGTCTTTGTGGAAAATATACACACTTGAGACCACAGGGCTTAGGTGCCCTATTGGACAAGATTTTGGAAACATTTAGACATTTTGCAAAAATGAAAATGATTTCCCTGCATTTTATAGAAAATATAACACAATGCAAGTCAGAGAACACTGTTGAGGCTGTTGGCTGAAATCCAGACATGAGTGGCTTTATGCCAGGATGGCTTATTGGTCCTATAAATGAATATCATTGTCAGTTCAAAGTCTGTTTGCATGTGGTAAACGTTTAGTGCTATAGTACACAATGATACAATGTATAGTGAAAAGTATCCTTATCAATAAATATTGGACTTATGTAAATGTATGTTCTGGATCAATAGTGGGATTCAAACCCACAGGGACATACAACAATTAGATCTTGGCTGTGCCTGAAACTGGAAATAGCTGTCATGTTGACTTGCTGCCCAGTATGTCCCACAAGGCAGTGAGACTGATCAATGTTTCTGTATCATCACAAAGCCAACAATGTTTGCCGATGTTGCCAAGTATCAAGACCTTACTGATATAAATCCAAATATAATATAGAAGTCTGTATTACTAACCTTCAATTCAGACATGAATTGGTGTGTTCCTGTCTAAGAATACTGTATAAGTTGTCAGCATATCTTACATTTCAGACACAATCATTGAGTTCAGTGCTTTTACCGCTGAGCCATCTCCTACTGTAAGGAGGCAGCTTCACTGATGAGAAGAGGCTGTACCAGGATGGCCGAGTGGTTAAGGCGTTGGACTTAAGATCCAATGGACGATTTGTCCTCGTGGGTTCAAACCCCACTCCTGGTAATAACTTTGTTTAAGTAAATGGCCAGCAAATTAATTCTGGGCATCAGCATTGCTGAGTGGTCGATCATGGTTGACCGTAGGTTACAATGGACAGTTAGTCTTCTGGGATTCAATCCTCACTTCTGGTAATACCTCTGTTTAAGTGAATGTCCAACAAATTATGCATGATAGGAAAGTATATCAAACTACATCCTGGTAAAATATTGTTTGATTGGTATTGTTTGGTGAAAGTTGTACTATCCCAGTAATGTCTTAGGATTTGAGTGTAGAAGGCTCATGAATATCTACATGTTCTAGCTGTTCTCTGGATCTCCTGGGATTGAAGTGCTGGGTGATTTACTGCTGTCTCTGGGAACACTGTCGGCACTTGGAGAAGACTGCAGGGCTTAGAGCGTCCTTTGGGACAGGACAGTGGAAAGATTTAAGTTTGAAGCCCTCAAGATTTGTATTGTTGTATTAAAATATAACCATAATAAAATTAATGTGTATTGCCCCTAAATCTGAACACAACTAACTAAAAATAGTTCATTCTGCAAGTTAGGGGACACATTGAGTGGACACAAATGAATTAAACAATAATAAAAAACAAAAACAGACCATGACCATTTTGATTCAGTAAGAATATTTAGCTTCTATGAGCACAATAAAGGACTTGAGTCTCTTAAAATGGTAATCTTATTCCTGGAGGGGGAGAATCCAAGTCCAGAAAAGAACTCCGTTCCGGGTTTGTGCTCTGACTGCCCGGACGGCTGAGTGTGGATCAGCCGCAGCAGAGCCGCTCAGGCAGCGGGAGCAAAAACATGGAGCAGAGTTTGGATTTTCTGGACCTGGATTCTCCTGCTCTTCTTTCATTGCTTAATTGGAGGGAATCTGCCCGCGGAGGCCAGTAGATGTCGGTGTAGATTGTGTACAGCAGCCGAATAGACAGGACTGTACCAGTAAGCGGCGATAATACCCCGCTGGACAAGTCCGCCTCCTCGAGAAGAAGGCGGCAGCGGCTCTTATTGGCTGAGCGTTGGCGCGGAAGTTACTTGTGTGCAGCAGTCGGGCTGTCAGTTACTGTTTTAAACTCACGCTTTGCGCTCACTAACCCCGGATTAAAGCGTGCGGGCTCGGTGTTGGGGTCTTTATATGCAGTCTTGCAGGCAGTTCTGGGGGCCGGCTGAGGTGAATACATGGTGCTGGCGTGTCGAGCTGTTCGTTTGTTATGTTTTAGCCTGGGCAGCTATTTAGCCACAAAGCTAACTCTGTTTATTTGCTCTTTAAATCCGTCAGACGGTCATTAACCCAGCATCTCTCCACATTATCGGCCACGACATAGACACACGACATAGACTACAGCCGAATGCTTCCCCTGCCTTCATTATAATTTTTCCAGACTGGCTCTTCTTGTTGATGTCTGGTTAGATTTTCAGTTTGGGCAGCAGAACCTCCTGCTGTAACGTTGAACAGACGTGAAGTGGAGAAACAGCTCGTTGTGGAAGTGGACTGAGGAAATACTGTAGGAAGCTACAGTGGTAAGTGAGTAGTTTATATATCCTGGCCATGCCAGGCTGATGAATCTGTCCAGTCTGTCGATTAAAGTCAGGTATCAGTCACTTCTGGCTGAATATGGTGTTTATTGTGTGTAAACAGACCCTGTTTTCCTTTACTGTGGGGCTCTGTTCACTTAGGTGGCTTTACATGCCTGTGTTCACTGGCTTGTTAGTTTGCTCTTGTTGTTGCTGCTGTAGTTCTGAATGCTCACCCAGCTCTCAGCACCGATGTAACCTCCAACAATCCCTCCTTTGAAATAATCCTAAACACAGCTTTTTTAAATACATAAATGATCACCAGTCACAAGTCTTCATGTGATGTCTGTTCTACCAAAAACCTGATCTACTTCCAAGAAAAGTGAACACTTTGGAATTACCTGGATTTTTGTAGCTGTTGTGGGTTAATGCAGTGTACTTTGATTCTGACACACAGTAACTAACTAAACTAAGCTCTGTGAGTAGTAAGTAGAACTGTTATTGAACACGTTGAGTAAAACTCAAGACAAAGTAAGGGAACCCTTGGATGTAATCATGTGTACATCCTTATTAGAAGCATTCCTGTAGGTGAAGACGGACCATTTCTTCCCTGCAAATGTGTTCATCAGAAATACTGGGATGCCTCACATGCACAGCCCGCTTCAGATCATGTCACAGCATTTTGGTAGGTTTAGGCTCAGGACATCACTAATGCAAGACACATAGTTTTTCATTCAGTCTTTATATTATGTGCTTTTGGTCAGTTGCAAAACACAAGCATGTAGGTAATTGATATACTTGTGCGATTGTCTTGTTGGCTCACTTTAGCTTTAGGTTAAAGGCGGCTGCCCACTCTCTGGTAAAATGGTTTGATACACCTTTGGACTCATTGTTTTCTCAGTGATGGCAAGGTACCAGGACCATAGGTAGGCACAGTGCTGTTCTAAAACATTGTGCTCATAAGAGTCAAGAGCTTTTTTTTGTTTGGTGTGGCGTAACAGATAACACAACCAGTAGGCCATAACACCATGTGGAAGACTGGGGTTCAATTCCCAGTCTGGGCAAATATGCTGTGCTACACCAATAAGAGTCCCTGGGCAAGACTCCTAACACTACTCTGGTCCACCTCTGTAATTTGAGTAACCTTGTAAATTGCTCTGGATAAGAGCGTCAGCTAAATGCCATAGATGAATATATCCTGGTGGTCTTTGGCAAGTTGAGATGTGCAACAATGGGGTGTGTGGGGTTGTTCAGGGTTTCCTAAAAGTGTTAAATATATGAACAAGGGATACAATATTTACAGTCTTCTATAGGTCTTGTGTAGTGCTAGTGCTTGGGTTTTGTTTGAGGATTACCTGTTGTGCACTTGAAGTGATCTCAGAAGGACAACCACTGTATTATATAAAATAAATGAAATCCAGGTAATTCCCAAAGATGTTCTTTTTTCTTCCAACTATATTCATAAAATAATAGTAATTCTAATGAAAATATTTATTTATAATTTTCTTCACAGGGTCACTGTGTAGTTTGGCGGGTAAATAAACAAAAGTGTATATAGCAGTAGAGATGGCCTGTTCAGAGAATACCTAGTCATACAATTAAATGTGATTAATAAATTAAGGAATTGACGATGTTCTTGATTTATCATACTGTTACTTCTGTTGCAGTCTGACACAGTTGTTCTTATTTTCTCTCTCATACGCATACATCAACATGTGGAAACCTCTACAGCAGCACCATGCTTGGGGAATGTGGAATGAAAGAGCGAGATAAGCTGGCACTGAAAAAGAACTCGGTGGCACTTTGTAGAGAAATGGTGGTGGATGAACTGCTTATCCAGTTTTTGCAGGCAGAGGACGTTCTCACAGAGGGCATGGCTGAAACCATTCTGGTAATGTTCATGTAACTAACAGTGTTGATTCTGTTACTTTGTGTTAGGACCAGTTATTACCAGTTATAGTTAGTTCTGTTACTTAGTTGGTTAGGACCAGTTATTTTCTCTTTACCCACAGTGTTGATTGTATCACAAAAAGCTTAGTTGAAGAAACTAAAACCACTTCTAGAATTTCCAGTGGGTTGGGTTTTTCAGCATTGTTACACATTTGACAGGACAATATATCTCTTGACTGCACTGTAGTAATAGTGTTTGACCTTGTCATGACTTGAATCCTGCAGGCAGAGCCAACGTCCCATAAACGGAGCTGGCGTTTGCTGTCACTGCTGCCTAAGCGAGGCCCCCGGGCCTTCACCAGCTTCTGCACAGCTCTTAAAGAGACAGAGCAGCAGCACCTCTGCAGCCTGCTCATTAGGTTCAGAGAACGAGAGGTGAGGAAATAGCACCCACTGTAACAAACTGCACACTGGTACAGAGAGACAGCAATGCCAGAGGCAAATTGTCATAACAGGAGTGTTGCACATATGTGGTTGCAGAGCACACCCACAGAGAGTGAGGGAGAAATGTCATTGGCACAGGACACCACATCTGCTAAGAACAGGGGAGACCGGGAGGTGAGGGTTATAGATATCTATAGACCCATCCAAATTCTGTAGAATTTAACAAGGAACAGAGTTAAGGAACCCCCTAAAGGAACTGGGAAGTAAGAGGCAAGTGGCATTGCATAGCAATATATAATGCAGTGGGCTAACTTTCACAAAAAGGTCACAAAAATTACCACATGTGGACAGTAAATAGGGTTGATATTTCAAAGATAACAAATGCTTGCAAATACTTAGTACATGCTTAAGGTATGGAAACTAGGGCTTATCTTGCCCAAATGGACATTCACTCCACAGCTAACAATACACCAAATTGAATTCAGTGCTTTTTTTATTCAATAATTCAGTTAGACATGGCTGTTATTGACATTGTGTAGGTTTAGTATGTGAGTTATTTTTCTGCTTGTTTTATAATATATGTTAGAAGCAAGTATGGACATAGAATTTGTTCTACTCTAGTTTTTGGCTAATTAGTAACCAAGACGTTAACAGAGTGAAAGAGCAGATGTTTCAGATTTTTTTTGTTTGTTTTTTAATTCTTGCTAGCAACAGTATTCTGAGGACACATAACTGGAGTCACATGAACACTTTAAAGTCTTCAGAGTTTAGAGTAGTAGAGTTGGCAGCCAAGAGAGACAAAACATGGCTTACTACTACACTTGTGGTACCACGCCCAAGCTGCAGGCAGTCTTTCTGGTGATCTTGAATGAGTCACTAATAGGTTATCTCAATTCTTACAGTTCTAAAGTTTTTAACAGGTTGATAGGGACAGGCATGTGGGATAATTTACATAATGTTTACGGTGTAGTCATTTGAATGTCAGACCTGTACTATATCAGAGTTAAATTTTTTGTTTGTCTCTTGTTTCTGTTACAGAGATTTCCAAACCCCACACTTCCACTCCCAACCCAGGAGTGTGCAATACCTGCCAAAAAAGCTCGCACTCATGGTGAGTGTGTCTGAGGTTCTGCTCTATAGTTTGTTAGGGTCTGTCAAGTTGTTTATCCTGTTTATTATACTTGTCATGATAACGTGAACACCACAGTAAACTCTCGACACCTTTGGAATCATCTGTGGTGTTAGCTGTTGTTGACTATATACTTTACTTAAAGAACACATGCTCACTTTAGGCTCTATTCATTGGTGTATAAAATGCAGTTTTAACAGGGAGGTCAGCGTAACTCAGTGTCACACATGAGTCCCTCCAAGCAGAGTTAAATATGATTGCTTTGTGCTTTCAGAGTCTATGGAGATGTGTTTGGATGCTGACAGTCCTGTGACCACTGCTGTGCTGCCATGCACACCTGAATTCTACCTGTCCCACAGTGCACAGGTACACACACAAAATTCTCACAGTAGGTGTGCTTATCTGGTATCGGATAACACTTAATTTTATGCAGCTGGGAGCCATACGCAAGTTCACACACATACATATGGATTCTACCTGTTGTGCAGTGAACGTATTGAATATTATGAGTTTGTTGTAATTTCTTTAAAAATAGTGAATTGACATATTTTATGTTCCTTACTTGTAAAGTGATATATTTCAAGCCTGTTTTGAAAGTTTGGGCCATGTGGGCAAAATAATGTCCCTATATATTTTAGCTAAATGGTGATATATGATACAATATATGATGTGAAAATATGGTGCCAAATTAGGACACCCTTTGCCTTCAATATATTTAAACATTTGTGAAATATTTTCTTCATTTCTTCTTAAGTCTTTATACATACCTACATGGTGTGTATGTGTAAGAACACGAGTGGGGGCAGAGGAGAACAAGGGAGCAGAAAAAGGTTTTCCTCAAGATTGAAACAGAACATTTAAGAGTTTTAAAACTTGATATTAACAATATATCCTTTTTATATGCCAATATAAATATCAATATATTGCACAGCCCAATTCATAGAAATCATAGAAATCTAGAATCTCAGCTGATATGTTGAATCAAGTGTGTTTGGAGTAGGTAATCTACTAAATATGAAGGTGGTGGGGGGACCAGGACTAGGTTTGAGAACCAATGTATTAATCAAACAGTATCACCACTGAAACAAAAAGGCTGGAAAAGTCACTTTAAATGCAATGAACATTACGTCAGTTTACTTTTTTTGCGATGTGATCGTACATATATCAATTTCCATTGATCCTTGGTCTGTTGACACCTCAAAAAATGCACCTGTCCACTCAGGCCTACCAGATGAGCTCTAGTCCACGGGGCCTTGCCTTGGTTGTGAGTAACGTGCGCTTTGATCCAGAATTGTCAGAACTGGACATGCGGCGAGGAGGAGAAGTAGATGAGGAGGTGCTAAGAAGACTCTTCACTGAGCTGGACTTCACAGTTAGCCTACAAAAAGACCTCACTGTTCAGGTACATCAAATACTTTGGTCTGAACTCATGCATAAGGCTTTGGTTGGGCTACAGTGGTAATTAATTTGTGTAGTGTATTGGAGGTTGTATGTAGTTTGTAAATGTGTAATTGTTCTTTATTGCTTATGACAGTGTTATAGGGGAACTTTAATTTGTTGATGAATGTTAAGAACAATAGAATTTATTGTTTAAATCACTTGTATAAATCTCTCCACCTCCCTCTCTCCCTGGCTCTCAGGCCATGCAGGACTGTATAGAGCAGTTTGCACGGCGACCGGAGCATGCAGTGTGTGACTGTAGTGCTGTCTGTTTGCTGTCCCATGGAGTGGAGGGTTCCATCTATGGAACTGATGGCCAGTTATTGGAGGTTATTCCTCTTTCTGTCTTTACTTCATGCTTTATCTCTGTGTACTTACAATGTTTTGATCAATTGAGCATGAATCAATAAAAAACATAAATTGTTGATTTGTACTCTGCTAAGGTTGAAAATGGATGCCTAATACCTAATTTAGATATTGTAAATTATCGTACTGTTATCTGCACCATCATATGCGTACACAGATGATTATACACATTATCAGATTCACTCTCTCACATGCATCTAAGCCTTCATTTAAGCTTGAGTGCCCACAAACCGTGAATTTTGGGCAGTTGATTGTGGGTTGCATCATATTCTGTGAGCAGTTCAATTTCACCCAGTCTCCATGTGGGTTTCTACTGGGTGCTCTTGTTTCCTCTCACCTCCCAAAAACACACATGGTATGTCAATTGGATATGCCAAACTGCAACTATGTGTCAAAGTTTGTGTGTTGTATCCTGTGATGAACTGGCTCACAACTCACAATAACCCTGACCAGGAGCAAAATTGATTTCAGAAACCAAAATAAGAGTTGAGCCTTTAATCAACCGCAAATTGGAATACTCATGTTTTATTTAGAATATTAAATAATTGACTGTAGTTTGTTTACATTTCTATATGCAAAAATCTTTCTCTGTCTTTTTCTTGTAGTTGGACTGGGTGTTTGAAACATTCAATAACGCTCGCTGCCCACTCCTTCAGAATAAGCCAAAAATGTTCTTCATTCAGGCCTGTAGAGGAGGTTGGTGTTCATCTGTTTCATATGTACTGTGTAGGCATTTTGCAGATATAGCATGCAACTTTCCCATTCCTGTTTCAGAGGAGATGGACAGTGGCGTGGACCAACTAGACGGTGATGATCGTAAGGAGCCCATAGGCTGTGAGCAGAGGGATGCAGGTAGAGAGGAGAAGAGTGAAAGACGGAATGAAGCAGGGGACGAAAGGCTGCGTGTGAAACTGCCCCAGAGATCGGATATGATCTGTGGATTTGCCACTCTCAAAGGTTTCAGTGTGTATCCCTTTGTGTCTTTGTGGGGGTGTATGTATGTTTAGTAAATTAATTTACATAATTATCTAGTCAAATATGAGTGAGGTTTGGGTTTAAAAAGGAACTGTGTGTTCACATGCCTTTGCGTTTATATTAATGTGTGTCCTATTATTTGTATTTGAGGCACTGCTGCGATGAGGAACACAAAGAAAGGCTCCTGGTTCATTCAGGAGCTCAACACAGCTCTGAGACAGAGAGCCAGAGACACCCACTTATCAGATATACTGGTGCAGGTAATAGACAGGGAGAGCATTTAGACTAACAAATGCAAGAATTTGACACACCTTGGCTTTCTTTATATGTGTTTTATGTAACACTGCTAATATTGTTCCTCACTAGGTGAATGGACGAATCAAGGAGAGAGAAGGTTATGCACCAGGTTCAGCTCACCATCGCTGTAAAGAGATGTCTGAATTCACCAGCTCCCTCTGCAAAGACCTCTACCTCTTTCCCAAGTACTGCCCAAACAGTTAAACACACACTTGAAGTGATAAAAAGAACTTTTGTACACAAACATTCCAAATCTATCATCTTGCTGATTCCTCAAATGATTCCTTAAAAGTACACACACACACACACACACACACACACACACACACACACACACACACACACACACAGTTCTTATACATTTTGCTGTTCTGCTGACATTTGGGCCAAATATAGAATTCCAGACTTTCCGTTGTATTTACCACTTCACACAGTCATTAAAAAGACACCTGGTATGATGTGTTTTTACAGACATTTAAAACATGTTAATGACACAAACACATGCTCATTTTAGAATGTGGGTAAAGTTGCTGTCACCCAAAATCCTTGTATCTCATTTTTTTGATACGTTCTGAATCTGGCAGCTGTCTCTTTTACATTGTGTAAAATTTCAGAAGATTTAATAAAGATTAGACCAGTAGAAATGGTCCAAAAAGACTTGGATTAAAAAACCTTTGTAGGTTGATTTGTAATGAAAGTTTTACTGTAAAGCTGGAGATACAAGCTTTTTGCATGGCAGTGCAAAGTATATGTATATATATATATATATATATATATATTATTTTATATGAAGTCAGAATGCAGGTGAATGAAATAACCGGTATTTTTCTAAATGTCTCTTAGTGTCTTTTGTTACCTGGGTTTATCTTTTCTAGAGTCACAAGTTTATGAATTCCAGTGCTAGACTTTTTTTTTCCCCACAGAGATCTATTTTTGTCATTTTTGTAGGAACACATGAACTCTTGTACAGTTTTGATCTTACTTTATATCATTTTATGTGCTTTTTAATTTTTATTTCTCCACAACATGGAATGCCTTTCTGCCATAATTAATATGTTTTCTGCTGAGCTTTGCGGGGTCTGCAATACTGACTGTACAAATGTCTGCTTTAGTGTTAGGGCAGAAATTAGTATTGTTAATTACTAAACCTTAGAATTAATTAAGGTGTCAACACATAAAAAGATAATAGGTATAGAGGTATAAAATTGTGTACTGGTCTCAGCAGTAGAAAAATGTTCATTCTTGTATTTTTCATTACAATGCATCTTTGCTTTTTGTAAACCACTACTGTAGTTACATTCCACAAGTTAATTTTGTTTGCTGGTTATCACTCAAACATTTTTAGTTCTGTCTTAGTTCTCCTCTAGGAGGCAGTAGTGGTCTATGAGTGGTATTCAACATTTCTTACTCACAGCCTTGTCCTACTACAGTGAAGACTGGTCTAAAATCTTTGAAAAATTAACTCCTGCTGTTTTGATGCCTCTCTGTCCCCTCTCGGATCTGTATTGCCCCTGTATTAAAAGTTTGAATAGATTTTATGGTCAGTACAGTGATGGCTTTAAATTGGAAGCCTCAGGGGCTCAGTTTAATGCAGACAAACAATGAATGTAAACACTGAAAGACTTTTCAAACTTAGATATCACAGCTTTAATATTCATGTTAATTGGCAAGTTGTTTCTTTGGTATGACTCATGAATTTGACCAAATCACATCCTGCAGTATGTCGTCCCATCATCCCTGAGGCATGTACAGTATTCCAGTGGTCACAGCCTTTGACACCTTAAAGCCCTCTGACACCCGCAGTATTTCATTTCAACTTTGTCATTAACACTTCATTTTTCATTGTCAGACACAGTATGTTTTTGATTCTACAGTTTATTAAAACGCATTTAACATGGCAGCATAACTATTATACAGGGCATATGTATATATTTATATAGAATTATACAATAGATTTATTTATCATAACTATGACAGTATTTTGTAGACACATACAATTTCCATATTGTACTATATACAGATTATTGTGCCAACTTCAAAATATGCAATTTTACATTGATCTGTGTAGGATGGTGCTGGGAAATAAGTAAAACATATTCACTATGGATATACGGTGTAAATGATATCAGTAAATTTAGAAATCAAATCCTGTTATTTTTGGTGTCCATAGGTAATAAGTTTGAACTGCTGATATCTGATGGAGAGGATGGGCTGTTGTACTGATGAATCTCTTTGTAGTTAAAGTGTTAATGTATATTGAACATTCTGTCTCAGAGCAGTATGGATCTACTGCTTCTGTGATTGCAGTTATTACATACTTTCATTCCTAGCCTAGTGTATATAGTTATGTGCCAAACATTGATATACAAGTATGAGTAATTGTTAATCTCTTTAAAAAGGACCCAACTACACCGAGAGTACTTATTACAAATAAGTAAATAAATAATAAAAATAATATATATATATTTTTAGGAACTGTATGTTTATTCTAGGTGAATCTACTCAGTTAAATATTTGGTGCTCTTTTTTTTTTTTTTTTTTTAACAGTTTCGCTTGTCCCTACAGTTCTAAACACAAACCTGATGTTTTCAGTTATTTTTTTATATTCGATTTTGGACCTTAACGGTGGATGATCCAGTCTGTTCACAGCAACACACATGGCTGAAACTGCTCTATGTGGTCCAGCATTTAGAAAGTTGTTAAGAAGTGCAACAACTAAGAAAATGTTTTATATGCTGCTTGGTTTGTGCTTGGTATAAATAAATGAAGTCTTGAGTACCATTTCTAGTTCATATTTAACCCTTCTGTTATGTTCAGCTTGGAGGAACAGCAGAAATGTTTCCATGTATCCATTTTTTTGCCCTTAAATATTGTCTTCAATATTGAGTTTAACATTGAGTCATGAATATTTAATCAATTCAATCAATATTTAGTGTAATCATATTTTCATCATGATTCAGATCATTTTTCTGTACACAGGTAAAAACAAACAAAAATGAAAGTTTATTCAGATTTTATTAGACTTTTAAGTTTGCAAACTCCCCCAAATAATTTAATGAGATAAATGTATGTTCGTTACACTACATAAGCCCAGCAAAAAAAGGTTTAAAACTCATAAAATAATTCAAAATATTTTTTACAATATTTTATTTAATGTTGAAATGTGTTTTGACCCACAGCATAATGAGGGTTAAAAGGTTGACTTTTTTCACTGCCATTTTCTGTTTCATTAATCATTGTCTGGGTGATGTGGGGAAAACTGTTTCTCAATCATTTTGTGATATTTTTGTAAAACTGAGAATAAAGAATTTTGTTTAAAATTGTGTGTGTCTGCGTCTGCGTGTGTGTGTGTGTGTGTTTACAAGTGTTGGTCTGCATACCTGCCTGCATGTCAGCTGGTATGCTTTTGTGTGGTTGTCCCATTGTGTATTCCTGGACATTAATTAGCACAGTAGAGAGAGAGAGAGAGAGAGAGAGAGAGAGAGAGAGAGAGAGAGAGAGTGGAGGTGTTGTATTACTGTTTGGTTGTCATGTTGCTTGTGTGTTTAAGGTGTAGTCTCAGCTGTCTTTGTGGCTGGGGCACTTTGCTGGTCAAGCTGATCTAATGCAGGTTGAGATGTAATTATGAACATCTACGATCTTTTTAATTGCTATAGCTGTTCTGCTCTGCATGCTGAAGTAGTGTATTGTTGGCGCTTAAGCCACCACCCCCCATCGTGATGCATTTTTCCGGTTCCTTCTGTGGCCTTGCTCAGGTTTCCCTGTCCTACTGTGGCTGATGGAATGACTGCTGCAATGGTGATTCACCCCGATCACATTACATTTGCCTGCCATAATGTTTTCATGAGTATGCGAGTGACTAGATTGTGATCTACCCAGTGTTCTGTCAGCTCTCAGTGCAGTTCTACCAATTTATTTTTTATTTTTTACTTATTTTATTTGATTGACAGCCTTATAAACAGTAAAACCTCAGCTGTTCTGGGAAGACCTCAAGAGTTTTGGTAGAGAATATTAGAGATCAAATGGCATCATGAAAACCAAGGAACACACCAGACAGATCAGGGATAAAGTTGTGGAGAAGTGTAAATCAGGGTTAAATTATGAAAAAATATCTCAAGCTATGAACAGCTCATAGAGCACAGACCAATCCATCATGTGAAATATGAAGGACTATGGCACAACTGCAAACCTACAAAGACATGGCTGACCACCTAAACTGACAGCCCAGGTGAGGATAATTAGAGAAGCAGCCAACAGGCCCACTTTCAATCTGGAGGAGCTGTAGAGGTGGGGAAAATCTGTCCACAGGACAAATATTAGTCACATACTCCACAAATGTTATCTGCTTTTTTTTCAGCAGGGATAGGGCAGCTGGTCAGAGTTGATGGGAAGATTGATGGAGCTCAATACAGGGCAATCCAGGAGGAAAACCTAGCAGGACAACACCCTTAAACATACAGCCAGAGCTACAATGGAATGGTTTAGTTCAAATATTCATGTATTAGAATGGCCCAGTCAAAGTCCAGACCTAAATCCCACTTAGAATCTGGCTTGAAAATGTTCTTGAAAATGAGCTTGAGGTTTGCACAGGAGAACGGGCTGAAATCCTCAGCTTTTAGGTGGTAGAGGCATAACCCAAAAGTCTGCAGCTGTAAGCAGAAATGTTTTTTGGTAAAAATGTTTGAAAAACCATGTAACAAGTGAGTTGCACCAGCAAATGTTCACATACTTTTGCTTACCACCCATCTGATCCCACATTCAGGAGAAGACAATACTGTTCCACAGTAGAAAGCTGTTCCTCAATGCTGTGGGGGATTCGTACTCCTCTAGCCCACGTCAGGCATTAGGCATGGTGCCATTAGGTCCGTGATTAGGATGGCTATTCTATTGGCAATATAGGGAGTAGAGAAGCTGTGTGTGCATTTGCACATTGTGTCAGCAATAGGTGTAACTTAAAATACCTGATTGTATTTATTAGAAGAGGTGTCCACAAATGCGCATATATTGCATGGTTATGTGTGTGTAATATAAGGTTTATAAGGTTGTGTGACTGCAACAATGTGTACAGTATAATATGTATTCATGCAATCTTATGCAAAACGTTGAAACAACCAGCTCAAGTCTGACATTTTTTAGTTAAAACCTCTACAGGAAATGGATGTCAGTAGTGTGTTATATATTATCTAATTCACTGGGTGTGTAGGGAAGCAGTTGTTGGCAGGAAGGTCATATTTTTACCACTTCATTAATCAGAGTTGTATGTGGATCGGTTTTAATGTGCAGGCTGTATTTAAAGCGTGTGTGTGTGTGCTTTGGATTTAGAGCTGTGTGTCTCAGCTTCCACCTCTCCGATGAGGTGAAAGTTGCTGAGACTTTCCCCCTTCTCACCCACACGCCCTCATCGTGTTACAGGGGCACCCAAAGGGGAAGCAGTATCCTCTCAGAAACGTGTGGGCCTGGAGGGAAAAGGGAGGAAGCAAAACAGAAATTCAGACGGGAGGGGTGGATGGGTGTGAGGACGGACAGGCCAGTGGGCCGGCGTGCTGCCGGGGGACACTGGCATTAAAGGCAGGCGAGGGCAGCGATTAGCCGCACGTTGGAGCTAAGAAAAGATATGCGGGCCTGCATCATCATTTTAACACACGGAGACACATACACACACTCGCTTTTGTCTGATTCTGTCCTCATCTCTGTGATTCTGAGTCACCTAATCTGTCTTTTTGGTCCTTTAGCGTCCTTATCTCTACATTGCACACATGCTGTTCGTTTATCTTTTATGTATATATTTAGTTCATGTAATGCTATTGCTTCCTCTGTATACTTTGTTATATTATTACTCATGTTTGCACATTGATAATGTACAGGGGTTGGACAATGAAACTGAAACACCTGGTTTTAGACCACAATAATTTATTAGTATGGTGTACTAGGGCCTCCTTTTGCGGCCAATACAGCGTCAATTCAATTTGGGAATGACATTTTTGGATACAGTCCAGGTTAGCACCCCAACATCCCTTTCAGACAGCTTCCTCTTGCGTCCACAGTTAATCCTGTTGGATGTGGCTGGTCCTTCTTGGTGGTGCTGACATTACCCTGGATACTGTGGCTCTTGATACATCACAAACACTTGCTGTCTTGGTCACAGATGCGCCAGCAAGATGTGCACCAATAATTTGTCCTCTTTTGAACTCTGGTATGTCACCCATAATGTTGTGTGCATTGCAATATTCTGATCAAAACTGTGCTCTTACCTGCTAATTGAACCTTCACACTCTGCTCTTACTGGTGTAATGTGCAATTAATGAAGATTGGCCACCAGGCTGCTCCAATTTAGCCACGAAACCTCCCACACTAAAATGACAGGTGTTTCAGTTTCATTGTCCAACCCCTGTATGTAAATAACTACAGGTGTGATCAGAAACTGGGTTATAGAACACGAGCATAAAAAGCTCTGTGGTCTGCAGCTGTGGTCTGATGGTCAGGGAACCAGCCTTGTGACAGGAAGGTCACTGGTTCGAATCCTTGAGTGTTGTGTTGGGACATGACTGAAGTGCCCTTGAGCGAGGCAGCTCCTGGGTGCTGAGGATAGGGCTGCTCACTGCTCCCAGCATGTGTGCTCACTGCCCCCTGGTGTGTGAATTCACTACTGTGTATCACTGTGTGTGTGTATGGGTTAAATGCAGAGGGTTAAAGAGTATAATTAATATTAAAAGGTTCTCAGAGTCTACTTTTGAGTAGTGTACCTCATGGTGAGAGATTGTTGAATGAAAGTTGGCATAATTCAGTTCAACTAATTGCCCACCAAAACATTCTGGCCAGGCCACTCTTCCTTTTGTTTGGAATGGTGTTGTGAAGGAGACATGTGGCCTTGAGGTTTTGTTTGGGATCCAGTGATGGTCAGGTTTGAGTATAGAGGCCTCATAGTGAGCACTTCTACATTTACATTGATGGCATTTAGCTGACGCTGTTCTCCACAGCGACTTACAAAGTTACACATATTACAGAGGTGGGTCAGTGTAGTGTTAGGAATCTTGCCCAAGGACTCTTACTGGTCTAGCACAGCAGTGTTGGCCGAACTGGGAATCAAACCGTGTGGTGGCTTGCTGTTGCTGTTATCTGTTTTTACCACTCCAACCACTACACACAACCGCTTCAATTCTTTCTTTGCTGTGGAGTGATACAATGCCCAACTACTGCTATGATGATGAGCTGTCATATATGACAGTCAGCCACTCCATTAGTGATATGATGGACACTAACAGCTCAGAGATATGTGAAGGACATCCTGCTGCCATGGGTTGCCTCTCATGGCAGAGTTTCCATCTGTCATTTTTCAGCAGGATAATGCTTCACACACAGCAAGGTTTTCCCAGGAATCTTTCATCCAGATTGCATTGTCTAGTCACCAGATTTATCATCTATTGAGCCAACTGTGATTCCAGCTTTGGCAGCCTATGAGTGCACAGGATCTACAGCAGCAACATAAGCATGCATGATGTCATATCAATCTGTACACCTCCATACCCAACTGTATCTCATCTTGTATCTTGTGTAAGGTGGCTCAACAGGATACTAGAGTCTCCTGTCAATTGTAGAGTTTTCTTTAAAAATCCTTTCATTCTGATATTGTAATCGTATACTATTACATTCACACACATAAAGATTCATTTGATTGAAACATCTCTTTCCACCAACTCCTTTAATAAGTATTTTTAATCTTTATTTTGATGTTTTTGCTTCATCTTTCATTTTACCCTCTCTTTGTGGTTCTGTCTGTAACCTTGACATGTTATATACACAAGAAAAATATACATGATCCAAGCACACCAGTGAAAGTCCTGCTCAAAACTGGTTAAACTAAGATGTGAAACCAGGAGAATATTATGTTGTTGATAGTGAAGGGCACATTACCTCAAGACTCTGGTAGTTACAGGAATATAGGGTGCTATATATATATATATATATATATATATATATATATATATATATATATATATATATACACACACTAGTGCATCACAAAAACATTTATATTGTTTAATATTCTTGATCACAATTTAAATAAAAAATAAACCCACATTTTATATTCATTACACTTAGTGACATTTCAAGCCTTTTTTTTTGTTTTACTGTTAGTCAGTTTGGCTTAGCTCATGAAAACCAGAAATCCAGAATCTCAAAATATTTGAACATTTTAATTCAAATCTTAATAGATTACTAATCACAGTATCAACTTTAACACAAATACTTTAAATATAATTCATATAAAATTTGATATATCAATATCAACCCTTTTCACAGTATTTTAATTTTTTGAGATGCTTTAATATATCATATCATTGCTGTCCAATGAAATGTATCTTCAAAATGGTGCCTTTTTACAGGAGAGGGCACTTTAATCTATAAGTAATTAGAACATTTATATTGGTCTGTACATCCAGGATTCAAATGATGGAAAAAAAATGAATATTGATATACATGGTTTCCATTGGACAACAGCTATATATATATATATATATATCTCTGTGTGTGTGTGTGTGTGTGTGAACAAACCAATAAAACAAGCCCTTCTTATGTAAAAAAAAAAAAATCCTTACTAATAAAAGTTTCTATTAACAGAAAAACTTCAAGTATTCATTACATGGATTTTTTGGCAAGTCTTCTATTGCTATATTACTCCCCCTCATCTGCCTGCAGTTAACCATGCTATTCCACCATTCATCTTTGTCTAGGTGTTTATTTGATCTGCTTCTATAAGAAACCCAGTGAGAGACTATATATAATTAGAAGACTGAAGAGGTTTGGGGTCAGTAATAACACCTTGGCTGTGAATGCCAGCTTGAGAGAAAATGTTTAATATTTCTGTGTGGTGCGGACATCAGTGAGTAAAAGTAAGCTGGGTAGGGTAATCAGAATGGCATGAAGCATAGGCCAGAAAAGAATAGGCTAGCAGCAAAAGTCATTTGATGATCTTTATAATAGGGCATTACTCAGAAAAGCCACAGCAATAATTAGAGACCCAGCGCATCCCCTTCATTCTGAGTTCAAATTGCACCTTCAGGCCAGGGTTACAGAGTACCTTTGAAAAATGAAAAGGTCTAAAAGGAATCATTTGTTCCTAATCCTATTCATTAACAAACTGCATTAACGTCATTAAGCTTCTTGTGTGTTATGTATATTCTATGATTGGTTGTGTATTATGGATGTCTGGCATTTGTCATTTGATGTTGGCTTCCTGTTTTGGCAGGATAATGAAGCACCATTCTATTCTATTCTATTCTATTCTATTCTAATCTATTCTATTCTATTCTGACAAAAACCTTAGCATACATTGTGTTTTTGTGATGCACAATATGCTTTTGTGAGTGTACTGTAAATATCACCATTGCTTAAAGACCACATTTCATTACAGAGAGCGTAATTTAGTCCTGTTTCCTACAGATGGAGTGCAGCGGATTTTGAAAATATATCACTGTACTTATTATGGGAAATTATTTCAATAGCAGTTTTTAATAATCTGCCACTACTGTTGTATCTTGAAAATGTCTTTACTTATTGTGATACAATATTTTACCCACCTCTTGGCCAGAGTACCTGGCACTGATTGATATTCAGTGCATGCAAATACAGTGCCTGTGTTGATTTTTCCCCTGAAATGTAGTTTTCTATAATGAGTGTGTATTTTTAATAGTTGATTTATGTTATTATTGGTGCTGGGTTTGTTCTGAACATACACATGTGACGCACTTTGGGATCAATATCGTTTAGGTATGTGAAAAATCTGAAAATGTCAAGGCATGTCAAACATCTGTCAATCTGGCTGACAGGCCTAAGACTCTAGAGAGTTAATTGTCATTTGCACTAATGGTGCGAGCATTATAACATGATTGTCAAGTGTCTTAGTTGTGTGTGTGGGTGTGTGTGGGTGTGTGTGTTTCAGGCACTGCAATACAGGAGCAGGAAGATGTGTATGTTTATTTTTGGCCCAGTGTGAGCCTGTCGATGGCTGCCGATGCGTCGCAAAGGAAAGCTCTGAGATATCAACAGACCCTGGTCAGTCTCTCTCTTTCTCTCTTTTTTTACCTCTCTCTGTGTCCCACTGTCTCTGTCACCCTCCTGTGTGTAGTGTTGAGCTCAGGTACTATGAGTGGAGCCCATGCTGAGATTAGCAGGCTAAACTATGACAATATGAAGAGTCTTATATTCCAAATATAACTCCTTTTAAATGATGGTGCTCATCTCCAATAGCGCGCACGTTAATCGATTTTCCATTCTATTCTTAGTGGTGTCATGTTGAGAGCTTGCTAAAAGCACAAATGGTAGCTCTGGGACGGTTAGGACCTGTGGCAGTGCCCTGTAGTGCATGATTGGAACAGTTCTCCAGTTGTTATGAGGTGTTTTCTTGGGGTGCCTGTTGCGTCCAGCTTGAATGCTTTTACACTGACCAAAAGTGAGCACCTGTTTACTTTGCATTCTGTTTTCCACTTTATACTTGAATAATAAAGTGCAGTTGAAGTTTTAAAGGCAATTTTTCCATTCGTCCCTTGTTTTCCAGCTGCTCTGCAAAATCTCCCACTTTAAAGGGAGCTGGTGGCTGATATCTTTCTGCATTTCATTAAGCATATTTTGGTCAGCAGTTTCGTAACCCATCCATTTTGTTCTATGTAGCACCCAAACATGTGTGTAAAGTGTAACATGCGGTCCACATCTGTGTGGCAGTATGCTTGCAGAAACCCGAGCATGCAGGTTAAATATACATCCGCCAATTCTCTTCAGCCCAGCCTGAGCAACACATGGACCCCAGCTTATCAATTACAACATGCAGTGTTGCCCCTTACTCTTAGGGTGCTTTTCTGCCATCGGTCAGAGTGAAGTGGCCTTCATACTTTTATGAGGTCCCAGGGATGGAACGGAGGTGGAATAGAGGGGGGATCTGAAACCTCAGGGCAGAGATGTGTGTCTTGCATTGGTGAGAAAGCGAGAAGCAGCAGTGAGAAGGTGTCAATTCTTCCCTGCTCTCCGCTTCTTTCTGTCACTTGCTCCATTTTCCACTATTAGTTTTGCACAGGCTGAACGCAGATTTCACTCACACACCTCCTTCAGCCACTATTTGCTTATTAGTCAGCAAGAGGATCTGGCAGTAGTTTATTCTCTATTACACAAATGCACAAATACACAGCAGTGTGTGTGGAATTTCAGTTTAGGATCATCCCCTTTCTTATCAGCAATATTTGCTGCTCTCTCAGAACTATAAACTTTCTACCTCAGTAACTGCTGTTATCATGTACATCTATATGTTACAGTATGTTACATATCGCTTTCTGCACCTTATATCCTCCACAAACATTTCACTTCATTGTACCACTCGGGACTGTCCTGTCCTGTCCTGTCTGTTAAACGGTCTCTTGTTTATTGTATTTTATTTACTGTTTACTGTATTTATTGTAGTGTTTGCACTTTATTTTGTCCTATTGTTTTGCTGCTCCATGTCGCACCTTGGTTCCAGAATAACTAATTTCGTTGCACTGTGTACCTGTACTCAGATGTAATGACAATAAAAAGCCTTGACTTGACTTGAACAAAAGAGTATGGACAGACAGACAGACAGACAGATAACTAAAGAGAATCGAGAGAACAAATGCTTGAGTGTAGAGACTTTGACTTTGAAAACAATCCTTTTATGTTGTGAAATGTGACAAAATATTTCTGCACAGACAAAAGAATGTATGTTTGTATTTAGTATTTTATATTTCATTTACTTTTATTTAAAGTACCCTTTTATTACGCTACTAGATGCTTCACTCTCCCTCAAGATCAATAAAAAAAGCTTGCATAACCGATGTGAAAAAGCTGAAAGTCTGACTCAAGGTTTGTAGACCCTTTTAAATGTTGAAAAATTTGACTTATTTATTAGTCAAAAACAGTTTGTAGAACGTGGTTCAGCAGGACCAACAGGAGGGGATCTGCTCGGAGGTGCAGCTGACCCAGCTCCTGTCAAAGTGCCGGAGATACATTCTTCACTGTGTGAGAAAGAATGATAAAAGCCAAACTCAAGAAAACAAGACAAACAGGTGGTAACAGTGAAGCCAATCGTTAAGTATGTCCTGCCCAAAAACATCTCCACTTTATGAAGAGAAGAAACCATTCCTACATACCGTCAATCCAGAGATTCATACCCTGCTCCAGGAATGCAGTCCACAGCCCAGAGATTCATTTTCACACAATAGCTTAGGCGTAAGTAGCTTCTTCTTTAGGATTTAGCTATAAAGCCTGCTTTTGTGGAGTGCCTTATTGACTCACGATCATCATCATGAACAGTCAACTCAACAGTGAGTCACTCCATCCAGATTCCCTGCCTCCCTGGTTGTCATTGTATAACAGGTTTCAGTGGATCTCCTCATCCAGACAAAGTGTAAAGTGACATATTTCCCCTTTTCTGTTAAATCAGTGGTGCTCTGGGGAAATCCAGTACCTTTTAAAATGGTTATGAGTGAACTTTTCCCCAGAGCTCTTCATCCGTCTGTAAGATTTATGTCCTGCAGTATCTCATACCACATTTTTAGGTACTCCTTGAACTAAAGTAAATGTAGGCCTCCACTCACAAAAGATATGATTACGTTTAACACAGGATTATAAGTTTAACTGAGCTGAACTGGGCTGTTTCTGAAAACATTTCATTTACTGCTTTGCTGCTTTAAGCTTCATGTCCTTGAGAAAAAAAATCTTATTTAATCTTTCTCAAGTTCAAAACGCTGTTGAGCAAAGTCAACCGGATTTTGAGCAGTTTCTTAAACGACACATGAACCTCCGCTTTGGGACTTGTGGGATCTGTGTATTAAGGGCTGCTGACAGCATATTGTCAACCACACAGGCACCCAACTAATAACTGCTGCATTATGGGCAGTGTAGTGTCCTCCCAGTATATACAGTAAGCTTCTTCACTGTCACATAGGAGCCAGGTACAGTTACCAATACCGGAATGTTTTCTGAAAGTGGCAGAGACAGGGATAGGGAGGGAAAAAGGGGCACAACGGAGAGAGGAGGGAAAGACTAACAGGCAGGTGAAAGGAGTGGAGAGGATGATGAGAGAGCACATTAACACTTATGGGACAGTAATGAATTTTGATCAAATTCTGGTAAGAATTGTTTTTTGTTTGTTTCTTTGCATCAGATTGATTTGCTTAAGGATTATATGCTGTGCTAATACTGCTGCTATGATGCTGTATATATTTTAATATACACTGTCATGGTTTTCTGCATACATTTTTATTTACTATTAAATGTTAATTGCATGTTGTCACATGGTTAGTGGGGTATATATGATGTATGTATATATGAAGCCCTGGACCACTTTATAGTTATCATTATATTTCAGATGTATGAAGCACATGAGATAATAATAATAATAATAATAACAATAACAACAACAACAACAACAACAACAATAATAATAATAATAATAATAATAATAATAATAATAATAATAATAAATGTTAATTGCATGTTGTCACAAGCCAATATAATATATTCACACACACACACACACACACACACACACACACACACACACACACACACACACACACACATGAAAACCATGTATCTTCATTTTCTTACTGTATTCTGTATAAATAGAAATACTCTAAAATTTGTGGGAAAAAAAAGGTTAAGAGCATTTTTGCCCTTTCCTATAAAGTTGAGATGCATGTTTTTCATTAGACAGTGATATAATCGTAGCTGATGATATCAGTAATCACATAAATATAAGTGTCATAAACCTACTAATACAGTAAACATATTAAACATACAACAGCCTTTTTCACCTGTGCTTGAGCATAACCGTACCTATATGGCTGTTTGGAGTTGAGAATCAGGGACAGGTTGGTGGAGCTTATACAATGTATGTATGAAGCCCTGGGGCTCTTTATAGATGGCTCTGGAATGCTTCAAGATTGTCATTATTATTTATAGTCTGTGTTTTTATGTCATTTAACTTTGTTGTGCATGTGTTTTAGCCATGTGTGGGTTATTGTGCCTGTCAGGATCTCTAAATCTGTCTGTCATTGCCTGGGTCAGATTTTATCATTATGACACACACACACACACACACACACACACACACACACACACACACACACACACACACACACACACTGAGGAATCCATCATTATTGTTTTAATTAACTCTCAATGTCACTATGCCCTTCACTTCTTATGTCTGTTAGCAGCTCTTTCTCCCTCTCTTTCTTTCCCTCTCTTCTCTACCCCAATCTGCTCCTCTTTTTTTCCTACAAACCTTTAAGTGTTGCTGCATCGTATCTCTGTTATACTGCAGTATAATATTAATGGTGTAATATTTTGAATTTTGTCTCTGTGCATCATCACAGTCGGTTTGAAATGAAGCAGTCAGAATCGTCACACTTTCAGCTTTAATTCAGTGTGATTACAGCCATTATAGAATCATCATGGCATGATGGAAAGAGGTTTCTAAGGCCTTCAGAAAGAAGGTTGTGTGCATATGAGTCTGACAGGGGATTTAAAAATATTTGAAAATGATCAATCAGCCGTTCCACTGTCTCAAAAATAACTTTCAATTGGATAACATTTAAAACCATCCTAGCCAGTTCAGCCCAAGAGCGGTCCACAAGATGCGTAAAGAAGTCTAAAATGTCATCATGGGACCTACAGGTGGCTCTCGCCACAGTTGATATCAAAATGCAGCTCTGACCATCGAAAAAGAGACTGCACACATTTGATTTACATGGGATTTGTCTGCGGAGGAAACCCTTACTCACAAAAAAACAAACAAAAAAAACTTAGGACAAGTCTAAAATTTCCCAGAGCACCTAGACAATAACCAGGATTTCTAGAACAATGTACTTTGGACAGATTAATCCAAAGTTGAATTATTTGGGCACAGTAACAGAATATATACCAACACAAACCAAACACAGCATTTGAGCACAAGAACTTCATAACAACTGTGAAGCATGGAGGTGGAAGTATCATGGGTCGGGGCTGTTTTGCTGCAGCAGGGCCTGGAGACCTGACCATCATAGAAACCACTATGAAATATTTATTGTGTGAGAGGGGGCTGGAAGAAAATGCAAGACATCACATAGCCGAAAGGATTATGCATGGGTGGGAAAATCTTTTCCCCAATCGATGTCCCATACTAGTAGACTTGGTTATAGGAAACATTTTGTTGATGTTATTTCTTGCCAGAGGAGGAAATACCAACTATTAGGGCTTAGGGGGTCCTAACTTTTTTCTTCATTAGAAAATTGTATTTCTGTTAATTACATATTGCAAAACAATTCCATAGGCCATAGGAAACATCGCCATACGATTCTGATCCATGCTGACATGATTTCATCAACATATATTAATGATGCAGCTTCATGCTGCCGATCTCCTGTTCTATGGCACCCCAGTGTCTGCTTCATGACAGGGTGCATTTTCATGGAAGTAGACATTAGAATATAGGTAGACTGTGATCAAGAAGGGATGAACACGGTCAGCAACAGTAGGGTGTGGAATGCCAATACAACCATGTATACAGTGCATCTGGAAAGTATTCACAGAGCTACAATTTTAGCACATTCTGTTGTTATGGCCTTGTTCCAAATTCATTTTTCCCTCAAAATTCTACACACAATACCCCACAATGACAATGTGAGAAAAGTCTGCTTGAAATTTTTGCAAATTTATTAAAATATAACATGTACATAAATATTCACTGCCTTTGCCATGACAGTCAAAATTGAGCTCAGGTGCATCTTATTTCCACTGATCTATCAGATGTATCTGCAGCTTGATTGGACACCTGTTTATATAAGATCCCATAGTAGACAGTGCATGTCAGAGCTCAAACCAAGCCACAAAGAAATTGTCTGTAGACCTCTGAGACAGGATTGTATTAAAACACAGATCTGGTGAAGGGTACAGAAAAATTCCTGCTGTGTTGAAGGTTCCAATGAGCATAGTGGCCTCCATCATCTGTATATTGAAGTTTGGAACCACCTGGACTCTTCATAGAGCTGGCAGCCTGGCCAAACTGAGCAATCGTGGTAGAAGGGCCTTAGTCAGGGAGGTAACAAAGAATCCAATGGTTACTCTGACAGAGCTCCAATGTTGCTCTGTACAGAGAGGAGAACCTTCCAGAAGGACAACCATTTCTGCTGCACTCCACCATGATAGAGTGGTCAGACGGAAGCCACTCCTCAGTAAAAAGCACATGACAGCCCTCTGGAGTTTGCCAAAAGGCACCTAAAGGACTTTTTGAATATTTTGGACTAAATTCTTAGCATCATGTCTGGAAGAAACCACCTACAGTGAAGCATGGTGGTGGCAGCATAATTCTGTAGGGATGTTTTTCTGCAGCAGGAACTGTGAGACGAGTCAGGGTCAAAGAAAAGATGACTGCAGCAATGTACAGAGGCATCTATGACGGTTGCATGCTCCAGAGCACTCAACAGTGTGTTCTTTCAGGTTCAAAAAGGAATTAATAAAGTCATGCACATATGCTAAGAATGTCAAATTTTAGGAAGGTAAAGGTTAGGATTAGGGTCGGGAATAAGTTGAGCTCATATACTTACACTGCTTTCTTCTCTGTGCCAATCAGTTCATTTCTGCAGGTCTGAGTTGCAGTTGTAATCTGTGCTCTAAAACATTTACTACATATGAAATGCACTTTTAGCCTTGTATGTACAAATTCCTCTTGAAACCATGGTGGCCTGGACACTGTTACATCACCTTCGCCAGTCTGGAGTGCTAATGGCAGGTTGGGTTCCTAGATCCTACTTATCCTACTATCTGTGTGCTTCAGCAAAAATCTCAATTCACCAAACCAGTTCCCCAGATTTCACCTGTCCAGTTTCGATGAGTCCGTGCTCACTGTATCCTCAAGCCTTTTTTTTGGCTGACAGAAGTGGAACTCAGTGTGGTCTTTTGCTGTTGAAGCCCATCCAGGTCAAAGTTCTGTGTGTTGTGAATTCTGATATGCTTGTGTGCCCATCACAGTTGTACAGAATGGTTAAACGAAGAGTCTTTCTGCTTGAGTCAAATGATTTGCTTTATTGCATCCCTCTGATTAAACTCTAGAGCAGAGGTAGGCAATCCTAGTAGTGGAAAGCTGGCTTCCTGCAGAGTTTGTTGGTTTCCCTGCTCTAACACACCTATTAAACCTGCCAGTGAACAAGTGAGTTAAATCAGGTGTGCTTAAGCTGGAAAAGCACAAAACTGTGCAGGAGCCTGGCCCTCTAGGACCAGGCTTGCATTGCTCTGCTCTAGAGACAGTTGTAAACCAGCAGTTATATAGTCACACTAACCCATCTGGCACCCATACCATGATGAGAACGCATTTTCCCCCCATTCTGATGCTTAATGTGAGCATTATCTCAGCTGCTGGCCCATATCTATAGACTTTTATACATTGCACTGTTGCCAGATAGTTTCCTGAATGTGCCAAATAAGCGGCTTGGTTAGTATAATAACTATAAGGATTTTAATACGTCACAGACAATGACTGTGAGTTCTTCAGTTTATGGGGGTCAGGGTGGTGAACTGAACAGACAGAGACGAGCCCATTTTTTGTCTTTTCTCCTGTTGCCTAATATAGCCCACTCTTTGAGAGGTGCCAGTGTAATGAGATGATCAGTATTATTCACTTCACCTGTCAATGGTACTAATGCGTATTGTTTATTGTGCAGTGCTATAAACAAAGTCTACAGACAGTAAAGTTCTGTTGTTAGAGCTCAGTTGTAGGTATAGGAGAAGAGCAATGTGTTAAGCTGGATAAACAAAATGCCTTCACGGATCTCAGAATGCAGATATCAGAGACTAATCATTCACTCACTGCCCCATTTTGCAGAAATTAGGGTGCCAGTGTGCAGAATCCAGTTACAATAGCTGGTTACAATAAGACATACCCATCTTTACACACTACAGAATTTGCACATGCACATTTACACTTCTCATTTACTGCAGACATTTAATATTCTGATTCATAGTTGTTCCAATTCTGTTCAGCGATGACAAAACAACGATCTTTTTGCAATGCACCCACCCCCAAGTGTTCAATATATGTGCTCTTCACCTGAGATACCTAAACTAATCTATTAAAATAAAACCCTTTAAATTACAATCATTGTGGCATTATCCATATGCCTTCACACATTTCTGAGAGTGAAGTACTTTTAGAACCATTTCCAAATGCAGGACAATTGGATTGAAATAACTAACAGAGTATATTTACACTGTATTATATTTGATGACCAAACATATAAAGCCATCCTGATTAAGACCAGTAGGACCATTAATTTTGAGCAGTAATATGTTTGAACAGTCTTCATATGGCTTGCACCCCCTTTGAAAATTGCTCAATATTCAATTTTATTTTGATCACATGCCATCACAATTCATATTAACTTATAGTGTCATTGGGTTTCATTCATTTGAGGAAGACCTACACCAAAAAGAGCTCAGGTTGCAGTTTTTTTAAAGCTTTTCACAGGAAAACAGAGGTTGCTTTAAAAAGCTGATTCAGTCACACTTTGATGCCGAGGAGCTTCAAAATGTGCAACCTGTCAGCCCCTGAGAAGGGAGATTCAGGTTCAGCATGTGGAAATAGATGTGAGCAAAAAACTGGAAATGGTCTTTCCGTTGGCAGGATACAACACAGTAGGCAATTAGTGGGTCATGTGACCTGTTTATTGTTGGATGGAAGAACATCAAACCTGTTAGTCTTACAGAGAAAGAATGTGTGCAATGTTCACACATTCCAGATTCTGTTCTCATGCTCTCTGAAGGTCAGTGAAGTACCAATCTAACCTCCAACCAGTGTGAGCAAATCAACAGACAGAATTAACGATAGAATAAAAGAGTCAGCCTTGACAAATTACAAGCATTCACACAAACACACTCGTATACCCTTGCTACACACACACCTTTCACGGTTACGAATGGATTATGTGTATACAAGATAAACGTCATTCCATTTGCATGTGTGTGACAAAAAAGGGATACACCAGCAAGTAAAATGCATTCAATTTTGGAAGCAGTTTCAGGACAGTATGTCTTACAGATCTATGGCTCGAGAGGTGGGTCAAAATATTCAGCTTATATTTCACATTATTAATATAACGAGAAGGGATTATTAATGGAACCTAAAGTGATCCTGTTATGACATGACTCAAACGACAGTAGGTAGAATCTTTATATTAAGAGTGTATAAATGAAATCAATCATTGCTTTACAGAACATTTAAATTAGCCTTATTTAAATATTCTAATTGATGCAGAATATAAAGATAAAATAGCAACGTATACAACTCACATAATGCAGTATAATGGAGATACTAATTCCATTTGCTATTAAGATAATAAGTTAATTTGCAATAAGTGGAGAGATTTGTCTACAAACCAGTCAAACCTGTTGTGAAGTATTTTCATAAACAGATAAATGAAGGTGTTTACATGAATAATAATAAATATTATAAAGGAATATTTAAAAGAAATGAAACAGAAAAGAAATGGCAAACAGAAATGAAACAACATAACTACAATTCAATCAATTTAAAATAAAATAAACAGAATCAGAATAAAATGAGCTACATAAATTGAGATCAGGGTTTTTATCTTTTTTTTTTAAGGGATGGGGAAACTGTTGTCAATAGCTATTAATAAAAAAAATGAATACTAGTTTAACAATTTTAATCATTTAAAGCCATAATCCTCAAATATTTGACAGAAAATCCTTCACATATAGAGAATGTATTTGACAATGTGATCAGTGATGAAAAAACACTTATTTACTTAAACATTGAAGAATATAGAAATCATTACCTAATATGTATCAGTGTGACTCATAATTATTTTTACCATGCTGAATTACGAAATGTAATGTTGTGCTTGTTTATGAAGAGTATATGTGTTCGTGTGTGTGTGTGTGCATGCGTGTGTGTGTGTGTGTGTGGGCTGAATCTGATCTGCTGTGTATGTGAGTGAGTGAAAAGGAGAGGTTGTGTGTATCGTAAGGAAGGTAAAGAATGTCCACCATGAAGAACATCTTCCACATCTTCTCTGTCACTGATCAGGCTCTACTAGAGTGTGTATGTCTGTGTATTTGTCTGGTCCCTGAGCAAAAACTGTAACTATAGGATGCATCTGGGGAAATGCGTCTTCTGCTGTGTCCTCTTAGTTACGGGAGTGTGTGTGTGTGTGTGTGTGTGTGTGTGTGTGTGTGTGTGAGTGTGTGTGTGTGTGTGTGTGTGTATACACGCGCTGAGACGTGTGTTGAGGCTGATTCTCCAGAGTCCTTTTTCCATTCTACACTGTAAGACTCAGCCTGACTATTTCTGTCTGACAGATGACTGCGTCTCCCTTTCACATGCACACACACACACACACACACACACACACACACACACACACACACCCCACCCATATATATATATAATTATTATTATTATTATAATTATTATATTATATTATACACTAATGTAGAACTGAAGTGTAGGTTTACATACAGCATCAAACAGGTTAAAGTTTTTTTCCCGGAACTATTTTATATATAACTCCACATGTGTTCATTCATAGTTTTAAAGCTTTCAGTGAGAATCTACAATGTAAATAGACCGAAATACATGAAAATACATAAAACGCATTGAATGAGAAGGTGTGTGTGTGTGTATATATATATATATATATATATATATATATATATATATATATATATATATAATAGATCTTCACTAGTAGTTGTTCACTTGCACAACAAGATTACTGTCATAATTAAAATCAGTTTCATAGGCCCCAAAATAGAACCTTGTGAGACTCCCCTAGATTTGCTCAACCAAACCAAACAGAAATGATTCGTTTTTGTAGTTGTTTTTGCTGATTCTGATAATTGAATAATAAACTGAGCACTCAGTGGGCTGTATAAGACATTTCTCATCATACAAAATACAACAAATAATAATAATAAAAAAAATCTCAACATAAATGGTTCTTGTGACATTGTTTAAATGGTAATTACCACTGCATTTACTGAAGAACCCTTGAGGAACCAGTTTTACGGTGGCAGGTCCTTATTTGGTACAAGTTAGGCTTAATGTGATTACTGTTGTTGGAAGCACTTTGTTTCACTTCGCATTCTCTTTGTATTTGTATGCTCTCAGCTGTATGGAGAGTACAGGGAGCAGCTGGGAAACTTTGCCAGGAGGGAAGCCACACGCCTGCTCACCGAGAAGCAATCAAAGAAACATGCCACCAGACGAGGCATTGGGCGGGCACATCATGCAACCTTGGAAACAGGACCCATGACCTCAGGGTTCAGCCACTCTTCCTCAACAAAAACACCCCACCCTGATTCTAAATGTCAAGGTGAGGGAGGTAGTGCTTTATGATCATGTCCCACTGCAACCCCCTCATCATAGATATTGCAGCTTTAAAGGGCACAGTGACCATTCCTCACATTTACACAACATTTGGGGGGAGGGTTTAATTTGAATGGAGCTCACAAGAAAAGGAAGTGTAGTGTTAATTATGTGTGTAATTTATCACACACCTGGCTCAAACCATGTTGAGTTGTCAGTTTTTTTGGCTTATTGGTGGCATTAAAGGGTCAAAGTGATTGGAGTTCAAATCTATAAAACTATAAATTTAAGCTCAACTTGATGCTGAATTCAGGGTACACTAGAATGTTTCCAACATCAATTTTCATACTAATGCATTTCTTATCCCATGCTGGTTGGGCTGGTTGTTATGCAGCTTGCCTAGGCCGGGTTCAGAGATATATAGTGACAAAGCTCGGGGAGGACTGGCTGTTCCTGGTGCTGTTGGGCCTCACCATGGCTCTGGTCAGCTGGAGTATGGACTATGCTAGTGCTAAAAGTCTGCAAGGTAGGATGCCACTCTTGAGCTCTTAGAAATTGTGCATTGCTCACACAATAAACCTTTGTCTCTCTCTTTCCTTTCTCAGCATATAAATGGATGCATACAGAACTGAAAGGGAATGCGGCACTCCAGTATCTGGCCTGGGTCACCTATCCCATAATACTGATTGTGTTCTCCTCTCTCTTCTGCCACTTGGTTGCCCCACAAGCTATAGGTAAGTACTGCTGGTCCTGTTGCACTTCCCTTACACATGTGTTCTAACAGCAGCATCCCCAAAATCACTCAACTGCATCATTTAAAAAGGTTTTTTTTTACCTTTCCACTGTTTTCATTTCCTCTTTTTTAGGGTCTGCGACATCACAATTTGTTCCTTTCTCTCTGAAATGTCAGATGTTTCGGGCTGTTTTTTCAATTGCTTGCATTTAACATTTTCTTAGAGAGCCCAACAATAGGTTTTCCAAAAGCATCTTGATGCTAAGATTGTCATAAGTGATAGAATGTCAAGTTCAGGCGGACAGGACACACGACTAAGGGTGCGAAGGCAAACAAAGTACAACACAAAGTAAAACACAAATGAAACATACTTATAACTACTAAACAAGGGACAGAAAACAAACAGGGATGGGAACAAACCAACAAACTGAATATCTCTACACAAGGAAAGGACTGACAAAGACAGGCTGAGACAAAAGGTCTTAAATGCCACAGAACATTGGACACACCTGGAACCACTGATTACAAAGGTGCAGAGTTACAAATGAGACATGGTGGATAATGGGTGGAGCAAGGGAGGAGACAAGACCAAAACAAACAACCCATTATCTTAGGAGC
Organism: Acestrorhynchus altus; assembly: GCA_034509495.1. Classification (NCBI taxonomy): domain Eukaryota; kingdom Metazoa; phylum Chordata; class Actinopteri; order Characiformes; family Acestrorhynchidae; genus Acestrorhynchus; species Acestrorhynchus altus. The sequence continues at coordinate 25,486,237 of CM067507.1, forward strand.
ACAAGGGGAAAGACAACTAGAACACAACAGGAAGACAGAGGTGAACAGGACCGACAAAGGGCAGACATGACATAGAAAAATACTCTTGTATCACAACATGTGCTTGCACTATTAATATGAGGACATTGAGAACTGAGCATTTCTATTGGTCCATTCATCATGAAATTTTGGTAATAAGAAATTGACAACTCAATAAAGTAAAGAACAAATACCAGATTCACATTATGTCCACATTAAGTGAAATGTGGGACAGCGACCATAAACAATATACATATATGACCTACATGTACTGTTATTAATATCTACTCATATATTTACTACATATATGTGCATATATGTATATACCTATGAAGAAATATGAATGTTCTATACATCATACATTATGGTTCTGGCATCTGTATACAATATACAGGTCATGTACAGTTAATTTGAAATATATGCTCAATCCTTTAAATGTATGTATATATTGGCCATTTATAATTTCCATATTCTTAAAAGAGGTTGTAAACAAAACATTATGCTCACAAACATTTTCACATTCATGCTAAGGATAGCATAGTAACCAGGTCCACTTAAGATTTAGCAGTTAATGTTGCCTTTTTGAGCAATGAACTGAATATATGAACAGAAAGTTTGAGCTGTCTTAGTTAACATTGATTGACAGTTGTTACTATGACCTCAGACACGCCGTCTTTATAAATATGCTGACAGGCCAGGTGAACACTAGAATTTGAGGGTGAACATATGCCTTAGGAACCACTCCATTTATTAGCTTAAGTGGTTTGTTGAAAAAACCTTTTGGGGTTTAAACTTCATAAACATTTCCATAATGTTTGGGGCTGTAATTGCAGAGCAATGCAGACACACCAACGCACAAGCATAAATGCTCACAATAAATGCATAAATGCATGCAAGTGTCTAAGCGTTGCCCCATCATCAGGAGACTATTTGATCTCTGCTGATGCCACAGCCATCTTTGGCTATTATTGGCTTAACTGTATCCCCATCACAATGTTGTTGCCTTTATTCCTTCGCCTTGCTTTAATTTCTGTGATTTTTTTGTTTGTCTGTTTCTTCCTCTGTCTTCTAGGTTCTGGTATTCCTGAGCTGAAGACCATTCTACGAGGGGTGGTGTTGAAGGAGTATTTGACTCTTAAAGCTTTTGTGGCTAAAGTCATTGGCCTGACTGCTAGCCTGGGCAGTGGCATGCCTCTGGGAAAGGAGGTAGATGACCTCTCCTCCACCAGTGACCATTTCCCTGTTTTTTCATTTCTGTTACATTGTCATTGTAAATAGAGCTGCATTTGTATAGAATTGTACGGCCCATATTTTGTGCTGTTGTCAATATAATGACAAATACATTGATCTAATCCTTACATGAAGCACAGTGAGCGTCAGACATGACATTTACATTTTTTTTTGACATTTACATTTTTTTTTCCCCCTTTAATGAAACATCATCAACTATGCATCATTGTGGAAATCATAGGGGCATATATTTAACTAATACAGGGTGACTTACAGAAAAATATGAATGTATTGCTAGGAGTGCATAGTCCCACATCAACGAAATGACATTTCATTACAAACTGAAACAGAGGACAACTGTGTGCACTTAATGAGGAGGATAAACAGGTTTTGACAGTGTGCAGCAGCCGAACAGATCACGACACTTGTTTTTATTAAGAGTCTGCATTACGTGATTATTGTTTGGTGTGGCTCCTAAACATTCACATGTATACAACTCCTTTCATGTACAAGTTTCTAAATATAGTTTTTTTAAATATGTTTTTCTGGCCAAATTTGGCATTATCATTTTTCAATGGGCAGTAACATTTCTTTCTTGTTCTATAATTCCCAGGGGCCCTTTGTTCACATTGCCAGTATCTGTGCTGCCGTGTTGAGCCGAGTCTTATCCATCTTCACTGGGGTGTACGAGGTAAAACTACCACCAGCTCCCCAATAGCAGTGTGTGCTTACAGTTTGTAGCTGGGCTGTCCTGGCATGAGCCTGCTACATCAGCATGTTCATGCTGGCTCACAGAGTAACAGTAGCCCTTACTGCTGATCTAGGTTCAGACGGAACCTTCCTTACTGCACCGGGTTTAGATCAGTGGTTAATGGCAATTATAGTATTGTATTTACTTTGCTGTAACACGAAGTAACTGTGTCTGATAACCTGTCTTTCTCAGCCTTTTTTCTGTCTGTCCTTTTCAGCATACAGGCTGTCGTTTATACCTTATTGAATTTTTCTCCCTCTCTGTCTTTCTGTTTCTGTCTCCATCCCTCTCTCCATGTCTCTCTATGTGCTCTTCCTCACATTTTCTCTGTTCATTCTTGTCATTGTTTTTGTCTCTCTGTAGTAGTATTAGTATATTATAGTATAGTATATAACTCCTTGCCCTTGATGTGTTTGTGTGTCTGTGTGTGGTGTATGTATATATGTATGTGTGTGTGTCTCTGCGCTCTTTTGTTAACCCCGCCCAGAATAGTGCCCATACTCAGGACCTGCTGGTGTGTGCGTGTGCAGTGGGAGTGGGCACCTGTTTCGCTGCCCCTGTGGGAGGCAAGTAATGTCTGTTTAAGTCAGAATACATTGGATCACAGTGTATACACTCTCTACAGAGAGAGAGAGACAGTAATGTAGATAAATGTGTTTCCCCATTTCCTCCCCCTCAGTCTGCTCTGCTTTTGGGTTTGAGTATTTCAGGTCCAGCCTAATGTTAGGTGTCTCTAATAACAGCATTTACGTAGAAGTTAGACGGGGGTGGTGGTAGGAATATATTTCACAGTGCAGGATTTCTCATTTTAACAGATAACCTTATCCCTAAACCAACTCCTAGGAAAAGAGCGTAAGCAACATTTCTATATAGTACTATATATATAGTTCTATGTAGTTCTATATGTACACACACAAACATATGTGCCTGGAAATTGGGTGTGTGGTCACAGTGGACACAAATAATGGAGTGGAGTGACTCAAAAGTCACCTGTTTATCTAGACACTAGATCTGGTCTAGATCTAGCCTCTTTTCGGCCAGTTCTTCAATAAACAGGGCAGGTGTTATTTGGGTGGTGGACGATTCTCAGCATTGCAGTGACACCGATGAGGTGGTGTGTCTGTATAAGGAAACGTGCTTAAAACACTCTGTAATGTCTTGTGGCTTGCTAAAAGTATTGTGGAAAGGGTATGCTGATTTAAGCATCTCGTCACATCATCTCAGTATAATATTTTATCCATAAAATGCAGAATGTAATCATTTTGGACTTTGTAAACACCCACAAGGTCGAGGAATGTTTAGGTGGAATTCTTAACTTTTTGTATTTATTTTTTATCTTTAAAATGTGCAACAAAAATAGCACAGCATCCGTGATCTGGTTGCCTGCTCATTCCCAAACTCACGATCCAGTAGATGACATGGAGATGATTTAATCTCTGCTTGTTTTAAATGTGCAATAGAAATGAATCTGAATTAGTTACTGACTAATACAAATACATTGCTATGGTCCTAGAATGTACGACAGTTGTCCAACTTGGACTGACTGATGAGATGAACTAGTTGTGTTTAAATAGGGCAACTTCCAGACCTTGCTTGTGCACCCGGTCACAACATCCTAACTATTGTGGACGACTGTGTCCCCAGCGTCCTCTATTTTTAAAAAACAAAATATGGTCACCCTACTTTAGCTCTCCCCAGAGTTAGGAAAGCTTACCTGAAGTTTGCTCTTGTTTTGATCTCTTGTTTACAGCTTTGCCTTTCTTGCTTTGTTTACAGCATTATTTAGAATACTTTGTTTTTATTGTTACTGCTATTATTTCATGCCCTATTTCAGCTGACAGAACTCATCGTAGGGTCTTATCACAACTTCAGGGTACAGTTTGTAGGTCACTGGTGTGTATGTTTACCACTATGAGCCATGTATGTACAACACTGTTGAGCAAGAAGATAGACCATCTTGTCCTGATTGGACGTTGGTCATTCATTAGTTGTTTTTTTTCTCTAGCTTAAACAGCTCCTCTGATCTAACTGTTCTAAATTAAAAAACGATGGCCCTACTTTTATTGAGAAATCCTGCATTAAGAATGAACCCCAGTATATTAACAAACATTACTGGCCTTGGGTGTGAATGTGGTTATTATGGACAACTAATGTAAAGTTGGTGGGGTTGTGCTGTGTAATCGCTGAGGTGTGCAGAGCTAAAAGGTCTTGGTGTTGGGTTTTGCTGCCCTGTTTTTGCTCCTAAGCTGTTGAAATGCTGTGCCGACCTCTCTGGTAAAATGTAGTGACTTTGTTTCCCCACTGTTCCCCTCTTCCTTCATTCCCTTTGTTCTTTTCTTTCATCCCAACTCTCTCTCTCCCTATCCCTATTGCTCTTCCTCTTTTATCTCCCACCCACACATTGGCCTCGCTCTGTCATTCCCAATCCTCATGCATCCCTTCATCTCTGTGCCCTCTTTCCCATCTCCCCTCTCTATTACTCAACTCCTCCCTCACCTCTTTTCTCCATGACACCCCCCCCTCTCTCTCTCTCTCTCTCTCTCTCTCTCTCTCTCTCTCTCTCAGTAGAACCCCTATGGTTACACTGATATTCTGACAGTGGGATGTGCTGTAGGGGTTGGCTGCTGTTTCGGTACTCCTCTCGGAGGTAAAACACCCCTTTCCTCCCTCCGCTTATCGCCCGCTTCAGTTTTTTTGTCTCCTTTCTCACTCTGTAAAGCAAATCCTTTCTCCCAGCCATTTTCTGTTTGAGTTGTTCTGCAATCAAGTCCCAAAGTGCATGCTATGAGCTTAACCCAAGTGAAAATACGTTCACCATCTGTCATTACATGAGTCATTGAGATTTACCGTAACTTTTATTGTTGTCTTACAAAGCAGCTTATCACCCTCTTTCTCACCCTTTCTTTTTCTTTCTTTCTTTCTTTCTTTCTTTCTTTCTTTCTTTCTTTCTTTCTTTCTTTCTTTCTTCTGTACATCATTCTTTTTTCACATCATCTGTATTTCTACCACATTTTACTGTCCACACCACAACTGCACAACCACCTCTGCAACATTCTTTCTCTCTCCCTCTGTATTTTCTCTCAATCTCTCTATTTTTACTTCATTTTCTCATTCATCTTCTTTTTTCTCTATCCCCATCTGTCTCATAATAACTTTTTTTCTCATCCACTTTCTGTCTCCTGTATTTCTATTTATGTCATGCTCACTGTAACTCACTCACTCGCTCATTCGCTCACTCACTCACTCACTCACTCACTCACTCACTCACTCACTCACTCACACACCCTTTTTACCTCATCCTTCCCTTATCTCTGTCTCTTCTTTCTATCTCCTTGTTTTTCTTCTCTTTTGTATTTATGTTTTGCTTCATCTGCTTCAACTCCTATTTCCTTTTACTAATTTCTGTTGTTTTTCCATATCTCTCACCTTCTGATATTCATGTTATTGATCTGTACATCATTCTTCTTTTCATTATCTGTATTCTCACAATACTGTCCACACCACAACTGCACAACCACCTCCGCATCTCTCTCTCTCTCTCTCTCTCTCTCTCTCTCTCTCTCTCTCTCTTGCCTGCAGGCGTGTTGTTCAGTATTGAGGTCACGTCCACGTATTTTGCTGTGAGGAATTACTGGAGAGGATACTTTGCTGCCACCTTCAGTGCCTTTATATTCAGAGTGCTCTCTGTGTGGAACAAAGACTCGGGTTGGACACACACCCCAAACAATTCTAATAGGGCAATATAAATGCATGTTTCATGCTCATGCTAATCTCATTATATGTGCATTATTCACAGTTCAGTGATGGGATGAGTATTGTATTGATGGTGAGATTCTTTCTTTTCACTTTTCCCACAGTCACTATCACAGCTCTGTTCCGCACTAAATTTCGCATGGACTTTCCCTTTGACCTGCAGGAGCTGCCAGCCTTCGCTGTCATTGGGTGTGTTGTACATATCATTGGGTAATCAGGTTGTACATGCCACATGCAGAGCTCTCCTGTCAGAGTTATACACAGCATGCAGAATGTGTTATTCTGTGGAGAGTGCTGCAGGGGCTTTTGTTGGAAGAATGTGTATAAAATTTCTCTGAACAACCATCTTTTGTGTTCACGTAGGATCTCATGCGGATTTCTGGGAGCTTTCTTCGTCTATCTGAACAGACAGGTTGTTTTGTTGATGAGACGCCAAACAGCACTCACCCGTTTCCTCACAAAACAGTGAGATCACTATCTTATATTTGCATACAGTTCACTTTTCTTAATTATGGATTAACATCTGTCAAACTCCTTGACTTAAAGCTTCAGTGACATCTTGACTGCTTCATTTGAAATCCTTTTGAGTGGTGCACAGTTGCAAAAAAAAAATGCCACTGTCCAAATACTTATGGGCCTGAGCTTCTGGTGGAACATTCTGTGTATTGTATTATACAACAGTTAGTTTTGGCTGTGCAAGCTGATTGGTTGAGAAGTGTTTGAACTGTGTTGTTATGTTACTACAATATAATTTTTCTTTTTCACAAATGCTGTATCTCTTTGCTGAATGGTGCTGCTAAGTAAATAATCTAATAATTAATTTAAAAATTCTCATTTAGTTGCATAAATTCCTGATCATTTGTATCAAATGAGCAAAAAGGAAATTAAAAGGCTATTTGGTGGACTTGGAGGTTGATTCGCCATTTTCTTGTCGTCCTGAGAGCAGGTCAGCTGCAGTTGCATTAGGAGCACTCTCACAATGGTGTCTATAAAGCTCAGTGCTCGCTGGCTCAGAGACTCCATTAGACTGGGGAAACAGACAATCTGGTCAGGGCTTGTTGTAGCTCAGGGATGTGTCCCCTTTGTGTTTGTGGTTTGTCTGTGTTTTACCCTGTGAGAGTAAATACGTGGAAGGTGGCACCAAAGAGTTGTCTGTATGTGTCTCTGAGACTTATAGTGTTGGCCAGTCATGTGGGGCTGAGATCACAACAAGAATTCACAATAATAAAAGACAAATGGACAAGCAGTACAGTGGGAAACTGAGCTTTGGTTAAGGATCTGAAGAAGGACATGGCAGCTGTGCAGTGAGTGAGTGGAGTTTAATGTTCTGGTCTGAGTAAAGAGCTGGAGAAGGAGCTGCCAGCTGTGCAGTGAGTGAGTGGAGTTTAATGTTCTGGTCTGAGTAAGGAGCTGGAGAAGGAGCTGCCAGCTGTGCAGTGAGTGAGTGGAGTTTAATGTTCTGGTCTGAGTCAGGAGCTGGAGAAGGAGCTGCCAGCTGTGCAGTGAGTGAGTGGAGTTCAATGTTCTGGTCTGAGTAAGGAGCTGGAGAAGGAGCTGCCAGCTGTGCAGTGAGGGAGTGGAGTTCTTTACTACTACTGTGACGTAACAACAAGCGCATAGTTAAGGAACTATAATTTGGCAGGAAGGAAATGCTAACATTAAAACATACCATGTTTATTTATTTATTTATTTATTTATTTATTACTTTGTTTATTTTCTGAACTGTTGTGTAAAAATAGAACTCTCAAGTTTGTTTGTTATTGTGTGTTATTACTGCTGTGATGAAATACATCTTCATTACATCCCAGCTGCTATTTTATGATAACACATTCTCTCCCATGTTCTATTGCTTTAATATAGGGATTTTACTCTCTTACTGTTCAAAAAGTATGACGTCCATCTGGTAGTAATCACAGTTCTGCACCCTTATTGTCTGTTTGTTTGTTTGTTTTAGCCGGTTGATCTACCCTGGTGTGGTGACACTGATTATTTCCACCTTCACTTTTCCCCCTGGCTTTGGCCAGTTCATGGCTGGTGAGGTACTGTGCTTCTGTAAAGTTTTTTCATATAATATTTAAATAATCAGCCGAAATTATGGAAGTAAAGCTTGCAGATTTCAGTGGATCTGCCCATTTATATTCCCATATCCTGGTGTTTAGCTTATGCCAAGAGAATGCATCAACTCTCTGTTTGATAACTTCACCTGGACAAAGATTTGGGGGTCCACTCCCCCCCCTGGCTTGGGACGGTCTGCTGTTTGGCTTCATCCACAAGTCAGCGTCTTCATCATCCTCCTTCTCTTTTTCATCATGAAGGTACACACTAAATTCACATTAAAAACTGTTTAATGTACAAGACTGCAATGTGATCCTGTAGTTTTAAGATCTTAATGCACTCATCATCAAAAAATAGTTGCACAAACAGTGCTGTTCAGAAGGAAGATAAAGATGACTAGGAACAATAAATGATTTAGACTGATATGGGCAATATTTCTTGAGGTACACATACAGTGGGGAAAATAAGTATTTAGTCAGTCACCAATTGTGCAAGTTCTCCCACTTAAAAAGATGAGAGAGGCCTGTAATTGACATCATAGGTAGACCTCAACTATGAGAGACAAAATGTGAAAAAAAAATTGAGAAAATCATTTTGTCTGACTTTTAAAGAATTTATTTGCAAATAATGGTGGAAAATAAGTATTTGGTCACCTACAAACAAGCAAGATTTCTGGCTGTCACAGACCTGTAACTTCTTTTTTAAGAGGCTCCTCTTTCCCCCACTCATTACCTGTATTAATGGCACCTGTTTGAAGTTGTTATCAGTATAAAAGACACCTCAAACAGTCACACTCCAAACTCCACTATGAAAGAACGAAAGAGCTGTCGGAGGACACCAGAAACCGAATTGTAGACCTGCACCAGGCTGGGAAGACTGAATCTGCAATAGGCAAGCAGCTTGGTGTGAAGAAATCTACTGTGGGAGCAATAATTAGAAAACGGAAGACCTACAAGACCACTACTAATCTCCCTCGATCTGGGGCTCCACGCAAGATCTCAGCCCGTGGGGTCAAAATGATCACAAGAACGGTGAGGAACAATCCCAGAACCACAAGGGGGGATCTAGTGAATGACCTGCAGAAAGCTGGGACCAACGTTACAAAGGCTACCATCAGCAACACATTACGAAACCAGGGACTCAGATCTTGCAGTGCCAGACGTGTCCCCCTGCTTAAGCCAGTCCATATCCAGGCACGTCTGAAGTTTGCTAGAGAGCATTTGGATGTTCCAGAAGAGTATTGGGAGAATGTCATATGGTCAGATGAAACCAAAGTAGAACTATTTGGTAAAAACACAACTCGTCGTGTTTGGAGGACAGTGAATGCAGAGTTGCATCCAAAGAACACCATACCAACTGTGAAGCATGGGGGTGGCAACATCATGCTTTGGGGCTGTTTCTCTGCAAAGGGACCAGGACGACTGGTCCGTGTACATGAAAGAATGAATGGGGCCATGTATTGTGAGATTTTGGGTGCAAACCTCCTTCCATCAGCAAGGGCAATGAAGATGAAACGTGGCTGGGTCTTTCAGCATGACAATGATCCCAAGCACACTGCCAGGGCAACAAAGGAGTGGCTTCGTAAGAAACATTTCAAAGTCCCGGAGTGGCCTAGCCAGTCTCCCGATCTCAACCCCATCAAAAACCTTTGGAGGGAGTTAAAAGTCCGTGTTGCCCGCCGACAGCCCCAAAACATCACTGCTCTAGAGGAGATCTGCATGGAGGAATGGGCCAACATACCAGCAACAGTGTGTGCCAACCTTGTGAAGACTTACAGAAAACGTTTGACCTCTATCATTGCCAACAGAGGATATACAACAAAGTATTGAGATGAACTTTTGTTATTGACCAAATACTTATTTTCCACCATTATTTGCAAATAAATTCTTTAAAAGTCAGACAAAATGATTTTCTCAATTTTTTTTTCACATTTTGTCTCTCATAGTTGAGGTCTACCTATGATGTCAATTAACGGCCTCTCTCATCTTTTTAAGTGGGAGAACTTGCACAATTGGTGACTGACTAAATACTTATTTTCCCCACTGTATATCTCTCGTTATGGTGTCGGACATGGTAAAACATGCCAGACATCTCGGAATGGAGTTGTAGAGGTAACGGTGTCCTGTGATAATCCATCCCATGCACCTTGAATACTATCACTCTGTTCCTGCAGTTTGTGTAGCATGCCACACTTTTTCAATTAGAGATAGTTCTGGCAGTGCAACTGGAGATGGGATATTATCTGTGTCTTCTAGGTACACTTTTGTGGTAGCAGCAGTATGCAGAATAGCATTGTCCAGTTTAAATACTGCATCAGAGTGTATGTTCAGAAAAAGTAGGGTGCATGCAGGGTTCATTCCACACCATGAAACAAGGTCTTCTGGGTGTGTGATGCACGAGATGTTGATCTTGGCGCTAGCTGCAGTGTTTCCACACACGTATCCTTTGGTCATCTTCACCAAAATAAAGGACTGACAGGGGACTTGTCATAGAAGATGACCTGCAGCCTTTCTGAGTGACTCTCAGTGACTTATGCATTGCAAATGGTTGATTCGTGGTGCAAATGTGTTTCTGACGATGTATAAGCAAAGTTGAATTTGAGCACCACAACACATAACAACTGCCAGCAAGTTGTAGAACAGATGGTCTAGTTTACTTGGACATGAGATGTATTCTGTTTGCCAGAGGAATGATAAAAACACACATTTAAAGCTTCATGAAGGTTGCTAATCACACTAAGGCACACCACGTCTCATCACCTCTATTTTCCTGTCTCTGTATTTCTCTGTGCTTCAGTTTTGGATGTCTGCAGTATCTACAACTATGCCTATCCCCTCCGGTGCCTTCATGCCTGTCTTTATACTAGGTTTGTGAGTCTTAATATGATCAACCTACTTAGTAATTTTTACAATCGTGGTCTTCAAACCTCCTCCTGGAGATCTTCCTGCAGGTTTCAGTTCCAACCCAAAACACACCTCATTTAACCAGTGAAGAACTTCTGAAGGGAGTAATTAGTTGGATCGGATGGGCTGAATTAGGGATGTACCTGAAGTATGTGGGAAGGTAGTTCTCCAGGAGTAGAGTTGGAGACCACTGCTTTAGAATAATAAAAGTGTTTTATTTGGGACCTGAAAGTTCCAGAATCCTGTGCTAAATCATTTTTAATGACACCAACAATATGTATAATAATATGTGACACAATCCATTGTAAAAATATGGCAAGATCTGTATTATGTAAAATTACTAACTAAAAAAATGCAATTTGCATAAGCAAAGGTCAATAATGAAGACAATCCCTGTGCTCCAAGTTTAAAGATGTTTAACAAGGACACAGTTGCCTTGTCAGCCTTGTGAATCACCAAAAACGTTACCTCTGTCTACCAATCATTGGTCTGGCTTTCAAAATCAAGTGAAGACCAAAAAAGAACAAGATAAGAAATGATGCAAATTATATAAAACTATTTGCATATCTGTGATAAACTGGGAGGAAATGTTACTAGTGGATAACGGGAAATGACATAATGGGTTTACGTGAGTCAGACTGTAATCAGATTTCTACTCACATAATCTCACATAAGAATGTGAATGAGGAGGGAGGAAGTGGGGGAGGGGGTCACCATTTCACCTGTAGATGCTCATCCCCTGATCAAGGACATCTGCAGCATGTCATGACTGAGAAAACCAAAAGGAATTGGAGCATTTAAATGCACTTATTTTTAAGTACCTTACTGAATTGATCGTAATATTTCGATGAGACATGAATTCAGTGTTTTGGGCAGAACTTCTCATCACTACCCTATACTTTAACACACCATCTTAACTGTGAAGCACTGTTGTGGCAGTGCTGTGTTGTCAGGTTCCTTTCTCATTTTCTCTCAGTGTGGACTGGATGGTACAAAATATAGGGAGATAATGCAGGACAGTTAATTCATTCATACTTTAATACTGACACAGATAAATGCTAAACATTAGACAGCTTGTCTAGTTTGAGTAAAGTATTGCCAATAGAATAGGACTCTCTGGAGCAGTTAAATATAAACCTATTGGCACCACATCTAATGCCATGTGTGGGCTAGAAGGGTATACATCCACCCAGCACTGAGCTCTGGAGCTGTAGAATTGCATTCTCTGGAATGATGGTGCTCCATCCAATACAGAAGATTTGGGAAGGTCGGATGAGGTGGAGTGGCAATCATTCAACATCTAATGCATTCTTGGCAAAGTGCTATAAAATCCTTACACCAACACTCCAAAATCTAGGTGAAAGCCTCTCCTGGACAGTAGAGACTAAAGCAGGAGACCCCTCATTTTAGAAGAAACAATTATCAAGCAAATGTTCCAATTCTTTTGTCCATATTGTGTATACTGATAACATCTTCACAGCACTGTATGCATGTTTTAATGCTGCTGTTGTCAATTATGCTACTCTGATGTAGGAGCTGCATTCGGCCGTCTGGTGGGAGAGATCATGGCCACTCTCTTCCCCAATGGAATTATTTTTGATGGCATTGTTTACCGGATCCTTCCTGGAGGCTATGCTGTTATTGGTCAGCAAACACATTTGTCTAGCATCATCTCATCATTTCACTGCATCAGTTACAACCTTTCAGTGTGTGTTTCAGATAGCTGACCTATTCTATCTTGCACTCTTGCACTCTGCCCCTGGACACATATGTCCGTGTGTGTGTGTGTGCGTGTGCGTGTGTGCGTGTGTAGGTGCAGCAGCAATGACTGGTGCGGTCACACACACAGTGTCCACTGCAGTGATTTGTTTTGAGTTGACTGGTCAGATCTCTCACATCCTGCCCATGATGGTGGCGGTGATCCTAGCTAACATGGTGGCACAAGGCCTGCAACCTTCTCTCTATGACTCCATCATCCAGGTCAAAAAGCTTCCCTACCTGCCTGAGCTTGGCTTCGGCCACATAAGGTAACATACTAGTCACTGCAGGCTGGACCTGCACTGAATAAGACTGACCTCTTCATGCCCTGACCACAAGTGTGTTCTTTTGCCATTATTTTTTGAGGATTGAGAAGCTCAGTTGAAGCTCAATTGTTTTACTGGACACAAAAGTCCCCTTTATTCTGATTTTCCATTTCCAATAATTGTTATTTTGTATGTGTGTAAAGACACTTTTATTTTTAGTGATTAAGCTTCATGTAGTCTAGAAAATATGGTGAATGGTATAACAATGGACACATTTTTCAAGCCAAAGGTCAGCTATGAAATGCTGCAAAAGAAAAAGCTTATTCTCCTCTTTAACCCTTAGATCCTCACAAAGTTGCCAACATACTTGTTGTACAGATTCTGTTAAAATGATTGGAAGTCATCATCATTCATCACATAGAGATTTGCTTAAATGCATTAAATTCTTACATTCTACATGAAAAGATGAGCCTGAGTCATATCTATTGTAACCAACCTACAATAGTAAACACAAAACTAAGTTTCACTGGATCATTAAAATGATCCCATTTAATTTGGTCTTCAGTTCATTCATCTTACTGGAAAAAGCAAATATTCAGTATCAGTGACAAAGCTTTGGATCTATCAGCTAATGGGAAGGACGCATTGGTGTCCTTTAAAAAGCACTAATGATTCCTATTCAAATAAATACACTGTGTTACTCGAGGAAAAAGCATGTGTGGCTTCCAATTCTTCCCACAGACCTTCAGAAGGCTTGATGGCTTTTATACAAAGTGGCTTCAGATTCCCATCTTTGATGGCTGCAATTCATTCATTCATTCATTAATTCATTCATTCATTCATTCATTCATTCATTCATTCATTCATTCATGTGTTTATTCATTCATTCATTTATTTTTAAAAGTCTGTAACAATAGATCCAAGTAAACTGTCAGGATCTAGTTTATATTCTGCAGATTTCCTAGACATGTGACTATTACATATTGTTGCTAAAAAACATCAGTATCTCCCAAATGATACTTAACAGGGAAAGGCAACAATTTCAACTTTAAATGGAAGTGAATGTAAAATAAGTGATTATTTTATTACTTTTTTGATCTATTCATCCAGAACTATAAATGTATTCCATGAACATTTGATAATCATACTGAGCCCTGGGTCTTTGCACATTCTCCAGGAAAAGTGCCCTCCTGGGCTATAACTGCAAAACTGATATAATGGTTAATGTTATTTCATTATTTCATTTGGAAGTTTATAATATGTTGTTCTTAGCAGTGTAAAAAGAGCTAAAAATATCTAGAAATATCTGCTTCGCCTATAAATCAATAATCTACCTACAAAAACCAATACTTTATCCTAACAGTTTGACCTTGAACACATACAAATTTGAGTATTTTGTCAGAAACCGACCTGTCTGCTGCATTGTCTCACAAAAAAATGGGATTTTTGTATATTTTGTTGAGGAATTGTAATAATTGGGATGTTTTCTTGCCTCTCAGTAAGTATAATATCTTTGTGGAGGACATCATGGTAAGGAAGGTGAAGTTCCTGTCTCCGCAGTCCACCTACAGGGAACTTGTTCACCTCCTGGAGTCCACCACCCTGAAAACTTTCCCGCTTGTGGATTCTAAAGGTGTGTATATGTGTGGAAAACACTAGACCATAAACCAACCAGGGTTGGTTTCATCTTTAGAGTTGCTTCAGTATTCCCCATAGAAACCATATGTTGTTGTAAAGCTCAGAGCAGGCAGGGCAAGACAAAGACCAACCTTTGGCTCTCATTAAAGAAAAACCTGTCCAGAAGTGACAGGTCGATCCAGACCATACTTTTCTGGGTCGGCCCTGGGTAGGTCTCAATTTTGTGGTCATCACACCAAATTTGACTTTGTCTGTTGACATATTGCTAATGTTAAAAATGATAATCATCTCATAAAAAACTCATCTTCAAAATGGCAATTAACTGATGAAGCAGGTGTACTTGATCAGGAAAAGAACAAAATTACGCAGGAGTCCGAACCTGCTTGACTGGAGTTCCCCTCCCCTTCTTTAAGTCACTTATATTGAGTTTGTATTGGTCCATTCCTCATTATTCTTTACCCAGTTTAAATAAGAAAATGTAAAAAGGTACATTTTTGGGTGTTTGTGCGACAGTAATAATATATACTACTATGTAGTTTATGTAGGTCAATCATGTTCTTGTCTACAGAATCAATGATCTTATTGGGCTCTATTGAGAGGTGTGAACTCCAAGCGGCGTATGACTGGTGGCTGTCAGCAGAGAGGCGAGTTTATAACCAGGGTCAGGGTATGCCCAGCGCAGGGTCCAAGGTCAGCTGGGAATCCTTCACATTTGTAGATGAAGATGAAAAAGAGGACAACAAAGAAAAGGTGAGGCCAAAATGGGTGTATAGATTTGCAGTTAAGGTTAATAAATAAGTTATATTATAAACAAAACCTCTCTAAAAAGTTGAATGTGCACATAATTCATAATTAATTAACATTATTGTAACATGGAATTTTGACAACAATAGAAAAGACGTATTTGTATACAGTATATGAGATGTGTTTTCATCTTTTTTTAACTGGCCCTTCTGTCTTTATTGACTTTATTGATTCTGATTTATATTGATTTGTAGAGTAACACAGTCTCTGATGAGCAAAATGGCCCATTGGCTTTTCCAGAATCTGAAGAGGACTCCACCAATCACAAAGCATCTGGTGAGGCTGGTGAACAAAGGTTTCTAGTGTTTATCAGTGGTCTAATGTGCTAGCTTTATGATCTGAGGATTGCAGGGTCGAAAACCCAGGTCATGCTGCTTGCCATCGGCAGCCGGAGTCCGAGAGAACATAATAGTTTGTGCTCTCTAAGGGTGGGTAGATGATGCTCTTCCTACATCATACCTAGTGTGATGCTGTATTGGAGGTATTGTGGCATTGGCGCTTTCCTTCGAGCATGTTGGCTACCCATGGCTGCATCATAGTTGGCTGCCCAGCAATGATGCAATGGCAGCTGTTAGAAAAGATGTGGTGGCTGGCTCCACATGTACTGGAAGAGGCATTTGCTTTTCTTACCCACCTAGTGTCGGAAGCATCGTATGAAATAGGGGAAGAGTCCCAACAGGGTTGGGTAATTGGCACCCCAAAATTATATATAAAAACGTCCATTGTACTTGCTTCAAATGCCCTTCCCCATTTTTACTGTCTTTCGTGAGCTTACAGCAGTCAGACTTGTATCCCGTAGTATTCTATACATCATAAGCATTATTAACTTTCATTCAGAAGAGCAGATAAGTTTATGTGTGGACACTGAAACCTTATGCATGATTACAGGTACCCTAAAGTCCATGAGGAGCACCCTTCATCGCTTCTTCTCCACATCGTCCTCATCAGAGCAGACTCAGCCACAGGTGTGTCACACATTCAGATAAAGGGTTAATAAGGGAATAACGGCTGTGTCAGCGAAATTACAGTACATTGGCCTAGATGCACGCAGCTCCTTTCCAGTTCTTGTAGAGGATGGAAGTATCTGGGATGCCTGACAAACACTAATGCATTGTGTTGTTTTTTTTAAAGTGCAGTGCTGTCAAATGGCAGTCTTGTGTTTTTGGATAAGTCAAACATTTTTTTTCCAGACTATTTTGTATTCTTTCATACGATAGCAGTCATTGCTCTGGCAATTTATTGTAACACTAGGTGGAGACAAATTCTGCCGTTTTTAATGCTGCATATTTAGCAGAGCTCAGCCATATTTTGGCGTTAGGAGCATTTCTAGGCCATTGGAGCACAGTTTCTCTGAGTAAGCAGTTCACACCAGCAGATGGCATCAGGCACGCTGTATGGAATACTTATAGCTTTAAAGCACAATGAAAAATTGAAGTGCTTATTTTTAGAGTGAATTATGAAGCAGCCCTACAATGTTTGTGCTATTATTCTCTCTCTCTCTCTCTCTCTCTCTCTCACACACACAAACATTTTCCATAGGAGCCCTTCCCAGCTCCTCTAACAGAAAGCATGACCCCAGCAGAGGTAAAACAATAAAAAAATTCCACTTTACAGTTAATTGTAGATTTCTGTCACTGTGACTCTAACACTGGTACCACTTCTGTTCGGCCTGTGCAGATTAAATCATGGGAAGAGGCTGAGTTGGATAAGCCAATCGACATTGATCAGATTCGGATCGATCCTTCCCCGTTTCAGCTGGTGGAAAGAACATCATTGCATAAGGTAGCTCCCGTCTTCTAAAGGCATTTATGCTGTGATAACACAAGGCAAAAAGTTAAAGCTACTAAAAGTTGAATTTGCTATTAATTACTGCCTGAAGTCCTGAGTCAGCGCAGTCAACACCATACCTGCATAAGGGACCTACTCTGTTGTTTATACTTGTGCATTGGTGCATCTGGGCCACTCTGCAATTGCACAAAACACCAGTCTGGCTGTGCACCATTAAATCTCATTTTTTACATAAAAGGTAGAGCACATTCCTTAAGTTTGTTTTTTAGAGATAATGGATTTGTTGCACATGTTGTTGTTGTACCATGTTATCTGCTACATGTTGTATGTTTTTTCTCTCTCTTTTGCAGACACATACTCTCTTCTCTCTGTTGGGACTCAGTCATGCATATGTCACCAGCATTGGTAAACTGGTGGGGGTTGTGGCCCTTAAAGAGGTAAGTATCTTGCAGGTCATTTACATCTGTCTCCACTTTATAATTCCGCCACAACTGATTGACTGATAACCTTGTTTATAACTGGTTTATTGGTTGTATAGGTGTGTGTACATTTTTGTTTGAGCTATTCAGAAGGAAGATATGTAGCTCCACTGTTCTCACTCAGTTCCTGCAGATTTTATGGTAGAGGTGGATTGTTTCATCCACTCACAACCATCCTTGCAGTGTTTGTTCATAAAATGTAGGGCCCACTGTCAAAGTGCCTGTAATGAAACCCAGACGTGATCTGACATCATAAGGATTTTCACCCCACACCATGACACCAGGCCTTCTGGACTTGTAACAACAAATTGTTGATCTTGGAGCTGACCATGGTGCCTCCACACACAAATTCCTTGGTTGTCTCTCCAAGACAAAAGTGGGACTCATCAATGAAGATGACATGCTACCATTCTGGCACGACACCATTGGAGTCATTCATTGCAATCAGTTGATTCCTTCTTGTGCATATATTTTTGACAATATCTCTCTCTCTCAGCTTCAGAAGGCAATAGAAGGTTCAACTCGTAGTGGTGTGCGACTGCGCCCCCCTTTGGCCAGTTTCCGAGATGCCAGCCACAAAGCCAAAACCCCCCCCCACTCGCCCTCTGCCCCTTCTTCACCCACTCGAGATAGAGAGCTGTGGAGTGAGGGAGGTAACAACAAAGCAAAAGAGGATACAGGAGCCAAAGAAACTGAGTGCAAGGTCACCGTTGACAACAACAGAGATACAGACAGTGTCCCTCTAGACCAGCCACCTTCACCTTCCACTCGTTCCTCACCTTCCATCCCTCTTTCATCTCTCCATCTTCTGCCTGAACGGGAGGCGAGTGGAGAGGGAGAGAGCAACGATGAGCCTATTTAGGACTGCTGTTTGTACTGTCCACAAACTCAACCCTCTAGAGAGATTCACAGTGCATTCTGGGATGGTGAGTTCAATCTGAGCTGAGGTTAGGCTGCAGATGTGCTAGAAAAAGATGTACCATGTGCCGTATATATGAGATTTTCTACACACAGCTTTCACCTTCATGGCTACGTTTCTCCACACCTGTACTACATGCACTGCTTTTCAGCAGTTATTGAGAAACAGGTGCTGAACTGCAGATCTAATCGGCAGGCTTAACACATTCATCACCAGAATGATTCACTAATTGTTTTTCTTAATAAGCTATATATTATAATTTACCTCTCTGATAACATTATTTGATAATGGTTGAGACTAATTGTTATTCAATAATTACTGTCTAATTAATGTCTTTTTTGTAAACAAGCTTTTTATGTTACATTACTGCTGTCATTTCAAATTTGGATTCATTACAGAAAAAAAAAACAAAAATCCACAAAACATCATTTTTATCTTCCTTGTTTATTTGTTTGTTCTTCATTATTGTCATCTGGGGAGGTGTGTAGAACAGGAGAAGGTATTTGTATATGGTTGGGTAGGGTTTTTCTTCTCGTGCAGGAAAAACGAGAGAGAGAGAGAAAGAGAAAGAGAAAGAGAGAGAGAGAGAGAGAGAGAGAGAGAGAGAGAGAGGTGAAAGCACATTGGAAGAACCATGTCATTAGACCTTTCAGACAAGCATGCATAGATATAGGCATCACAGGTCAAATTCCCACTTACAGTAACGTAATCAGTCCATTCCCAAATGTATTTACTTCTGTCAATAGATGACATATTTGGATCACATCTTTACAAATGTCTGAACTTTTATATAATTTTTTAAACAAATTTATGGATGATAATGACTTTTAGTTTTGATTCTTCCATCAAAAGGAGACAACACAGGGTTTGAGAGCCAGCGGCAGAGAAATGGACAGAGAGAGGGCGAGCAAGAAAGAGAAAGAGAGAAAAAGGTAGAACAACGAGGTTTACAGAGTCATGCCAACATTGTATTGTATTGAAAGATGGCAGTTGAATAATCATACAAAAATGATTCGAAATCAATTCAGCAATCTGTAAACACAAATAGTAATATCCAAGGAAATACATTTGGCTTCTCGTTATTCATGAATTCATTCATAATTCTTATCTTACATATAAGCAATAAAGTACCTAACCAGAAATGACATCTCTGCTGCTTATCAGGATGTGGCCTGTCGTGTTTGGTAGATTGGTTTAATTAGCTCTTGATGGCATGTATGAAATATTCGACTCCTCACACAATGATGTGCCGTGATCTGAAAAAAGGCTCGTGACTGATAGGATCAGCATTTAGCTTGTCTGCTTTGGAGGTTGAACTGAATGACATGAACTGGACTTGCTGATAACCCAGAGGCTCGTGTCTGTGCAAAGGAAGTGTAAAATCATTACCTTGTCTTCACAATGTGGACAGATGTGCCATGGAGTGTTTCGTGTTCAGCCATAACATGAACCCCACCAACCTAATATAGTGTAGGTACCCCCATGCTGCCGTGACAGCTCTAATGTTAAGGCACGGACTCCACATCACCTCTGAATGTGTCCTGTGGCACCAGGACATTCACAACAGATCCTTTCCTGCAAGTTCTAAGGTGGGTTTACACTGCTCAAAAAATTAAGGGAGCAATTAATATCACAGTATAATACAAAGTCAGTTAAACTTCAGAGAGATCAGTCTTAACCCAGTTAAGAATCATGAGCAGTTATGAATGAAGTTCACCTGCTTGGTGCAAATGAAAGTGACAACAGGGGCACCAGAGAGGCAACATCAAGACAACCCCAAAAAGGGAATGGTTTTGGAGGTGGTGGCCACTGACAATTCCTCTCTCTTTATCCTTCCTGAATTATTCTTCTTTGGTTTTGCATTTTGCTAGTGTCCTTGTCACTACTGGTAGCATGAGGTGGTATCTGCAGCCTATTCAGATGGCACAGGTACTCCAGCTCCTCCATGATGGCACATCCATATGTGCTGTTGCAAGAAGGTTTGCTGTGTCTCTAAGCACAGTCTCAAGTGCATGAAGTAGATAACAGGACACAGGCTGTTGCATGAGGAATGCAGGACAAGGCCAGAGAGGAGGAACAAGAGGAGCACTGTCAGAGCCAAACATTATGAGAATGATATGAGAGCCCAACATCCTCTAGTGGGACGTGTACTCGCAGCCCAGCACCGTGCTGTTCAATTGGCGTTTGTCAGAGAACACCAGAATTGTCGGCTCCACCAGTGGCACCCAATAAGAGCAGTTTCATATTGAGCACATGTGACAGACATGAAACAATCTGGAGATGCCATGCTGAATGTTATGCTGCCTACAACATCATCAAGCATGACAGGTTTGGTGGTGGGTCAGTCACGGTCTGGGGAGGCATAACCTTGGAGGATTGCCGAAATGTCCATGTGATAGTCAGTGGTATCCTAATTATAGTAATGGCAAGTGAATTACATTAAATGGCACTAAACGCTCATCCTGGAACTGCTTACACATAGTGACCAGAGATCTGATGTGTGATTTAAGTGTTTTCTCAATTTATTTGAACAGTGAACTTTCGGTATATTTTGGTTACTGCATACCAGAACCACCCCTCAAGACTTGCCTGATGTTTTGGAGATGTTCCGACTCTCCACAATCTATCACAATCTGGCTCAGATTCTTATCATGGCTCATTCTTTGCTTCCAACAAATGAATTTCAGTAACTGACTGTTGACCTGCTGCCTAATATATTCCACCCCTCACCTCTTACTGAAACCAAATGATCAATTTTATTCTCTTCACCTGTTAGTGGTATTAATGTTATGGCTGATTGGTGTATTTTTTGAAAATAAAGCCTCAATAAACAGTTCACTACCATATCGTCTCTGTAACACAAACGAAAAACTACAGGACAAGGAAAAATATATTCAATTTCAATGGAACTTAATGTAAAACACAAGTCATTTTTGAGCATTTCTATTGGTCCATTCATCATGAAACATTGGTTCAAATTATGTGACATGAAGAAATAGCAATAATATGCTGACTGCCAGTTTTGAGAAGGCCTAGAAGTCTGATGGCTAAGAGTCAACCGCTCTTCAGCAATGTCAATTAAGAGCTAATCAACCAGTAGTAAACCAGAGCCACTGCACACAGACAGAGTGATGTCATTTCAACCAAAACCTGCCTAAATCAAGAAATGGTAAGTACTGTACAGGCTGCAAAGTTAAGCGTCTCCCCCAAATAAATCTTAAATAAATAAATAAATGAGCACATGTCTTTCACTGTGTGCTTCCTTCACCCCAGCTCTACGACTGGGCAGAAACAGTGGAAGTTTAGAGCTTAGAGCTTTATTACCAGCTGCTATGACAACAATGAAAGCTTAAATGCTGAATGTAGAACAACACCTACGTCAGTATTCTCATGAGTGACATATTGATCAGTTTACTGTTTACATTACATGAAATAAACCGCTACAAATTGATATATAGTGTTTAGAAATGACAGTGAACAGAAGCTTGCGTGACACGTGCATGTAATCTACCTAGGGTGCACGTATGCACACGCACACAGGCACTCACATTCAAACATTCCACTGTTCCCAGTCTCCATTCCTTCCTCGGAAGCTCAGCAAAATGACATGTGTCCCATTCTATACTGGGGGAGTGCTCACAATTCTGTAGAAAAATAAACATTGTCCCAACATTGCATAAATAATTAATAAATAAAGTCATTCAAGTCAAGAAACCTCATTTGATCTTATTGAATTCGGCTTGCACACAATCATCAAAAGGTGAATTGAGGTGTTTTCCCAAGAAACAACCAGGATGAGCAGCCATCCTGGTCACTGTTTTCATTTTCATCCTCGGTGAATCATGCACAGCATCACAACAATGAGTGGTGGAGAAAACCTCTGTTTCTACACTAGACAGACACTTCTGCTTTGGAATACGTCATGTCCCAGCTCAGCTCAAACACACTTGGAAAAGGATCATACACTCGACACAGAATTTATCCGGTCACAGCAACTATGGTAACCAATCACCATGACGAACAGGAAGACACCAGTTCAGTTCTGATTTGCCTGAGTTCTTCATTAGGTCACATCCTGTGTACTTGAATCAGCATCCAATTCATTCCAGCTCCTCACTCCAGTGGAAGGCTTTTCTATCATATTCCAAGCTCTCTGTTAATGTTGTTGTATTTACACATACTGACCTCTGCCCTGTCTTCAAATTGTCACTTGTTGTGTACAATGTAAGTTTGAAATGTCCACCAGGGAAACAGAATAAAAGACACGCCGCAGTATAAAAATAAAGAAACAACTGAGTTATGATCCTGAAGTAGCAGTATTTACATACATCTGACAAGGCCTAGATAACACAGCTTGTGACTGAAAACCTCTTCAGTGAAGACGTTTTCCATTTCTTCGTCTTCCTCCCTTGTTTCAGTGATGCAGCATTTTCCTTGTACAGTTGCCTTCACCAACATACCTGGATCCATTCACTGACTTACATACATCAGGCTGATGTTTTGTTGTGTTCAACTGATGAACAACGGTCGTGATTCAACCAAAGTGCAAATAAACAAATGCTTTAATTCCAGAGGGGGCAAAAATCAGCCTTTGTTCTCCTGTGAAGGTGCATTCTGGGAAATGTAGTGTCTTTGTTTCCCTTCTCAGGGTGCTAAGAGTCCCGAAGGCATCTGTTCTTTACTCATCCAACCAGTAAGAGTGCAAAGAGTATGCGAAGACTGTGCAACTCTGCGTCCCTTAATCAGACAGCCAAAGCCCTAAACACACAGAACTCCAGAGAGTTCGTATCAGTGCCCAGCGTAGAGCGGTAAAGTTCAGTGCAATTATCTATACAGTGTTGTATAGGACTCCATAGCACACTGACAAATAGCATGCATACCAAAGGGGACACAGAGAAGGAAGCACACTATGATTACAATCCATTACTGCACAGGACCTTATGTATGTTTGTGAGTGTTATTGTGTTTTGTGATCTGTTCACTCTTACAGCTACTGATATTTCCTAAACCAATGGATCAGCAGCCAAAACTGTAGACTTTTATATAAAACAAAATAAAGGTGCTTTAATAGGTCAATTAAGTGATGCCATAGAAAAACATCTTTTGGCTCCATAAAGAACCATGTTTATAAAAGAGATGTGTGAGTGTGAAGAACTGTTTTAACCCATGCATGTCTATTACAAACATGGTGTGGTGGTTCCTTTATCGTATCATTTAAAGAACACATTGAAGCACCTATATTTTTATGAGTAAAGTTCAGTTTACGTTAAAGGTCATCCCTGAAATGTTTAGAACATTGTAATACATGAATGTGAACCAGGCCTTGACTCGATTTCTAATACAGAACCAACCACAGCTGAATTATGTAGTCACACTGGGGTAAAAATAAAACCATCACAAAATGTAGGTCTCAGTGAGTTGGAAAAGTAATCATGTATTTCAAAAGAAGAAAGTGCCAGCTACCTTCTGCAGTCCATGTAAAGCGTTTGTGACTGTGTTAAGGTCACAGTATTTGATGGTTAAAGAAATGCTTACGTT
Organism: Acestrorhynchus altus; assembly: GCA_034509495.1. Taxonomy (NCBI): domain Eukaryota; kingdom Metazoa; phylum Chordata; class Actinopteri; order Characiformes; family Acestrorhynchidae; genus Acestrorhynchus; species Acestrorhynchus altus. The sequence goes on from CM067507.1 coordinate 25,510,137, forward strand.
TTGAACAAAAAAACAGGAGCATAATCGTGAAATGCAAAAAAAAAAAAAAAAAAAAAGTAAAAAATGAAAAACAACATAAAAAACTCCCCTCAATTTATCTTCTTTGTTTGCAACATGTGGTTATTTTCAACCTCATTGAGACCCAGATTTGACTCCAAACTGAATGAGAAATTATTGCAGCTGTACCTCACAACCTTGTGGAGATTCCATATAAAACATGAATTAAAATGATGAGTCTGTTAAGATGTAGCACTTATTTTTGACATGCTTGAATAAAACATTCAAACTTCTGATCTGGTTCACATGGCAACTGCAGCATCTGGTCCTGCTTTACAATTTGCTTACTGATGCTTCTGAACAGAAGTAAGTGGAACTGCCAGTCGATGAGATGGTACTGACTTGATCTTTTTCAAACAATTGTTTAATGTCAATATTATGATGTAGACGGCGAAGCAATGGATTTAGAACTTAAAGCTTTTAGAGATTGCACTGATGGTGCACTACCAAAGGATCTTTTAGTTGGGTCAAAGAAATGGGCAAATGTGTCAAATGGTCGAATACTGTAAATTGGGGTATTGGGGTACAGTAATCTGACAGTACTGGGGAAGTTTTATAAGAACAGATTTTGATCCTATACTTCACAAGCATGTGTGTTTGTGTGTGTGTGTGTTTGTGTAGGTGTGGATTTATATAAGAATTTAAAGTGGTAAACACTCCACTTAAGAGGCAAAAGAGAATTTTGTTCTATAGTGCATTCCATTGAGTGATGCTGAACTCCACAGTATCAGGTTTCTGTGGTGTGGGATTTAATTGTAAACATGATTTGGATTAAGGAGATGTTGTCTTAAAGATGAACTGTTATTCTATACATGTATTATGTGTTCTTTTATCATTATTAAAAATGTAAATATTTATTTTCTAGATGTTTTATTGTGGTGATGTTTGTTCATTGTGATATGTATCATTGATGTAAGTAGCATGCATGTGCAGTTGTGGTTGGGAAGTTTACATACACTCATCCTGGACATAGATGATGGATATATATTGGGCTTTCAGTGATTGTTTTTTTTTTCTGGGACATCTTTAATATACAACATGCATCTTTAATAGAAAACAAAATGGATTTCAGTTTTCTGAAATTAATGCAGAATCTAAGATACATACACCTACTTAGGTTATTACTTCAGTGGTGCTGAAAGTTCCTACCTTTTAACTAGCCAAGACCAAGGGCCCTTAACATCCTGTAGGTTATCATGATTGACTTTAACAATAAAAAGGCTTTGTGTGAAAGCACTCAGTAGACTGACCACAGTACAATGGAAAAATCAAAGAATTCACACTGGCCTCAAAACTTTATCCTCAATTCCATTTCTGCTTCAAAATGTACACATTCAGGTTTGACTAAAGTTGCCTTAGTTTAACACATGCACAAAGAAAATGCCTTCTGGTGGAATTTTTTATGGTTGGATGAAACAAAGGTGTCTGGAGGAGAAAAGTGACGCATTTAACCTCAAAAACACTGTACCAACTGTTAAGCATGGTGATGGTAATGACATGGTATTGCAGCTGGAGGTGAAGGTGGTACATTGTACAAAGTGGATGGAATATTGAAACAGAAGAACTTCTGAATTCTTCAGAATAACCGTAAACCAAAAGCTAGATGGCTGAAACTTAGACACAATGATTGACACTATAATGACCCCAAACGCACATCAAGGTCACATGTTATGGAATGGAGAAAGCAGGCTAATATTATGCTTTTGGAATGACCTTCCCAGAACTCTGACACCCCGATCACAAATATGTCTCCCATTGGGACTGTGCCAAGAAACCAATAAATTAATGTGAAGAATTAAAGGAACAAATTCTGTCAATCAAAATTCTGCCAGAAGCTTGCTGATGAACACTAAAAGTATCAAATAAAAGCCATTTTATTTTATATTAATTGTTCTGTATGATCCTACACCAAATTCTTGTTGTTTTTTCTATTTCTATTCAGATGTATGTTGTCACTCAAATTTCCCCAGACACAAAAATTCACAGAAAATCACTGAAAACCCAATTGTGCCATGACAATCTTGTCCATAGAGTGTAAGTAAATTTCAGACCACAACACTACTTGTCTGTACTCTACCAAACTCTCTGAATCCTTTCTGTGTATCTTTTTCCTCTCTCTCTCCCTCATCTTATCCTCCTCTTCAGAAGTATAAGGCTTCCTAAAAAAAAAAAAAAAAAATCAGTCCGTACTTTCCTCTTTGTATTTGAAGAGTCATGTAAGTTCCATTACAAAGGTGTTGATTCCTGAAATGTGACCAATAATTGATTATGTAGCTTTAAATGTCCATAAGAATCAGTTTTTGTCTTGCTCCTAACACTCATTTGGTTGCCGTGGCACCAACCGATGAGGATTCTGACTCCTCCTCTTTTTCCTCCAGCGCTTCATTTACAGACGATGTGACATCAGTGGGTTTCCATTCTGTGATTGGTTCCCCAGGGGCCTGTCCTGGACTGCTTCCGCCAGCTGAGATCACTTCCTCTCTCTGTGCAGCTGGAGAAGGAATTAAAGTCACTGGTTCTGGTTCCATGCATAACGTTATCTCCTCCTCCTGAGGCGAGACAGAGAGAGGAAATCGATTAGTCATCAGGCAGTTTTGTGTATGTGTTACTGAGTTGTGACTGTGCACTTTCATTGCTTGACTTGCACTGTATTTTTGCACTGTAAGGACTAAACCAGCTCATTACAGTATTGTCTTGGAAATTAATTGTGACAACTGCTGACTCTTTGGTGGCTGGTGAACTGTCAGCAGCAAAGGCTGGTAGACTACTAAGCACAGCTCCAGCGTGCTTCAGTTAGAGTCTGATTCATTAAGACCTCCATGACCTCACCTTGACCTCATCCTCCTCCTGTGCTTCCAGTAAAGGCGAATGTTCAGTTCCCACCTCCTCCGAGGGGGCTGTCAGACCCTCAATTGTTGCGCCCACACCTATATAACCACCCACATCGGCCTGATAGGTCTCTATATGACCTTGCCCCCACAGGTCCACCAATGGCGGGTGAGTGAGTGGAGGTAGACTGTGGATGGTGCTGTTGGGTGTGGCTTGTAAAGACTGAGTGGCGCTTTGTAGTCTCTGTTCCAGGATCTGTGAAGAGAAGAACAAAAAGTGTACTTGGCACTACGTCTTGCAATGAAGAACCATTTGAAAATGAGAAGTATAAATGCAAAGTCAAATGGCACCAATAAAAGTACAGAAATTCATGGAATCAAATAACATCCATGTCATAAATGTTGCTGGCTTTGAACCTGAAGATTGCTGGTTCTAATCCCCAGGATCAGCATCTATGACTAAGGTGCCCTTGAGCAAGGCAAATCATCCTTAATTGCTCTCCAGGTGTGTGTTCTCACTGACCAATCCACTAATGTGAGTGTGTTCTCACTGACCAATCCACTAGTGTGCTCATTGCCACTGAAGGGTAAAATTCTGTTGAACTGTTGTGCAATGGCAATTGAAGATCAAATACACACAGTCATCCATTGTTTTGTACACATTGAAATTGACATCCTTCTCCCATACAGTGAATCACACACATATCCCCACATTTGGACACATGAACACTAGGGGGACAGTAAGTGCACACATGCCTGGAATTGTGGGCAACCACTTAGTGGCACCCGATGAGCAGTCAGGATTAGGTACCTTGTTTATTGAGTTCATTTTAGTTGTGTCCTCTTTATTGATTGAAGTGGAAACCTTGCAGTTCCAAGGCTGCTTTCTTGAACTTTTAGACCATGGCTGTCCACAAAGACATAAGGCTTAAAATGTAGCCTTTGACCAAGCATAGGTCAAATAGGAAGTTTATTAGAGTGTATTAGTGACATGATTGAGTGTATTAATGTAACAATACACCAAACTGAATTGTACTGATCAATATGAGCCTTTCAATTGAATTTGTGAGGGTTTTGAGTAATATATTCAACACAGTGGAGCAAAGTACTCATTAATACTGATTATACTCCATTAAGTGCAATACAAAAACAAGCTCATACTGAAGGCAGACGGTCCCTACTTCTATGTTAAAATAGAAGGAGGAAAAAGCAAAGAATTTAGGGCTCCCCTTGAACACCTTAGGGTTTGGTTTTACGTATTTAAATATATGGACATTCATTTTAATTATAATTGTGGTTGGAGTTAACATACATAAAACTGGAGAAAGGTCTTTTTAATTTGCAGAATGTAATTAATAGAGATGCAAGGGTTAGGACAATGGCCCGGTATTTAGAATAGAATAGAATAGAATAGAATAGAATAGAATAGAATAGAACTTTATTGACCCCTTGGGATCAATAAATCATAGCTGGTATTTCCTCTTTTGGTTCAAATAATATCAATTAGATGTTTCATCTACCAGTCTCTAACATTTCCCAACTTCTCCATACAGAATTCTTTCAGCTATGTGAGTGTCAGTCTTAAATTTTCCTAAAGCATCCTCCAATGCAATAAATATTTCATACTGGTTTCTATGATGATGAGCTGCTGCAGCAAAGCAGCCCCAAACCAGGACATTTCCACCCCCATGCTTCACAGACCTTGACATGAGGTTGTTGTGCTCAAATGCTGTTTGCTTTGAGCTAAATATATCTTAAATATATCTGGATCTTGCCATGGTGAACCCACTCACTTTAATAATAAAGAGCACACCAAACTATTGTCTGAGGTAATGTCTTAGGCATTTAAGTAGTAATAAATGTGGGGTGTTAACTATTTTCTCACAAGAAAATTGCATTTACAAATGATGCTTTGCAAATGGTATTTCTTCAGTTTCACTAAGTATTGTTATTATGAAGATCAATATCTGCTCGCTATTCTATATTCTATATTCTAGTGAGACTGTCGATAGTTCTGGTAAGTTCAGGGCTTTCATGCAATCACACTCAATCTTCAGAGAGTCAAATCCCAGACCTTTGGGTCATTTACTCCAGTCCCAGAGTTGGCTGAATTTCAGATCAGGTGGAGGATGATAACCCTTTGTCACACTGCCAAGGTGCTTTTTCTGCTGCACCTGATTCCACTTTTAGGCATTTCAGTCGTAATACATGTGGGGGTAATAATTATGTTTTACAAATCATTTTTAAAAGACATTTCTTCAGTTTCACTAAGTATTGTTTGTATGAAGATCAAATGTCCATATCTCAAAGGTGTCAAAGGTGTTTGTGGGGTGTCTCACACTGTGGCTAGTATAATTACACAGTATTCAAAATATTCATAATGTTTGTCATAATGCTGAATGCTTTAATAAACCCAAAATGGAAATATGTTGTTACATATTGAATATATTATTTTGCAGTATTTTGTGAATCGTTATAGCCCTGAAGGCAGCGCATGTGGCATTGAACTGGATTACTGACTGTGCAGGGATTCTGGTTTAGAGTTGAAAGTGTGGCTGGTTCATACAAGTGTTTGACTCTTGTCGTCACTGTCCTTGCTCAGTCAGTTGATGCTGGCTGGAGTTTTGGAAGGCCCACCTGTTGCTGTTGCTGATACTGCATGATCTGTTGTTGTTGGTATTGCTGGATCTGCTGCAGTTGCTGTATCTGATGTAGCTGGCTCTGGTGTTGCTGGAGGCTGAACTGTTGCTGTTGCTGCTGAGAAAGAAAGTGAGCTGCAGCATTTGCATCGAAGCCTCCGTCGCAGGAAGTCCCACTTGCCATGACATAGGAGCCAGCAGCGGGGGAGGCCACACCCGACTGCTCATTGCTGATGGGCTCCCAGGCATCTGAAGAGGAGAGGCAGTAGAGGCCCTGCGAGACGTACGTGTGAGGCCATACCTCTGCAGACGAATGGTGCAGTATCTGATCTGAGAGTGAGAAAAGAAATTCTTTGATGCATCATCTCCACTCTTTGGCTTATGCATGATATTGTCTGCTGTCAGATGACTCCTGTGACAATGGACAGTACAGGGACTATGACCATGGAGGTTAAATAAAAGTGAATGTGAGCATCAGTCACATAATCTGTCTGGCACATTATTGTTACAGTCTGTCCGTAAACTGATCTGATATGAGGTTGGAGGAGGCACTGTTGCCTTGGAAATGTTTCATGAGCATTTCATCATGTTACTGCAGGCTCTGTTTCACTAACAGCACAGAGCCTTCAGCCTCAAGTGTTCAATCACGTTCTTCTGGAAATGTGCTAAAGGCTTTGCATTCACAAACACTAAAATGCACTTTGAAGGTAAAACGAAAGGGAGAACACGGGTATGAATGTTGAAAAATTCCAGTATCCTCTGAGGCCAAGCACTGGAAGTGGCTCAGTCATTTCACATTTGAGCACAATGCAAGTCAGTCAACAGCATTGTCAAACATCCCAGCTGCTCAAGCTTCCACTGCTCTATAAAAACAAGATTGTGATTTGAGCCAATTGTTGAATAACAATAACACTGAATAATGATATGGGAGCATACTATTCCTGCAGTTCAAATGACCACTTCTCCCCCCAACCCCTGCGGTCATCATTCCGATTGTAAAATGAGCGTTCAGCTTACTTGCCCCCAAGGCAGGCCAGAAATGAGAGTCAGTATTTACTCGAGGAAAATGGCTCTTGTAATGCAGCGTAGCGGCTGCAGCTCAAAACACACTTCACTAGCTGAGCCGTGCTTTTTCTCTCAGGCCATTTTCTTCAGCACTCACTTCCTCTTGGGCGCTCCCTCTCATTTTCTTTCTCTCGCCAAGATGTAAACACAGATGAGGTTTTAGAGTGAAGACATAAGAGCCAAAGTCCAGAAACAGTCAAGTACAGATTTAGTTCATGCAGTGTATTGTGTTGTAGGTGGTCTTGATAAGCCTCTACACTCTATTATTATCCACAAATATTGTCCAAATCAAGAAATCTTTCACTTTTTTCTTTTTAAATGTAACACAAGTACAAATATATCAGGTGTCTTTGCTCTATAGTCTAGTCAGACTGTCAGTGGTTCTGGTAAGTTCAGGTCTTTCATGCAATCACAGTGAATCTTCAGAGAGTCAAATCCCACACCTTTGGGGAGTCATTTACTCCAAAGCCATTGTTGGCTGAATTTCAGATCAGGTGGAGGATGAATACCCCTTGTCACACTCCAGAATGTGTTCTTTTAAAAATGATCCTGCTCTTAAAGTATTGTACAAGTTCAAAATGACGGAAAGTGAAAGCAATCCCAGCAAAGAAAAGACAAGATAAAGCTTATCCAATCTCTTCCATCTAATCAGTTCTCCCTCAGCTAAAGCCTCGCTGTCAGTGGACATGTAGTAAGGGCCTGCGGCTGCTTTAAACATACATCTTATTCACAAAATCTTATTAGACATGAAAGGAATAGTTCAGTGTTTCAGACAACCTGCAGACAAAATAAGTAGTCACATGAATCTTTTGATACACTGACATGCCAAAGGTCATGGGAATTAGTTTTGTGTAGGATCCCCTCCATGTAAGCTAAAGAATACTGCGCTGATCTGCAGGATACTGTGTGGGGTGCACTGAACATGATGCCACCTGTCACACTCATTAAGCACCTGTGGATGGCCACTGCGTGGTCCACCGTGGGAAGTAATGTCTTCTCTGACATATTCCAGGTACACATCTGGAATTGTGGATTGGGGAATATCAAATGCCCACACAACTTCAGAAATGAAACATCCCATTCATCTGGCACCCACTGTCCTGTCTCGCTCAAACTCATAATTCACATTGCCTTGCATGCTGTCAATCAGCTTACATCCTGCTGTTCCATGACTACTGGCATGTCAATGTATATACTTAATATATCGATACTTAATTGCATGTGTCTGTGTCTGTGTCTTGATCACACCCATTCAATCAGGGAATCTTACATTTCAAGATGACAACTGTATTAAGTGCGTATTAACTGTATTAAGTGCGTATAACAATTTCATCAGACATGATAGAACACAGGGACACTTAGACTAGACAGCAAAACCACCAGATAGACACACTGGTGTAATCCTTACATGGTAAGATCGACACTGTCATAAAGTAAGGAGACTTATAATCAAATACAAGTAAAAAGGACATTACGTCTAATCTTTTACCACTGAGAATCTAAATCAATGAGCAGAGGCTGAAGCAGCAGTAGCAGTAGCGATACAATTCAATATCATTATGTTTCCCAAGTATATAATACATTAAGGATTGGTTTTAACAGAGCTAATAGAAAAGCATTAATAATGTTCCAACCATTGCAGACAGAGAAGAGCGAATGCACAAACAGCTTGTCCAGTCCCCATAGAGAAATATTAGGATTAGATAAGCATGAACCTAATCGGTACTAATGGCAGGCATGGGGTAGAGCAGCATACAGCTCCCAGCACTGAGCTCTGAAGCAGTGGAACTGTGTTCCATCCAGAGTTCACCCAATTGTTCACTTACAAGTGATACTGCATTAATGGCCCAGTGAATGCAACAAATCTGTTGTTTTTTTAACAAATAAATAACATAAAATTGAAATTTTAATGCTGAACCACAAATATGATACATATGCTTTAACACGTACTCATTTGGCTTTAAATGATTGAATGGATTTATGAATGAATGAATGAATGAATGAATGAATGAATGAATGGTTTGGGGGAGTCTCCAGACAAAGAGAAAATAGCTGTCCTCTGTAGTGGCCACCGTGTGTGAAAGGGTTAAATAATACCACCATATTGTAAATGTTAACCAGAAAACAATCTGAAAGGACAAGTAAGTTCCTGTAGCTTCCACTTCCACTACTACTATATTTACTACTACTGCTGCAATTACTACTACTTCTACCACTACAATTACTACTACTACATTTACTACCACAACAATTACTATTACTACTACAAATCCTACTATTACTACTAATACTGCTACTACTACAATTAATACTACCACAACTACAACCACTACAAGTATTACCACCACTACTACTACTACAACTACAACAACAATTTCTACCACCACCACTACTACAATTACTATGAATACAATTACTACAACTACTACTATTACTACTACTACTAACACTACCTCCACTATAATTACTACTACTAATACAACAAATACTACCACTACTACTACCACTACAATTACTACAACTACTACTATTACTACTACTACTAACACTACCTCCACCATAATTACTACTATTAATACTACAAATACTACCACTACTACTACCACTACAATTACTACTACTGCTAGTACTATTACTACTACTTTCACTCTATTATTATAACTACTACTAATACAATTACCACCACCACTACAATTATTAGTACAACAGTTACTACTAGTACTCTCTACTACTACAACAATTACTACTAGTAGTACTTCTACAACTACACTATCACTACTACTATTAGTTTTACTATTATTACCATCATACTACTACTACTACTGCTACTACTATTACTACTACAATACATAGATTTTATGGAAATTATATTATGAAAACAATATCTGTTATCTGCCAAATATATTGATAAAATATTTCAAAGAGTGAACACTGTCATTACACTGTGTCAGTATCATGATATACTGGTACAAACAATATATCATTCAGGCCTGCATGCTGGAATTCATTGCATTCTGACAACTGAAATCTTGTACCTCGGCTGGTGATGCTCTCCTGGTTGGCTTCGCTCAGGTGGGCAACACTGCCTTGATTGGAGCCTGCACTCATACTCTCTCCATCCATGGAGGTCCAGGCTAGCAGAGTGGCCTCAGAGATTGCAAATTGCTGCAGAACCCCTTACAGAGAAAAGAATCAGAGGTCAGCAAGGACAAAACGAAAGACAGAACTCAATTACCCTCCCAGATGCCTGAGAATATTTGATCAAAAATGTGAATTTTTATTTGATGAATAATCGTTTGGCTCAAAATACCCACAATAACTCATTGTCTCTAGCATCACTGAGATACTTGTCATTTGATAAGTGGGATGCTATTGACTTTGTCTTCTTTTTTCCTGGTCACAGAACAATGTGATATTAGGATCAAAATCAATAATACTCATCCAGATGCACCTTTTAGTTTTACATTTTCTTGTCTTTTTGATTCTCATCAAACAAGAAAGTCTCACACTGGTAATTTTCTGCACTGTATTATTCCATCATATTTCTCCTTCTGAAACACCTTACAGTCTCACTATGGCATCTGAGGCATGATCTCATTCCATGGTCCTCGAGCATGAATAATGAGGACAAGGGCCCATCAGTTGAGGCACAATACCATGAATTAGAAATAGCTTTGCACAGGGCTTCCATATACCCACCATTGGCATCACCACAAATAGCATATTATCACCCATTCAGCCTGATTTGACAAAGCTGCACACCAAGAATTAGGGGTGTTAAGAGTGTGTTGGTAGTAACACCTGATGCAATGTGAAAGGACAGCAGATTGCATATTCTACATGGAAATAAATTATATAATTAGATTAGATATGTTTACACTACCTCTCTTCCCCACAAATGGAATATGTGTCTAAGTCAGGAACATATGGGTTAGTGTAACAGATGTGCAGTTTAAAAAAATGACAGGCTTTCTATTAGTGTTTTTTTATAGTGCATATATCCTTGAGAACCCTTGAAAAGCTTGTTCAGTGAGTACCGTATTTTCCGGACTATAAGCCGCACCGGACTATAAGCCGCACCCTGGAAAATAACATTTATAAGAAGAAAAGACTGCACCTCATTATAAAATGCATGGTTTAAAGCGTGGACAGAAAGTAGCAGCTTATAATCCGGAAAATACGGGTAGTAGTTTTCTGCAATCAGCACATAAGGGCTGTATTTCAGTGCCAATTTCTGTATATGTTTACTCTGAATTCCAAATTATTATGCAAATTATATTTTTCTCTGATTGTCCTCAATGGTCAGTGCAAATGACAGTCAGTATAGTCAGACAGTATTCAAGTCATCAAACATTAAGTGTATAAATAAAATTTTATGCAACAAACCTCTGAATAATAACAGCATGTTTTGCACTCTTCCAAATTATTATGCACAATGAAGTTTCAAACATTTTGTAGGTTGTAAAGAATGGAAAATTGTCATTTGATTAATTTGCAGCATCAAGAGGTCACATTTACTGAAATCAAAAGCTATTTTAATCCAAAACATCGCAACAGGTCATGATACATGTTAACATAGGTCCCCTTCTTTGAAATCACCTTCTGAAACCTTCTCGCATCCATTGAAGTTCTGAGTTTTGGACAGTTTCTGTATAGATTTCTTTGCAGGATGTCAGAATAGCCTGCCAGAGCTGCTGTTTTGATGTGAACTGCCTCACATTCTTATAGATCTTTTGCTTGAGGATACTCCAAAGGTTTTCAATATGGTTGCGGTCAGAGGATGATGGTAGCCACACCTTGAGTTTCTCTCCTTTTAGGCCCATAGCAGCCAGTGACACAGAGGTATTCTTTGCAGCATGAGATGGTGCATTGCCATGCATGAAGATGATTTTGCTACGGAAGACACAGATCTTCTTTTTTTTACCATAGAAGAGAGTGGTCTGTCAGAAACTCTGAGGTCAATTTCACACCTTCACTAACCATGAATAGGCCTACCAGCTCTCTCCCCATGATTCCGGCCCAAAATGTGACTCCGTCACCTCCTTGCTGATGTCACAGTCTTGTTGGGACCTGGTGGCCATCCACTATTCCATCCATCTGGACCATCAGGGATTGCACGGCACTTATCAGTGAACAAGGCTGTTTGAAAATTAGTCTTCATGTATCTCTTGGCCCACTGCAACCATTTCAGCTTGAGAGCATTGGTTAGGAGTGGCTGAATAGTTTGTTTATGCACAACTGAAAGCCTCTGGAGAATCCTACAAGGTTCATGGGATTACAGAGGCTGCTTTGCTGCTTTGTAATGGCATTTTAGCAGCTGCTCTCTTAATCCAATAAATTTGTCTGTCAGAAACCTTCCTCATTTTGCCTTTATCTGAACAAACCCATCTGTGCTCACAATTCCCTTCACAGTACAATGATCACACTTGAGTTTTCCTGAAATATCTAATGTTTTCATGGCTTGTCCAAGGGTAGGTACTATTTGACACTTTTCAGCAGCAGAGAAATCCTTTTTCTTTTCCATACTTTGAAATTTGACAGAACGTTTTGGTAAACTATTTTATATATAATAGTCTACCAAAACTATTAATTTAAAGAACCTCAGAACCTTCATTTTTGTTTCTAAACTGAATTTTATTTTATTTAACTGATTTGGTCACTGAATAATTTAGTGTGTAATATAATTGAGCATTGATGCCTAAATGTACAAAATAGTGAACGAAAACAGTACGTGTCCACACATTTGTACAGCATATTTAGACAAATATATTCTTGCACCATATTTAAGAATTTCTTTGCCTTTATGCACCTCTCTTTCCTTACCTGCAGCAAAGCGTGCCTCCTTTTCTCCATCGCTGAGGTCACTGTAGGCATCGTTTTCCAGCTTGCGTTCCTGCTGGAGGTGGAGGGTGGATGTTCGGGCGGCGCTTGAGCCCCCTGCTCCCACTGTCTGCATGCCCCAATTCTGCCATTCGATCATGTGGGCCACCCTGCCCTGGGCCATGGCTGTTGGCTTCGTCACCTTGTCCTTCATAGACCGTGTCACTCCTGGGATGGAAGAATGGAAAGAGGGGTAAGAGAAGAAAGGGCACAAGTGAGAGGAAAGGAGATGGCAAAAGGATGAGGAAAGGATGTCGGTGGGGTTTGGAGGAAAAGACAAAAAAGAAAAAAAAAACATGCCCTGGATGTGACATGAACAAATGAGCTGGAAGCTTTAAATTAATTTGGTTGTTATGAGAGGGTGCACAAATTAACTTGGGGGGAGGAAGTGGGTATGTTTCTGACAGAGGTAGATGAAGGTGAAGTTAGAAGGTTAATTGGAGGGAGATGAGGATGCAGTCTGAGAAATGACACTATGACTTGTTGGAATGATCACTCTTTGCACTAACGCAAATTTGCACGCAGCATTAGGACCTCTCCTCCTATTAGAATCCTGTCTTTTATTCAGTTAGGCTTATTTATCACTGCAGGTCCCGTAATGGGCTGAACTCAGGCTATAATTTGCTGCTGGCTTACTAAAGGACACTCTATATGTGACCTTTTTCGTATCATTCCGGGGAGAAATGGTCTCATGAATTCTTTTATGATGTTAATGCAGAATTCAACACTAAATGTGATGCTGGTAAAGCTAGCGACCGCGCTGCTGTGATGTCGAATGAAATGATGATTATGAATTAAAATGTTAAGAAGTTGCTTTTGAAGAAATTTGCAGGAAGAACTAAACACTGCACTGCACTGCACTGCACTGCACATTACAGTTTAACAAGGACACAGATAGGGTAATATCTGAGAGACAAAAACACTAATACAGCACACAACACTGACTGATCTTCACGCTACACTCCACAAAGCACTTTACATACAAAAACCCTAGATTTGTCATCTGCCACCACTCCCAAAAATGTACCGACTGTATAAAAAACGTGTCGTGGGTCAGTGAGCAGTACATCTTTCTCAGTATGGATTTTATCTGACATCTGATATCGCACCAATGGCTTGAGAGGCCATTGGTGAGCATTACAAATGGAAACAGGGAGTGAAAAGGGCACCCACAAGGGGCCATGTTGGCTCCATCTCCACCACACCCACTCAGACTGGAGCCAACATGGGGTCAGTTACCAGTTCACAGGACAGACACACACCTGACACACCTGACAGAGAGGACTTAGCCAGAGCGCCAATGCTGTAGGCGTTGGAATTCCGCTTCTTTAGCCGAGGCAGGATGGAGGTCGTGTCCTCCATGGAGAGCTGGAAGGGGAAGAAAGACAGCCGAGAGGAGGGAGAGAGAAAGAGAAAGGGAATGGGTGTGAGGGGAAAGGAAAAGGGTAGCAGAAGAGGAACAGTGAGGGAGCCGGGAGTGCACGGCAGCATGGAGGAGAGGGAAATTTGAGTGTGGTGAAGTTTAAGGAAGAACAGAGGTGATGGGAGAAAGTGGAGGGGAAGATACAGCATTTAGCATTTTGTGTTAACATAGGTGTGATCTACTACAAAATACTACATTTCCCAGCAGCCTGCTGTTTGCTGTCTATCCTGTTGCTTTCTGGTCGAGAGAGGGACCACAGGTGAAGGAAGTCGGGAGTGAAGGGAGAAGATAAAGCTATCTAATGTGAGTTGGAAGGCAGGTAACAGAACAAAGAAAGGTCAAAAATGAGGGAATGATAATCACAACACTTACATTGATTCCATCCCATGAAAAGTCTGTTCGGCCATGCTGAGAGAGAGAGAGAGAAAAAGAGAGAGAAAAAGAGAGAGGGAAAGAGGTAGAGGCAAGGAGAAAGCAAGAAAGAAGGAGGAACGAGAAAGAGACGGGGAAGTGGAATGGGGAAAAAGAGGGGAATGGAGAAAGAGGAGAAAACAGCGAGAATGGCAGCAAGGAAAGGAGACAGGAGGGAGAGGGATTGTGACAGAAGAAGGCACGTTTAAAAACATGCAAAGTAGAAGGATAAATAGAAGAAAGAGAGGAGAAGAGAGGGAATCTTTGTTCAAGAGAGAAAATGAAGAGGAGTAACATAGGCCAGCCCCAACAGAGGAGAGGAAGTAATTAAATTGGGAATGTTTCTGTTTGTTTTTTTGTTTTGTTTTGTTTTTTTGACAGTGGTAGAAATATGCAGCAATCTAATGAGTCTCCATTTGCAGGCCTCTGCCTTTGTTACAGTTGCCTGTATGCTATTCATTACAAATAAATTCTAGCCAGGTTCTAAGCAAATCACAAAAAGCTTGGCTCAGACAGACAAACATATGGGCAGCAATTAAAGCTCTTCCTGGGGGCAGTGCAGTTATATTATGAAAATCTACATAATAGAAGAAGCGCATCATACTCGGATGGTTTACAGTAAACGGCTGCCTTGATTGCCCTAACTGAATGTATCTGTGCACGTCTTATATGCTGGTATGAGTTACTCATTAAAACAAGGGCAGCTCACTTGAGTAGAGGCAGTTATTTTCCATAAACCACTGGAGTAAACACTACTAATTAGCTTGCATGTGCCTTTAAGCCTGTTGCCTAGACGGACGGACAAACACACAGGACAGACAGACTAACAAGCGGAAGACCTGACATGCGGCTGTGATGTGAGAGCAAGGCAATCTCTACTGCACATATGCTCTGGGGTGTCAGTAAGACACTCTACTCACTTACTCACTCCAGTCTTCCTGTAAGAGCTGGTTACCTTACATACAGTTTGTTTTTGCTAAGCATTTTGTTTCAATCAGCTGGATATTCAGTTTAATTTAATACAATCCAGAGGTGCCTCAATTTGAAGGAGTGGCTAAACATGCCTTATTTTAATATGCTGAGGTTCTCTTTTTGTCATTTACTGTAGTGTTCAGCTGCTTTTGTACAGAATGATATTATATGGTATATTGTTACTATATTGTATTATATTATACTATATTATTGTTATGTTATTGTTATGCTGTATTATAGTATGATATTATATGTTATACTGTTATAATCCTCATCACTGGTTTGGGCAGTACCACCTTTTTCATACCATCTCCAAATTTAGTTTGGTATGCAGTATTATCTAGGGCAGGGAGTAACGTAAACGGTACTCCATTTATTTCAACATTGAAATTAAAGTTTTTTTTCTGTGGTGGTGGATGTGTAGGCCACTACCTAAGCCAAACGCAGTGCTTAGTTAACTCTGCTACAGATCCACCCAGTGCAGCTGGAAATTGTTGCACTGCAGACATAAGCGTTGAGCTCATTATCATCCCACTTCTCCGGCAATTCATGGGATTCTCCTTGATGCTCGATATTAAATATTCCAAAAGTCAGAACTCTCACTCATTTGCACAATGTTTGGAAGCAAACTAGTGAGACAGCACAAGAGAGAGACAAACATCGGGAGAGAGGGTGTTATAGAGGGCATCCTGATAAGTCTACTGAGCAGAAAGAGAGACTGATCAGTGTTCTCTCTGTGCAGGACTTACAGCTGACCGCTGTCATTCATAATGCATCGGTTCAGTTTAGTGTCCCGCAGCACTGTGACAGTGCTCAAAACAAAGTATAATACACTATCCCGGCCTACAGGGTCGATATAGTGTTACTGCTCTGTTTATATCAGCAAGTTTTCTATTGCTCATGGGTAATACTGACTGTAAAAGACAAGCTGAGGTGAATTAACAGGTGTAATTCATTCACTAGCATAGCTAATATTTTAGACGATATAACTAGCTGTGTTTGGTGTCTTTCATGATGAGGCCAAACCTCCAGTTTTACATATTATATATATATATGTATTATATATTATAATTATATTTTATATATGTATATATATATTATATATTATATATTATGAATTTATGTCTGCAACATGTTCCAAAAATTTGTGATAGGGGCAAAAAAAGACTGGGAAAGTTGAGGAAGGCTCAAAAAACAACTGTTTGGAACATTCCATCGGTGAACAGGTTAATTGGAAACAGGGGAGTGTCATTATTGGGTGTAAAGGGAGCATCCCCCAAAAGCTTAATCATTCACAACAAGGATCAGGTGAGGTTCACCACTTTTTGAACAACTGCATGAACAACTGCTTGAGCAACAGTTTAAGAACGTCTCTTAATGCGCATTTGCAAGGAATTTAGGGATTTCATCATCTACAGTCCATAATATCATCAAAAGATTCAGAGAGTCTGGAGAAATCTCTGCCAGTAAGCAGCAAGGCTGAAAACCAACACTGAACGCCTGTGACCTTCGATCCCTCAGACGGCACTACATTAAAAACTGACATCATTCTGTAACGGTTATTACCACATGGGCTCAGGAACACTTTAGAAAGCCATTGTCAGTGAACACAGTTTGTCGCTCCACCTACAAGCGCAAGTTAAAACTCTACCATGCAAAGCAAAAGCCATAAATCCACACAAGCAAGAATGGGAAATAATTCCACATACAAAGCTTCAACAAATTCCCAAATGCTTATTGAGTGTTAAAAGCAAAGGTGATGCAACACAGTAACCATGACCCTAATCCAACTGTTTTGGAACCTGTTGCAGGAAAATTCAAAATGAGTGAATATTTGCAAAAAACAAACAAACAAACAATAAAGTTTATCCGTTTGAACATGAAATATATTGTCTATTGCAGTGTATTCAAATAAATAGAGGTTGAAAAGCATTTGCAAATCCTCATATTCTGTTTTTATCTAGGTTTTACACAGCATCCCAACTTCACAAATCAATGTCCTTACTTTGCTAAGAAACACATAATGAGCAATATTGGGGTCAGAAGAATTATTGTATGATATATTGTATGATAAAGCAATATTTTTTAACAGTTTAACTGATAGATCTGACAGATCTGAGGCTGCAGTGCTAAACCAATATTTCTGTTCAGCTCCAGAGACCTGCCTGGTGTACTGTGCTCTACAGGCCCATGTGTGTTGTTTCTGCTTCACAGAGCTACTTCTCTGCAGGATACTGACACACAGCTGCAGGACCGCAGGTGAGTTACGGCTGCCTGAGGCAGTGAGCAATGCTCCCTGTCAATGCAACCATGCATCGCGTGGGTTGCTCAGTCATGGCTCCTGGTTGGCATTAACAACTCTGTGACCTTCACATTCAGACGCACACACCAGAAAGAGGACAAAGTCTGGACACGTAATACAGACTGTTCACTCACAGGGCCATATTTTAACCTGCTGGCCTTTGGTCAGCACTGTGTAGACTCCTACACGCACCTCCCAGGTTGTTCAGAAAGCACAGCTACATTCAGCGTATCAGTTTATTCTCCTCCTTGTATGCTCACAGAGGGCTGGGCTGTCTGGGCCAGTTAAAAAGGGTGACCAGGCAAGGTTGGCTAGGCATGGTCCAGATCCTTTGTGTACCTGATTAAAGGGGAATGCTGTCTCCTGTTGTTTGCTTTGTACATGGTAATGTGTGGCTGCAACTGCTGTCTTTGTGATTTTATTGTACTGTTTTTTTTTTTATTATTATTTTATGAGAATTGGGTCAGTGTTACATTAAATATTCACAAGAGAGCTTCTCATAAGGCTGCAGTCAAGGATATTGTCTGGATATTGTTGTCTGCTGGGCTGGGCTTTTTCCAATATTCCAATATTTTCCTTAACTGCTAGAAATGTAACCTTGTTATTTAGCTGATATAATTCCATTATTTAGGGATCATAAATAATAATGCACTTATTATTCATTATCTTCTCCAATCTGCACAGATGAACCAAAATATTATTAGTAATGAAATAAAGTAACTTTAGGTGCATGTCAAAATATGGGTTTCTAAGCTAACAGTGTGACCAAATACTAGACCTGAGCAACACTGAACTGCACCTGCTGTACTATGGTGGACATCTCACACCTCAGGCACCTTGTACTAAACAACTTTAAATCTCTGGAAGAAAAAAACAATGTCTCAGATCTAGTGCAACTAAACATTGGACCAGTAAGCCTCAGACCAAACTGCCTCAGAAAAAAAACAGTGTCAGACAAAAATGTTTCAGACCAAACAGTGTCAGACAAAAATGTTTCAGACCAAACAGTGTCAGACAAAAATGTTTCAGACCAAACAGTGTCAGACAAAAATGTTTCAGACCAAACAGTGTCAGACAAAAATGTTTCAGACCAAACAGTGTCAGACAAAAATGTTTCAGACCAAACAGTGTCAGACAAAAATGTTTCAGACCAAACAGTGTCAGACAAAAATGTTTCAGACCAAACAGTGTCAGACAAAAATGTTTCAGACCAAACAGTGTCAGACAAAAATGTTTCAGACCAAACAGTGTCAGACAAAAATGTTTCAGACCAAACAGTGTCAGACAAAAATGTTTCAGACCAAACAGTGTCAGACAAAAATGTTTCAGACCAAACAGTGTCAGACAAAAATGTTTCAGACCAAACAGTGTCAGACAAAAATGTTTCAGACCAAACAGTGTCAGACAAAAATGTTTCAGACCAAACAGTGTCAGACAAAAATGTTTCAGACCAAACAGTGTCAGACAAAAATGTTTCAGACCAAACAGTCTCAGACAAAAAGGTTTCAGACCAATGAGCCTCAGACAATAAGATATCAAACCAAATAACCAAATAAGATATAAGACAAAATGGCCTCAGAAAAAAAGATATCAGATCAAATGGCAATATTCTTTTCCCTGTGTATTATACTGTCTTAGTACAGAGTACTAGAACATAAAATAACTCATTTTCTTAAACTACAGGTTTGTTAAACAGCTGATTTATATGAAATACTGATACACTCCCACAAAGCAATTTTTGATCGTATGCATTGCAGCAGGCAGCTCTTCATTATCTTTAAAATGCCACATTTGTCTGTGCCACTTCCTTATTAAAGATATAATCTTGCAACTGTTGATATCCTCTCAAATACATTGTGAGCAGCTATTAGCCTAAGGGTTATCATTTTATTTCAGGATAACTTCTTAATAGAATTTTGGAGAGGATGAGAGCACAAGAGGAATAAGTCCTTATTCTGATAAGGCTTTATCTGGAAGAGTAAGTATGATTCATTCATCTCCAAAGAGAGAGATTTAGTCCATTTCATGCCATGAAACGTTGTGTATGTGCATCTGTGTAGGTGTCTTCTTTATATACAAGTATGCATATGTTAAACAGTATTTGCAATAATGCAGTTCTATTGCAAAGGAGAAGAAGAAAGAAATGGAGAGAAATGACTGCGATGTGATGTAGCAATGGTGATGCTAATGCCACAATGAGAGTGCACTAACCATCCTAAACAGCAGTCTGATCTTAACCACAGATTCAGGACCAGGTTCTTATCTCACATGAATAAAATGACTTGGTTAGTGTGTGCAGGATCACCTTGGATCAGACCACATAAAGGAAGCACTGAAGCATTATCATTGTGGCCAGTAAAACTACAGGAATTACTGTTGCAGCCAAACTACAAGCCAGCTCAGCAGTGTTACTTTATGACTCGTAATACACTAACATGCTAAGAAGGCATCTTTTTACTTGTAATCCTCTATGTAGTACCACGATGTTTTGAGTCTCCTAAGCAGTTTTTCGGGTGTGGGGAACGTGACTGTTGAAAGATTTGGCTTGTTATGAGGGAAAGCTGTTGTTAATTGTGTCATGCTTACCTGTTCCCCATCCTTCTGTACTGGAACTCCATCCGCTGCTGCAGAGAGAAGCAGAGAAAAGAGACAAATTAGGGTAGAAACTTCATGGGGTGTTGACAGAATGATTGGTCAGAGATAGAGAACAAAGGGCAGGTATGAGGAATAAAAAAGCCAATGGCTAAAAAACTTAAATGTCTTGTTTTGAAGATGGAGAAATGGTCAGGTACAGGGGTTCGGGTGCTAACCCTGATTCCATCCAAAAAATGTCATTCCCAAGACGAATTGACTCGGTATTGGCTGCAAAAGGAGGCCCTAATGCACCACACTAATACATTATTGTGGTCTAAAACCAGGTGTTTCGGTTTCATTGTCCAACCCCTGTACATTATTAATGTCATGCATTATTCCGTAGCCTTAATGAACATAATGTAGTCAAATTACATTTTTATATGTTCTACATATATTACCTGACGACACAAAAAACTACGTTTCCATAGAGAGGCTTCTTCTGCTGTCAACATCCACTATATAATGACTTTGCATCTACAGTGTAATCGAATCAAATCTAAACACCTTTCGCTTAACTGTACACCTGCTGTGCTTTCATTATTAACTCAGCTGGACCTTCATGAAAGATTCCAACAACAGGGTGGCATGAGGGAGGGTGTGGCAAGAGTGAGTGAGGGTGATTACAAGTAAAGGAGAATTACTTCTTGAAAGAGTGGACAGAGAATTTTTCCCTCAGCCAAAACATCACCAATCTGCTAAGACATTTTAGTATTTGCAGCTAATAAATAATATACTAGCAGTTTAACAGATGCGCATGTGCACTGACGAGCCACTTTATTAAAATCACCTCCTTGTTTATCATCAATTTTAAAGTTATATTTAGCATTTAAGAGCATCTACAATTACAGACTGTAGTCCATCTACAGCATATTTAGGACCATGACAGAGCATGTATTATTTGGGTGTCCACGCGACTTAGACACAGCAATGCTGCTGGAGTTTTTAAACACCTTAATGTCAATGGTGGACTGACAATAGTCCAGTTCAAACAGAAGTATCCAGCCAACAATGTCCTGTGGTCAGCATACCGTGACCACTAATAAAGGACTAGAAGATGACCAACACAAACTGTGCAGCAACAGATGAGTTTCTGCCTCTTCTGCTAATCTACAAGGTAGACCAATTAGGTGGTAGATTTCCATGGAGTGGACACAGTGTTTAAAAACTCCAGCAGCACTGCTGTATCTGATCCACTTTTGCAGGTCCAACACACACCACCATGAGTATGTGGAAAGTGGAAAATATCAGATAAAATTAGATAAAGTCTGTACTTATTTGGGGTAAATAGAATATTAAGGAACTTAGATATGTAAAACCTTAAGCCAACAAGAGAGCAGAGGAACACCTACTTACACACACACACACACACACACACACACACACACACACACACACACACACTCTCTCTCGATCTCTCTAGGGCTTACAAGCTCTGATTTCCTGGACTGGAATGGATTGTATTAGCTTCCACAGACCAGTCACCTTCATTATAGGGGAAAAAAAAGAGTCATATGCAACGGTGCAAATCTATGAAATTGGTCACCTGTATGAGGGTCTCTCTCAAATAGTGAGAAAATTATACCCCTTTATTTATACCTCTTTTTTTCTCACCACTCCTAATGGTTGAGTTCTAATTAAAGATGACTTAATTACGCAGGTCCCTCTGCTAATTAAGCTTAAACACGTTCTTGGTCTCAAAGCGGCTTTTCCTTATTTAATCAGTATTATTATTTCAGAGCAGCATGATTTCAGCACCATGAGACATGTTTAGGTCTGTGACCTTAAACTGTGTGTGCGTGTGTGTGCGCATGTGTTCACATTAATTGTGTGGAGAGGACTAAATTGCTGGATTGCTGTTTTGATTTACCTAATGTTAATGTGTCATACAATAAAGCAGCTAATCTGTGCATATGTTCCAACTAGGCCTGGGCAGATCCACCTAATTACTTACAACACATGAAAATGAGGCCACCTTAACATTTTGAATGAATTGAGTTTTAGTAAACATAAAAGAATGTAAGACACACACTACTCTTCTAATAACATATTGAAACATGATAACGTATTATAATAAGTTAATTTCACTCATATTTACAGTCTATCAGTTAACAACCCCCATAAAAAGGGTCTGAAATTTACTAGTGAATTCTTTTTTAAATGATATATGGTAAACAGTTGGGTTGGGTGATACATTGTTATATATATTATATATAGAGTACAATGTGGGCTGAGACAAAACTGTTACTAAAGTTTTTAAATGACATTCTGTTTCAATATTGGGGAAAACCTGTTTTTCTGCTCCCTCGCTCTGCTCTGCCCCTGTTCTCAGCTCCTCCTCTACTCTACTCACATTCTCACATACACACCATGGAGGGGGCATTAGACAGAGCTCTGGTACGAAGACAAAGTGTAAATGTATATGTATAAAGAACGAATTTCAATATGGAATATAGTTTAAATAATAAATATTTAAATATAGTTGGAGAGATAAAGAATTCCATGGGTTTTTTTTTTTCACATTGTATTTTTCACATCATATATTGTACCGTATATATCATATTGCCATTCAGCAATATCCGGAAAATATACATCAAATATATGCAGAAATGATTATTTTGTCCATATTGCTAAATAATAAATTCAAATTCAAATTACAAGCATAATAGGTAGGACAAATAATTTATATTTAGAATATACCCTCAATGTGATCTCCAAAATACCAACTTTATAGGAGAAAATAAAAAGAAAAAAATTTATAATGGAAATCAGTGTAAATAGATTTTATTCCAAGTCATTTTGGAGCATTTTCATTGATCCTTTCGTCATGAAATCACTCACAATGTAAAGAACAACTATTATGTCAAAACATGGGAAAATGGATATACAATAGATTTACAATTTCATAAGATTTTTATGAATTTTATGGAGATATGTAGTTAAAAGACCTCACATTTAAGACTGTGTGCTCAACAACATGATAAGTGTCTGTTGACATCTTATCAATCACACCCACATAATCAAAACTATAAGAAAGGCTTTAGGTACCTGAGAAAATTAGAACTAAAAAATTCCTCATCTATGCAGTAAGTGTTTATTTTCTCAGTAAAACTATTCTAAGTGTAACTAAGTTTTTCCATACTTATTTTTTTTTCAAAGCTTTCCTCACAGGAGTCTTATTAGTATATTTTGTCATTTGTAAGTATCAGTGCTTAGTGCTTAAAGCTTTGTGCTTTTAATGGAATTGGCTGTTGAGGAGAAATCTGGAACCAAGCTCATAAGATCCACACTTTATTCAAAAGGAGAATAACAATAACAATTGCAGTGTGAACCCAAAAAAACATTAGTAAATGTGAGAACAGCATTAGTCTCACACACTTCTTTCAGATGTGACTTTGGTCCCATAAGACCTGGATTAGCTCTGCATATGCTGAACCTGATTAACATACTGATTTGCTGCTCTTATCATATAGTTCAAGCACACACAGACCTTCATTCATTACCACTTCATCAACAGGCCTCCTCTTAAAACCACCATCTGAGTTTAGCCCTACATTTCTGAACACTCCAACTGCTACACCCCATGTCATCACCAAACAATGAGCCTTTGTCCACATGTGTTGGGGATTAAAAAGATTTAAAAATGAGGATGTACTGGTTATAGTTTTTCATTTGTAAGTGTTCCTGACTCAGGACCACTGACTATATAAAAGATGGATGAAGCCATCACAGGTCTTGTGCTTCTGCTGGCTGGTTGCAGTATGATGTTTAACTCCACCCATTCCCATTCATTTCAATGGCTCTGCCCATATTCAATCAGATGTTTCTCCTCTATACTGTATTTTCATCCCCACTCGAATTCCAAAAGTTTTTTCCTCCAGAAATCCTAGTTATCCAGCTTTATTCATAAAAGCCGTGTTCTCATAAGAAGGTGGGATTACACTTAGGAATGAAGTGATTGACAGCCTTGGTGACCAGAGATGATATGATTTGAGAGGGTGGTCCCTGGCTTCCAGGCTCTGCAGGGACAGGATTAATATAATGAGAGGCTCCACATCTGATATCTGCTGCACAGACTCTGGTTACAAATTTGACAACATGGCAGGGAATGCAAGCTAACATACTGAAGCCATAATTCATCTGTTTGCATTGTGTATCTGCATGCATAAATCACACTCATCTCAAATAATCAACACGGTCATTTCATAGATGTAGTGTGTGAGATAATGTGGGAATCCATTTAAACACGTCTGTCTGAAACGAACTCAATTAGGTTTGACGTGAATTCAGCATGCAGTTGGTGCCACACTAATGGAGAGCTATAGCCATGTTAGCTACTTCAGCATCCTCGTCCTCCACGGATACACGCTCCACCATATTTTGTGCTGGAAATATCAAGACTCCAAATTTGGTGGCAGACAGCTGGAGTCAATCAGCAGATGCAGACATCATTAGGCCCTCCCACTGTACAGTTCTGTGGCTCCATGTATGGTTTGCTAACCATATGGAGAAGACCAGATTCAACCCAGTTTGTAAGTGTTCCATGCCAAACCATGTCCATGTAGAAAAGCCACTGGAATGAATATCTCATGTGACCAGATCTGTTCCACTCTACAGTTGGGGATAAGTCCCTAACCCATGGTGACCCTGACCAGGAAAAAGTGGATAAGAAGACATGAAACTTTTCTGTCATTAAATAATTTAGTTAATTAATGAATTATTGCAAAGCATTGTTACAGAAATAGCACAGTTAGAATGGCAGCACCCAGAACACTTAAGTAAAAATGATAATGAAGAGTAAACCTGACATGTGCAAACATCTGCCTCATTATCCTTCATTCCTCTGTAATACCACAATAAATTAGGTGGACACAGACCCCTCTCTATACATTACTCAGAATCCATTGATACACAATGTGAGGTTCACAGGATACAAACTGACCACAGCACACCCACACCCACACCCACGTTCACACCTAATAAAACCAATCCAAGTACACAGTCTGAAGTCACTGCATTTCAAAACAACAGTTTGCCAATGATTAGAATTTTGTGTTATACTAAAGCAGCATGTAGGAACATTGTTAAGTGCTCTTAATCTGGGATATGGAGGACCTGTTATGGACCAGTCTAAGGTCAGGCTATGACAGACACTTCCCACAGTGTCTGCAAGATTTACACTGGATATTGTACAACTGTATAAACCACTATGGTGTATTGATGATCAGTTGAGGAAATATAACTTTAGGAGTCAGCACATGACAAAATAACAAACAAAAACATCAGAAGACATGATTAACTAAACCGGGAGCTAAAGAAACCAAAGGGACAAAACTCCATGTTAAAAAACGAAACAGAAAAAATGAAATAAATAAAAAAATGAAGAGGCACTCATCCCCTAATTTCTCCAAAACAATTATCAGTTATGTGAAGTATAACAAATATAGAAAAATTATTTTCTTCAAGTAGACAGAACTTTAATGACAGTGGGCCGGTTGAGAACAGATTCACTAAGCTGTACAGCCAGAATTAAAACGGCAGTCTTGGCAATACAGACACAATGCACCTGAGGATTATGCTGCCTTTGCCACCACAGTTCTGCCTCATATTTGCCCGTATTGTGGTGCGGGACTGGGTAGACGTATTACTCTCTAATGTGTAATGCTGAGCTTTTGAGAGATCAAAGGCTCGGTAAGACCACAATGCTCACCATAGAAATGGAGGCAATAGTGTAGAAAACTCTTTAAACCACTGTATATTGAACATAATTACCCACTAGGTCAGCACTATTTCAAAAGACATTTCATTACAGGCTTAATGCATTGCCTTTATGATCATTCTTATTTTTTTGCCTTTAGCCTATTGACCTTGTGACCTAGTCAGTGAATTCATCGTTTCCTGCAAGAAATGCCCATGAGGTGTGAAAATGCAACCAGAGAATGGTGGATGCTCTAGTTTGCACATGCACGAGAATGCTGGGCTGCACTTGCCCAATTAATTAAGGATTAATTATTTATGTCACTCCTCTTTCTCTCTCTCGCTTGTGTGGTTCAATAGCTTGACAAGCTCTGTGAGGATTTAAGAGTGCCAGCAAATTATCTGTTATTAAGAAACACAGAAAGCCATGGTAGTTCATCAATTCAAACACTGTGTGTGTAAAATTAAACAATTCAATTGATAAATAAACAAGGAAAAGGTCCCAATTCCCAATTTACTGGACTTTTAATATGGCTATTAATGTCTTGCCTTCAGAGGTCTTCTGGGTTGAATGGTAGTGCAAAATGATTAATACACATCAGCAAACTGATGTGTATACAGCTCACTGTCATGCAAAATCTTTGTATGTCCATTTTTGGTTGGTTGGATAGTATGCACAGCCTCTGTATCTAGTAAAAAAAAACCATAAAAAAATACTATTTTGATAAAATCCTAATGCACAGGCTTTCACTGCATTAAACCAAATAATCAGTCTGGCCTGAGCAAACCATTAGACACCTTAGGCCAGGTTCAAACAACAGAATTTCAGCTCCAATTGGTGTTTGCTCATGGCTGGCTCAATTACTACGTGTGAACTGCTGAAAGAAGCAATCCAAGACCTCACCAAGTGATCGCTGATGCCTCGCAAGCCAACGACAAATTTCTAGCATGTTTGATATCTGAACCTGTTGACAACTCTAAATCTGGTAGTGTGAAAAGTGTTGTGACTTGAAGTTCACTAGTCACTAGTGACAGCCAATCAGACCTCAAGACATGGGGTGAGGAAAAGGTTATACAACAAGCCTGCATATTTTAGTGCTTTCCCTGCTCCCAACACACCTGGTTCAACATGCGTTGTGGAAAAAATAAAATGTCTAGCGCATGGCATTGCATCAGGTCTTGCATGTTCTTTCATGATGTATTAAAGCTTTTATATTAAATTTAATTCTAATATTTGTGGAATCCAATTTTCCCTTTACTCTTGCAACATTGCTAATGTCACTGGAGACAACAAAGCCTCAAAGCAAACTACATCCACCCCCACGCTTCAGAGTTTGCAAGGTTTTTTTTTTACCCAATGTATGTTTACTGATTGTGGCCAATCTCTAGGACCTCACTTGTTCACAGCATTTACTTCCAAAACTCATCTGGCTTCTTAAGATGCCCCACAGTGTACTCAAAACCTCAAACTGAGTTATGTAATAATGTCACAATTAAGGTTTCGTTTTTTTATGACTCTTCTTTGAAAATTAGGTTTGTACAAGCAATACTACATGGTGCAATTGTGCACCACCCTCTTTACTCAGCTGAACTTTAATGCCGAACTTTGGCCTGCTCTACATTGCTAATAGTTTAATTTACTGCTTGTCTACTGAAATACAAGAAATACAGGATTCACAACACGGCAGTAGGTGGTTTAAGCAAGGTTTTCAGCTTCAACTGTCATGTAAAAGCTGAATTTGAATGAGGGAGTTACAATCACAGGTCTGGTTTCAGCACTATCTTTACCAGACCCTCATCAACTTCTACTCACCACTCAAAAGTGTGTCCCATCTGTATTACACAAGTGTCCACTCACAGCACGAGAGGAGTGAGGAGCGTGCTCTTCAGTCGGAACTCACACTCACAGTCTAGCTGCGTTCCAAAGCCTCGGCAGCAGCTGAGGCCTGCTGCACTTCTTGGCTACTACAACACAGAAGGCTGTTCGAAAGTGAAGGATCCTTTGTATACACCCAAGAAATGGTGCCTGCATTGAAACATGCAACTGATGTGTCCTTTGTGGCTCTTGATAACCCACAGTTCTCTGCAAATGTCCACTTGAAACCTCGGGAACAGAGTTCATTGAAAAATGTTAATTTTACCACATATGTCAGTAAAGTCCCCTCACAAGCTAATGCAACAGGTGGGACCTTTCCAGTGACATCATCACACAGCCTCATTAGACTGTTTCAGATTGATCCAGTTTGTCACCATAGAGTCTTCATAGAACCTATAGAACCGACTGCAACCTGCAACGGCCTCAGCTGCGCCACCTACCCAAGATGCGCCTGCCCCGCACACTTCGGGTCCTCTCGCGATAGCAGCTCCTGACACAGCGTGTTCCGCAGGCTGCTTCCGCTAAGGTCCGGAGGGCGGAGCTTCGCGGCGAAGTCGCGGTTCAGAGGGCGGAGCTTCTCCATGAGGCTAGATCCAGTTCGGGAACTGGAAACCACAGCACCAGATCCAGTCCAGGACCTGGGAAACACAGCTCCATCTCCAGCTCCACATCCAGTCCAGTACTGTATGTGTCTGTCCCTGTCAGTGTCTTTGTTCCTGTGCCTAGTCCTGTCATGTCTCCTGTTTGTGTCTAGTCCAGGTTGTGTAGTGTTTCTGGTCCCTCTCCTGCGCCAGCCCTGGGGTCTGTTGGTTTACGCACCCCGGAGTTGCGCGTCGGGAGGGTGCCTACTGTCACGTATCTGTCTTGTCCCTTTGGTCTGTCTTTGTTTTGTTTACCTTCCCATGTCTCCTCCCATTCCCAGCTGTGTTCCATCTGTAACCCTGCCCCATCGTTATCATGTCCCAGCCTTGTCTAATGTGATTTGTGTGTATATAAGTCCCTTGTCTCTGTCAGTCTTGTTTGCATGTGTGCCTTGGTTTCTTGACTACTCGTCTCTTCTACTCGTCTCTTCTACTTGTATTTATGGTTAGTGTACCTTATCTGTATAAGTCTGTTAATAAACTCAACCCTGCAAGTACTTCCGCCTCCACCTACCTGTGTCTAGAATTGTTACAGAGGCCACAATTTCTATCCAATTGAAAGAGGAGGGTGGTCCTTTAAATAATCTGTTAAATAAAAGAATAATAGCCATGTAAACACCTGTGTCTAATTACATTCCTAAGCTCAAAGTTTAAGTACATTTGGGAACTTTAAAAGACCTAAAAATTGTTGGATGGCTGTAGAGCGCATAATATCGAGTTCCTCAGGCATCCTCAAGTATTTGAGCAAATAAAGGACTGTTTATTAACATGAACTGTACAGCAAATTAAGGAAGTTAGCGTTTTACAAAGCTAAGAGCCAGGATGGTGAAAGGACAAATTCCTGCATTTATTTGTTCCAAATCTCTCCACAAGGAATACCAGTATTTATAGCTATCATAATACCTGTGTTGATGATGTTTGTATGAGGAAGGAGGTATAAAACAGACTGTAAAGCTTGCACAGCCTATGATTCTACAAAGCACATTTTCATGTAAAACAGTGTCAGGATCTGTAGGCTTGCCAATTCAGTTCACATTGTATAGAGGTTTGTGCATAATAGCTATAATGTCAAATCAGGTTTTGTTGAATATTGCACCTAAACTGAACCTTGAGAGTGAGTACAAGCTGCGAGTACAGGCTGAAATGGAAATGCTCTTTATAATGACGCAAATAACAGATGAAAATCAGACAATAGACTCTCAGCAGACCCCCTGCTTTCTGCCACAGTCCATCTACAGTCTGAATAAAGAAATGACACTAAGCAGTCCCACGCCACAGAAAGCAGGTGCTGTGGTTTGTTTATACACTGAAGGCTGGAGAGGTATTCCTGTTTATGCCTTACAACAGAGGCCAAGCAAAAGAACTACTCTGAACTAGGCTTCTACTACACATCTCACTGGCTCATTCATGGAGGGTTCTTTTTCACAATTTCGTAGATACCAATCCTATCTCTGATTGTATCTAGTAGCAGAAGCGACATTAAGTCAATAGTGCCAAGATAAGAAATCAGGAGCAGTGAGGATGTCTTTTACTTGGTATCCAAACAACATTATACAAAGCTGTGAAGAGAACAATATAATCCACTGTCTTTAAGGCAGAAAAAAAGTCATTGTCAAGGCAAATTTTCTCATTCGTGTTTCTTTCTGCAGTCATGAATTGCACGTCAGTGTAACACACACTGGCTTGATTTAATACTTTGGGGTTTTTTTTTTATTATAAAATTTGATATAATTCAATTTGATACTAAAGAAAAGCGGTATCGAACTAACACATCACAGTACCCTGAACACACCACCCTGCTGTGAAACAAGGTGGTGGCAGCATTTTGCTGTGGTGATGCTTTTCTTCTTAATTTGTATGAAGTTAAACATCAGTTGTAGCTACTGTTACCTGTAGATTACAAACCGGACCACCATGAAGAGAGTTTTTGTAATATTTAAGTATTTTTTTTCAGAATTAAATTTCCATCCATAAGATGTTGGTTTACCATTCTATCAAACGCCAGAGTTGGATTCCTAGCCAAGGACTGGTAAGGCTAATTTTTAATATAATCTACATATATCTATAATAATCAAAAATAATCAATAATAATCAAATTTTTTCTTCATTCAGTTATGGTGAGCCTGTACCCACTGCAGCCTCAGCTCTCTGTTCGTACCTGAAAGAAGTGGAACCCATTCTGGACTTCTGGTGTTCAATGTGTTGTTTGTTCTGAGAAGCTTTTCTGCTCACCACAATCACACAGAGTGGTTATCTCAGCTCCTGTATCCTTTCTGGCAGCTCAAAGCAGTCATTTTCCATTGACCTCTCTAATCAACAAGATATTTCCATCTGCAGAACTGTGACTCAGTGGATGTGTTTTCCAGATGATTGACTGATTAGATAATTGCACAAATAAGTAACTGTACAGTGCCTTGAAAATGTATTCATACAAACTTTTCCACATTTTTTTACATTACATCCCCAAACTTGAATGGATTTTTTTGGGATTGAATGCAATAGACAAAAATTATGCATTATTTATTTTTTTTTACAAATAAAAATAGGGAAAATGTAGCCGCTTGGTCCTGCTTGTTCATAGTGCTGGTTTACATGTTTTGGATCAGATTACTTGCAGAGTGAATGTTAACATTTTTATCACACAATAAAGCTGGGTCCATGTCGCAACCAGCTTTGCACATTTAGAGGCTGAAGATTTTGCCCATTCTTCTTTCCAAAATGGCTCAAGCTCAGTCAGATTGGATGGAGAGCCTCTATGAACAGCAATTTTCAAATCTTGCCATGGCTTCTCAGTTCCCGATTGTAACTGGGCCATTCTAACACATAAATATGCTTTGATCGAAACCATTCCATTGTAGCTCTGGCTGTATGTTTAGGGTCTGCAACAGGCTCAAGTCTTTTGCAGACTAGATTTTCCTCCATGATTGCCCTGTATTTAGCTCCACCCATCTTCCCATCAACTCTGACCAGTGTCCCTGTCCCTGCTGAAGAAAAGCATCTACATAGCATGATGCGGCCACCATGTTTGGTGAACTCTATTTACTAATTCAGTGAATTCTAAAGGCAATGGGTCAGACTGGATTTTGTTTAGGGGTATCAGAGTACAGGGCGCTGAATACAAATGCCACCACGTTTTTCAGGTTTTTTTTATTGAAACTTTTGATAACCATGCATATTTTTTTCACTTTACTAATACTTGATACTCAGTGTTGATGTATCATATAAAACCCCATTAAAATACATGTACATTTGTGGTTGTAATGTTAGGAAAATGTGGAAAAAGTATAAATACTTTTTCAAGGCACTGTATACTGTATGTGTTAAAAGAAGTGCTAGTTTAAAGTTCATTTTATGTGTTTAGTTTGGAAAGTATGTACCAGACTTTTCTAGCAACTCAGTTAATGTAATGGGGCTAGCTGTAACATTTCCACTCACTGATTTGACTGAATTGTGCAAAATCAGTAGGTGCTCAAAACATTAATTTTTCACTGATGCAAACGTTGCTTTTATAATAAAGATTAATCTTGCTTGAATTTTTAAAATTATTTTATAAATAGGTTAGGTTGTGCTATTATCTCTCTGAAAACACTGTACTAGTTGCTCTGCTTTTACTGTTATTTCTTGCATCAGGATCAAGTGAAACAATATGGATGTAAGGAATGAGACTGCTGGGTAACGATGAGAATGCTCAGTGTCTCTCTCCCAGTTTGACTCTCTAATGCATGAAACAGAAGAATCTGTAATTACAGAGTGAGCACGCTGACATTTATCTATGCACTCAGCACTGCTGCAGCTAAAAAGGCTATGAAAGAGTGAGTCATCGTAACATGGAAATATGGGAGTCTGATTTAATTATACTGCAATTTAACTGAACTGTCATCATTCAGACACTCAGCATCAGCAAGTGTCTCTCCTTATACTATTACCTAATAATCAAAAACCCAGATTACAGACTACTGCTTGTCTCCAAGAAGTGAGGAAAGTGAGGAAAAATATAATTGAAGGTTATATTGCTTTAGTATTTGGTTCTTTGGGACACCTAGTCTCCAAATGACAAATTAAATACATCAATTGAATAACATCATCACTACTAATAAACCCAGTGAAGCATTGTGACTTTTGGAATGAGATGGAAAGAGCTGTACATTTACTGGAACAGGTTTTATGGCCACAACTTCAGTAAGTTAGGCCTTGTTCACATGTACAGGGTAATTTTTTAAACATAGCTTTTTCTATGCGTTTTGGGCTTCTGCCCAGACCACATTTTAGAAACTCAGTGTTGCTTTGTGTGTGGGGAAAACGGGGATTTATGGACCAGCTGACATCACAGTGCATGCTTCTGTCTCAATCTGAAATACCTCCTTACTCCCTATAGAGTGAAAAACATAAGGTATAAAACTATGACTACACATACAGGGGTGGACAATGAAACTGAAACACCTGGTTTTAGACCACAATAATTTATCAGTATGGTGTACTAGGGCCTCCTTTTGCAGCCAACACAGCGTTGATTCGTCTTGGGAATTACATTTTTGGATACAATCCGGGTTAGCACCCCAGCATCCCTTTCAGACAGCTTCCTCTTGCGTCCACAGTTAATCCCGTTGGATGTGGTTCGTCCTTCTTGGTGTTGCTGACATTACCCTGGATACCGTGACTCTTGATACATCACAAAGACTTGCTGTCTTGGTCACAGATGCGCCAGCAAGACATGCACCAACAGTTTGTCCTCTTTTGAACTCTGGTATGTCACTCATAATGTGTGCATTGCAATATTTTGAGCAAAACTGTCCTCTTACCTGCTAATTGAACCTTCACACTCTGCTCTTACTGGTGCAATGTGCAATTAATGAAGATTGACCACCAGGCTGCTTCAATTTAGCCATGAAACCTCCCACACTAAAATGACAGGCGTTTCAGTTTCATTGTCCAACCCATGTAGATAGCACAAGATTTTGACATATCAAATGCAAATACCAAAGTATTTGTACAAAGAGGGACATGTGTAATCTGGGATCGAAAATCTGTTTTTTCTTCTTCATGGTGTTTTGGTGTCTAGCGTGCTTATGCAAGCGTTTTTGCCTCTGTGTGGGCATACATGTTTCTGAGAGAGGGAAACTCCATTTAAAGGTAAAGGTTTTATAGACCCACTGAGCTTGCACATAGGGAAATTTGTCCTCCGTATTTCACCCATACACATACAGTGGCACACAGACTAGTGAATTCACACCCTAGGGGGCATTAACCACACATACCCGGAGCAGGAGGTAGGTGCCATGCTCAAAGGCCCTTCGGTTGTGTCCTGCCAGTTCAGGGACTTGAACCGGCTACCTTCCAGTTGCAAGGCTACGCCAAAGCTAAACCACTTTTATGCTTGTTTTGACCAGGCAAACAAGGTTGTCTTCTCTGAAACAGATACTCCTCACCATGATCACGCACTTACATTCTCCACAAAATTTGACATATTTGTCACGTGCTGAGCAGAGTGAAAGGATGGAGAGCAGATGGCCCTAATGGTACTTGTGCTAAGGAGCTCTCAGGTGTTTTTCCACACATCTTTAACATTCACTGGACAAAGCTACTGTCCAAACCTTCTTCAAGACAGACACCATTGTGACAGTGCCAAAGAAATGGACTGCTTCAGCCTTGAACAACTTCTAACCTGTCACACTCACCCCGATCATCTCCAAGTGCTTTGAACAACTAATTCTTTCACACTGAACCCACATCAATTCACAACAGGTCAACTGAGGATGCCTCTTACACAGCACTCCACAATGCACTGACCCATCTGGACTGTCATGATGTTCATTGACTTTAGCTCAGCATTCAACAGGGTGATACCCTCCAAGCTGATTTCCTAACATCTTTACTTCTTTCAGAGCCATAAAAATCTCACCTGTGTCTCAGGTTCCCGGTGAACTTTAACCACTGTACCACTGAGAGCATTCTCACTAACTGCATCTCAGCATGGTACGGCAACTGCTCTGCAGTAACCCTAACCCTAACCCTAACCCTAACTCAGAGTCTTCAGAGGCTGTTAGACTGTTTGGAAGCTATTAGAGACTGGACGGCTGATAACTTCTTGCAGTTGAATGCAGATAAGACAGAGGTTCTGATCTTTGCTCCTGAGAAGGTGAACCCCTTAATCAAACAGGCTCTTGGGTCTTTTTCTTCAGCCATCCACCCGAGTTTGGGAGTTTTGGGAGTTGTATTTGAGCAGTCTATTTGACACACATGTTAAACAGCTGACGAGATCATGCTTCTTACACCTAAGAAACATTAGCACATGGAGATCTATAGCTTCAAAAGCATAACTATTCTTATTATTCACTCTTATTCACTCTTCCATCTCATCTTGCATTGATTACTGCAATGCTCTTTTTACATCTCTCAGTGTGTCTGCTCGAAATTGCCTCCAGTCAATACAGAACGCTGCAGCTAGACTGCTTACCAGATTAAATAAATGTGCCCCTATTACTCCGTTACTGTCATCACTGCATTGGGTTCCGGTTGAGCAACGGATACAATTCTAAATTCTTATATACAGAGCGCTTGATGGTCAAGCTCCCATGTATATATCTGACCTTCTTCATCCACACAAAACATCACATTCTCTTAGATCAAATTATCTAAACCTGTTGTCTGTTCCACACTCCCTTTTAAAGACTCAAGGCGATCGAGCATTTGAGGTCGTGCTCCCAGACTATGGGATACTCTACCTCATTTTTTGAGAGTTGCTGAATCAGTGCAATCTTTTAAAAAGCAGTTAAAGACTTATCTGTTTAGACAGGCTTTTAGTTAACTTATTATGTATTGTTTTAGGGTTTTACAATGTGCTTTATGTTTAATGTTTGTTTTTATGTTTGGATCCTCTAAAGCACTTTGTGTGCTGTCTGAGAAAAATGCTGTATAAATAAATTTTACTTACTTTACTTACTTACTCAAAATCACAAGCACCATGTTACCCACCATTCAAGACAAACGCTGCCTGAGCAGGTTGAGAAACAACATCAAGGACACTTCTCATTCAAACCATACTTTTCACCCTTCTTCCATCTGGCAGGTGTAACAGGAGCCTCTGCTCCCACACCAACAGAGACAGAAAGAGTTTTTTTATCTGAGGCTGTGACCCTGCTGAACTCTGCAACAAGGACACTGCCACTGCCATGTAATTAACATTGCACTCCCACATATCTGCAACCCTGCACCCACTGCATTGTATTTCATTCATCACTATGTACGTCATTCAATTTGCACTATTATTGTACATATTCATAATCATGTATTTATTCATACCTGCCTTACTCATTGCACCACCTGCATGGACACTACTGCACTTTATGTTAATAATACCATTTATTACACCTCTGGTTAGATGTTAACTGCACTTCATTGGCTCTGTATCAGTACTCTGCCCAATCAGTCCATCACTGACTCTAAGTAATTTTGGAGCATTTCTATGGGTCCATTCATCATGGCACAATGTAAAGAACAATAAACAGATTTAACAGATTATGATAAAAGTGAACAATAATAAAAAAGAGCCTTTTTTTTTGCATGACAGCAACAAAATATATTTTTTTATTTCACACATGGTGGTCACTACAGTGGACAGCTATTTAAAAGTTATTATTCTATATGTGTTTTATTGTGGTTGTTTTAGTTTTTTTGCTCTAAAGTGTGTCTGCAGACTCATTTATTCATTTGTTTGTTTGTAAACACAGGGCAATGGACTGTAGTCTAGTGGTTCATGTTTTGTCATAGCCAGACCAGAACACTCTAAAGCATAATATGTATCATAAAATTTGTTCTACAACATTAAAATTCACATTTTGCTTCCTTTATTTGTGAAGAATTAATGACATAGGAATAACTTTTTTTTTTCCAATTTAATCCCACAAATTTAGACGTTCCAATTCCCCAACCCTATTATAGTACTCCCTCATAACACAATGCAGAAGGGCAGAAGACAAGCACATGCTTCCTCCAAACGTGATGCCACCCTGCCACCTCTTTTCCAACTGCCATTGTTTGCATCCTCGCTGGCCAGCCTCAGAGGAAAGCGCAGTTCTGATGCAATGGCTGACAGATGCCTGTGCTGAACAGCGTCACGTTGAATATGTGCTGTAGGCAGAGAGTGCCATCTACCCACCCAGAGAGGGAGAACAGGCCAATTTCACTCTCCCTCTTGACTCTGGCTGCCAATGGCAAGCAGCATGACCCAGGTTTCAAACTCATGATCCTCGCTTTAGAGCCACTTGGAGCCACATGGATAACTCTTAAACCAGGTGTGGGGAACTCCAGTCCTGCCACCCAACCACACCTGATTCAACTCACCTATTAATTTCCAGGTGCACTTGGTATGCTGGAGCAGGGAAATCAACAAACTGTGCGGTTCACAACCAATTAAGGTTTTCCCAACCCAATATTAAACAATTACATTAAAAACACATTCATAGCTCATTTTTATCAACCTGAAAGGATAACGAATCCTGATTAATATGGTCATAATTCATGTATGAAAGGGTTATGGTAGACTTCAGACTGTGATAAAAATACTGCTGTGTGTTGAGTATCAGGTGTCGCTGTCTGTGCTCGCCTCACTAAAGCCCCCTGACACATCAAGTCATGTCTTCACGACTAATTAGTGTTGGCAGCAGGCGACAATTAGCTGCTACAAAACAGTGTTACCAGCGAGCAACTGGTCAAACATAGCTGTGTGTTCTTAAAGGCTCGGACTTGAACATCTGCCGCCTTTAAAGCTCCCACATCTGACTGGAGACTGTAATACCACGCACTGCATTTCAGCACTGCAGCGTAACAAAAAACACTGCTGTTCGCGCCATAGATACATTGCAGAGGCAGCAGCAGAGCACATGATCGCGTGTGTACCATCCCGTTCGCTTGGACTGGCTAAAGACTCCAGCGTCCTGTGCAATGATTTGCTAGCTGTGTTCTGCAGCCTACTCAATTGGCTAGTAGTTCAAGCAGTCGCTGAAAACGGGTGGGGGAAAACAGGGTTCTCCTCCTCCTCCCACGCTGCTCTGCGAAAAGGAGAAGCGGCCGTGCGGAAGAACAGACCCGCACCAATCCAACCCTGTCTCAGCCTGGAGAGCCAGAGAAAAATGAGGGCAAGACGCAGTCCATCTTTTCCCCCCGCATATCGGACTCTCCTTTGACCTTACACACGAGGAGGCACAGAGACCACGATGACGTTAATGCAGGGAGAGGGGCTCGAGAATGAATGGAAGAGAAGCGTGGGGAGAGGAGAGGAGAAGGATGAAGTGGAGGAGAGGAGAGGGAGGGAGAGGATCGTAGGGGGAAGAAGAAAAGAAAGTGAATAAGAAAGCAGGGCTGCCAGCTGTCACGCACAGGCCGTTAGATTCACACGATTAGCTTTAATCTCACGCTCTCAGGCCACACTCGGCCTTCCTTACAAATTTTAACAATCTCGTTCTCCTCCAAATGACCTCTGAAGGAACGTTTCCTTCAACAGCTGCAGCCTTGTTTTCAAAACATTAAAGCAGCTTTTTTACCCACTGCAACACTGCTCTCCTACCGTACAACTTCACCCAAAACATCATCATTATACTTAACAACAGTACTAATGCTGTGGTAGTGATTTTGGACAAAGCCTGTAGCCAGTATGATCACACTGTGGTAGTGATTTTGGATAAGGCTGAGAGATACAAACGTCATGTTGACTTCATATTTGCAGTCTTACACAGTTCTGATGATTGATCTTATGCATGCTCCATGAAAGTTACATTAGGGTGATCATATTTTTGAACTGAGTTTTAATTAGTTTCTTAAAATAAGTAAAAAACACAGCCTGTTTTTAATTTCAGTGTTAAAAAAAATTTATGAATACATAAAAATGGTTAAAGTCAAATTGATTTATATTAATTTATTTTAGAATTTAGGCATTGATGATATATCTGATGGAAAGCAGTTTGACCAGTGATGAATGGAGATGCAGGTACATGTAGACCAATAATAGCATTGAGAAGGTGTGACTTTAATCAATACAAAATTTTAGACAACTGGACAATTTTAGAAATTCTGGTCAGACCCTTTTTTCACATCCCAAAAAGTGGATATATGGTCACCTAAGTAAGCCAGGGTTCTTTTTCTAGCATATGTTAACTAGTTCTAACTAAACTGTCTCTGTGTTTGTTAGATAGGGGCATGTGGACCAGAACCCATATCCAAAGAAAACATAGAGGGACCTCTCCAAACCAAGACGTCATCATGTGTGGTGTCAGAGAGTAGTGAACTGAGGAACCATAGAAACTAAATACGTTTTGATCAGTAGACTACAGAATCAACAACCAGACACTTCCTAAATTACAAGACAAAAATGATGTGACGGGTGGTCATACCTAAAATTACACCACCAAACACTGCCAGAAGAAAAATGTGAACACACTGTTGTCTGCTCTGTGGACTATTTTTTCTATAACTGGACTGCATTCTACCCTCATCACAGTTGGCTGACCCGGTCAGCAGAACCTAATGCAGATCAGCTGTGCTGAATGAGCAGAACTTTGAGGCTTTCAGCCTCAGCCTGCCTGAAGACTTAAATGATGTATCTTACTCCCCATCATGTAAAGGTAAATTATGTTCATATATATTATATTTTATTCATAATAAATATTAATATATTGTGCTCATTATTGAATTAACTTGATATAGTGTTGAAACAGTAACAGATATAGTCTATATTTGAACATCATAAAGGTTTGATATT
Organism: Acestrorhynchus altus; assembly: GCA_034509495.1. Taxonomy (NCBI): domain Eukaryota; kingdom Metazoa; phylum Chordata; class Actinopteri; order Characiformes; family Acestrorhynchidae; genus Acestrorhynchus; species Acestrorhynchus altus. Next base: position 25,549,312 of record CM067507.1, read on the forward strand.
AATTCCAATTCCAAATAAACCAGATTCAGCTCGTTAACCCTACCAAACCTTAACCTACCATAACAAAGTATATTAAAGTATCACTGTTTGTAACAAAAATGAACAGCATGCTCTATACTTAAGTAGTACATATCTAACTATATATGTATGTACATTTTTTTTATTAGGAATATTATTTTTTCATATCCTGTATTTTGAATGTATCAGTATTTACAAAATTTTGCCCTAAGTTCACATACTGTTGCCTCACAATGTAAATGGAGGCGTTCCTTTGAAAGTGAGAAAGTGAATGTGGGCGAGGTATAGATGGTGGGAAAGAAGGAAGGATGGTGATATACAGGGAAAGAACGTGTTACAAAGAGAAAATGTGTGAGTGTGATCAAGAATCTTAGTAGGAGATTGTGAGGCAGAAGAGAATGTCAGGGATTGGAGATGGAAGGTTTAAAAAAAAAGCGGCCAGTGAACAGGATAGAAGAGTGGTGGAGGGCAGCTGAAGGCTGCTGCAGCTCCAGATGGCTGTAGCCTCTCTGTGAGGTTGAGGCAGGTTGGTGTTGGAAAGACTCGGCGGACATGGATGATTGGTGCAAGACCATTTTTTGTCTCTGTCTCCCACCCTCCAACATTTGTTCTACACGCACCCTGAACGGGAGGGTCCAGTTCACATCATTATAGCTCATCAGTCACTCTGAGCAGTGCTGCTTCTGCAGTAATAATAACCCACTGCAGCACTCTGAGCCCACGTCTAACCTGTTTCTTCAGCAATATGTAACACTGTCACAGACCTTCACTCTGCTGCACACTGCAATTTATCATGTCCATGTGTGGATGATAAGAACCAAAACAGCCCTCTGCACCCAGCTACAGTGCACGAATGACACATCTGAAAGCTCATCTCAGCCTGTCCACTTGTGTGTCATAACTGTAGCATTCTAATACTCACTAAGCCATTTGCTTCAGGGGTCTGCTGCTGCTTGACTCCACGAACACACATACGTTTACCTATCCATACAGCAGGCACACCTGTCAGATAGCAGTTGTGATACAGATGCAGCAGACACAGATCAATGTTTCCGTCATGCCTTTTCGTTAGGGCGTTGAGTGTTGATGCTGTCATCATTGTGCATGTGTGTGTGTGTGTGTGTGTGTGTGTGTGTGTGTGTGTTTGAGGACTTTGTAATTGGATCAATAACTGGGAGTCTCTCAGTAATGCAATATTGTAGATGCACCACAATCAAACATAATGGAAGACAGACAGATGGAGAGAGAGAAAAGAGGAGCAGTCTTGCCAATAAAGTCCATTGAACAGAGTCAAGAGAATTTAATGAAGGCCATTTCTGTTGATTGTGCCTAGATTAAACAACACCACACTGGGCTGTAGACAAAACCCATACAAACTAGTCACAAACAGCACACAGTAACATAATATTCTCATATTTTACTTTACAAATGTGTGCAAACTGCTTTTCTCTTCAATCAAACTCAAAGCCATTCAGTGTGGTGTGAGTCCACCAGTCAGGGAATAACAAGTGGAAGTGTATCAGTCGCACTGTCAGAAGTTAAATGAGCAGTAAATAGAACATTCCATTAATATTTCATGAAATATTAAAAGTCCAATTAGGAATAGCTAAACCAGAGCTTCAGAAGAGCTGGCCTCCCATACAGAATTGTCCTGGATTTGGTCATCTGTCCCAGAAAAAAAGAACTTCCTGGACACAAAGGCACATATTTTTCAGTGGAGGAGAGCTGATCTATCATCTCTTCCTGTGAGTAAGGTCATAGTAAATAAGAGAGCTACAGTTGCAGAGTGTATTTCACTTTTACGCCACTGTCATAAACAGATATGGCACTTGAAGTTCCCCTCATGGGCAGCTTTGCTTGTGCATTTGTTGATAAGCTGAAGCATACAGTACTAGCAAAGACAACATCAGAAGTAAAAGTATGTGGACAGACAGAATTATGGAGGATTTTCTGCAAATATGAGCCACGTTATGCAATGTTACACAGTGTTTGCAACAGTTCTGGTGCAGCTAGCAGCATGTAGTGCAGCATTGAAGACCCAGAGTGGCAATGAGAGAGATGCCATTCTCTTTATTACAAGTTAGTAGAACATCAAAATGAAATTGTGACATAATGTTCCCTTTTTGGCAGTGTGTAATATACAGAGCATATATTGAGCACACCCACAGTGCAGGCTAGAAAACGTAAGTGTTATTTGATGTAACAATCTGTAGATGCCCTTTTAGCAGCAATCATAGCTGTAGCTGCACATGATCTGTGCAAAACTAAAAAAGTGCATTTTTCTAAAAATGTGCTTCAGTTCATCAATATTTCTGGGATGCCCACATGCACAGCCCTAGTCAGGTCATGCCATGGCATCATGATGGAGTTATATTCCCAACTATAACTTGGATATTCGAAGACATGTATTTTTTAACGTACTTTTATGCTTTAGGTCATTGCCTTGTTGCATAGCCCAGCGTCTCTTCAGTGTGATATTATAAACTGCTGCCCTTATATTCTGCAGTAAAATGTTCTGACACACAAATGAATGGATGATTGATGGTCGATATGATTGATGGCCGCAAGGTGTCCAGGGAGAAAAGCAGCTCCACCCCTTGATGCTCCCTTCACCATGCTTCACAGGTGGGATGAGATTTTGGTGTTGATGTGCAGCATTCTTTCATTTAATATTGAGAGTTTTGACCCCTTTGTCCATAGATCCAGGCGGTCTTGGTAAATCTGAGAGTATGAGGAGTTTGTATATACAGAGTCTGAAAAGTAGTCAGTATAGCAGTGCAACAGGATGGTAGCACAGCTGTACACAAGAACCTCAAGAACAATTAAAGTCAAGTGGCTGCACAGGAAGTAACAGGTGTAGTGGGACTGCAGCAAAGAAAAAAAAAACATGAACCAACACACAGAATCAGGGAACAAACAAACCTTACTAATGTCTCAGAAAGCCTGCTCTCACTGGGGGCCAAGGGCATATTCTGAGAGACTTGAGCAGACACACACTCACACATACACACCTGCTAAACAACACAGCCTGGGGTTATAGCTGAGAGAGTTGGGCTCCCCGAAGAATAAAGTAGTCATGCACTGAGACTCTTTGTTCCAGTGGCACAAAACACACTGCAGCGCCACACTGCCACGACACTATAGTACAGTCCTCACATTGCTCCTTCAATACACTTCCGTGCCAAAAGGCTGGTTGGGGAATACTCTCTGGCTTTTATTAAAAATCATGCCTGCATGCGTTTCACAGAGTTTACCTGCATTGTGTTTACACTCACTGGCCATATTCTCAGACGCAATTACCCTGTGGGTGCACTGTAGGACTATAGACCCTCTGTTGCTGTGTATACTTAGAGATCATAGACCGTCTTTCATCAGGACCACTGGAGCCAGTGCTGGATAGGTATTTTTTGTTTGTTGAGCTGTTCTGAACCCAGCAGTGCTGCTGTGTATAAAAGGCCTAGTAAAAAATGTGCCTGATGTCATTTAAAGTGTCAGTATTTAATTCTAGGTTTCATAACCTATTTTCATGGATGTTTGGAGTAGTAACAGGTGGTCTACAGCTCCCGCTTCAGTGTTACATACCTGATAAAATGGCCAAATTAGTGTAGCTACAAGGTTGTTGAAGCTAAAAGTCTAAAGCTCAATCTATATGAATGTGTGTAACAGTGCTATTCTCTGCATGAGTGTGTGTCGGTTTTTAGTGTATTTGCTGAGTCAGGCAGGGGGAGGTACAAAAGCAGGTGGATTGTAATGATGCTCACACTGCAGGCCTTGATATGGCAAAGTCCACAAAGTTGCATTAAGTTTTAGAATAGCTGAATAAGCTGAACACATTTCAAACTCATAACACATCTGTCCGCTAAATCTCTGTCAGATTTAATGCTTTATACAGGACACGGAAGACACTGTCCATGCAGTCTGTGATGGCCATCTGGATATGTCAATCTGTAAGTGCAGCTTCTGCACCATCCAGAGTTATTCTCACACATATTATCTTGTAAAGATAAGAATATAAAACTTTAATCTTTAAAATCTTTGGCTACATTAAACAGACAAACTCAGTTCAAGCATGAGTAAGACATGATGTTTGTTTGGAAGCTTTTGTTGGTTCTGCCTTTTCAGCACATATTACTTGGAATTAATATGTAAAACAGTATGATGATTTAAATCGCCATCCTAGAGTTACATGACTTAACTTAATGGACTGAGTGGGAAGAATGAAACCAGATTTTTGTCCTCCAAAATGAAGCACAATTAGTGGGAGTTTCCTTAGTCTGTGCATTCTGATATGTGATGGGGTGTTCAAGGATGCACTTTACAAATGCATTATTTCCAAGTGAAGTGCATTACAGACGTCTGCTGCAGAGCTGCGTACAGTGGTAAACAGCATGCTGTGGTGGACGTTGCAGGGTCACATGTTTTGAACTTTTGCACAATATACTTCAGCCAAGACAATCTAGCCTTTCATCCATGCTGGATGGACTTTCAGACATGTTAACTGCTCTCCTGTTGGTTGTGCTGAAGACCAATAAAGATTTTAAAGGGATGCAAAAACCAGTGTAGACTGTTAAACAGTGCAGGTGGAGGTTCAATAACACTGCTATTCAAAGCTGGATATGACAATGAAGTGACTGGGAGAATGGACTATACAGTTTTTCTAGAGTCAAAACTTTCTGAAATGGCCCAGCAAATGCACCCTGCAATCCAAGAATTTTTGTTTTGAAAATTACCCAGTTTGATTAGAAAACCACAAACTGGCCCTGAGTGATTTATTATTCCGATCAAAAATTATTCCCATTCATTGGAAATCAGAATGAGATTGGTACAGCCTGCTATTTACTAATTGTGTTGGTGGTTAATTTAATGCTTGCATCATAATTAGACTAGTACCTAGTAAGTTGTGTGGAGTTGTATCTAATATATTTTATCATTTCCAGAAGTAATCAGTCCTTTTTTGATGGCTTAGAAGGCCCTGAAAGAATGCATCAATATGGGATTATTTGAGGTGAAAAGTGCTTTTGTATGTGTCTTTAAACAAGCAACCAAGCACACAATAAAAAGCAGCATGTGCAGCTGCTTCATGTCTCAGTAAGCAGGAGTTCATCACGTCTGATCCTAAAGTCTGAGTCTTGCAAGAGCAAAAGGGCGTTGCAGTTGAAATGGTTCATCACAGGAACAGTGGGTTGGTTCATTCAAATTTCAGATGCACCCATTTCACCGTTGGATGAAAGCTTTCTGTTTTCAAAGTGATTCCATTGTTGCTTCAAGCAACTCTCCACTCAGCACTTAAAGCCATATTTACAACAGTGTGTGCTAACTCTAATTACAGATTCACTGGCTGACATCTGGGTCAGGACTGAGCATGTGCAGTACGCTGTAGTAGACACAAATGGCTGTGAGTACAGGGCTGTTTATCTGATTCAGCTGCAGAGGGAAAACACTACTGAGGCAGCGTGACACAATGGTAAATAATCAAATCCAAATGTTTTATTGACACAGTTAAAGCACTGTTAAAGTGCTGAAAGAACAATGAATGGTGTGCCTTATGTGCAGAAAATGAATTCCTTGATTCCTGAACTCAGCAATTAAACAATGAGAACAGCATAATCAAATAAAATTATAATGTTAATGAGCTTAATATTGCACAGAGTAGAACAAGTACTAGTTCTTTTTTGGGAAAAAGACCCAAAGAGCTACTAATATATTATAGTAGTAGTTTTATTAATACTGAATGTTATACAACAGTTCCAGCTGCACAAGCTGATTGGTTGAGAAGCGTTCAAACCGTGTTGCTACCTCACCACAACCACTGAATAGTGCTGCTATATAATGTCAGAAACTCCTTTGGTAATGTAATTGACCCCGAGCAAAAGTCCTAAATGAAACCGAAAGCTTTGAGACAACGTGGCAGTAGATCGGCCAGTTTCTTGTCGCCCTGATTGCAAGCCAGCTGCAGGTGCCTAGGAAGGCTCTTACAACGGCTTCTATTAACTCAACCCTTGCTGGCTCAGAGGGAGGCATACAGACAGGGGATCTAGATAGGGCTCACAGCTCAGGGAAGTGTTCCCTTCATGTTTGTGTTTTGGGGATTATCTTTGTTAGTATGTGTGAATAAATACACTTTTGGTTGCACCGAGTTGTTGTCTGTGTCTCCCTTACTCATGAGGTTCTTCAGTCATGTGACTCAACATTTTCCCTGAGGTCAAAACAAGAATTCACAAAAATAAAAGACAAATGCACAAGAAATATGAAGAGTGGGAAATGGACTTTACTGTTTTGATCATCTGAGTAAGGAGCTGGAGAAGGAGCTGCTGGCTGTACAGTGAGTGAGTGGAGTTATGTAGCAACAAGCTGCTAGTTAAGGAACTATAATTCAGCAGAAGGAAATGCTAACATTGAAACATATTAAACGTGATGTTCTCTCAGTTTATTAATTTCTTACTTTCCGAATATATTTTCTGAATTGTTATATAAAAGCAATAGAACACTCGGGATCGTGTGTTATCGTAAATAACAGCACGGCTGTGACGGGAATATGCTGCATTATATTCATGCTGTTGTTTCATGTTTACTTACTCTCTCTCATGTTCTATTGCTTTAGTGTTTTCTATTTGAGTCCATGTGAGTATATGTCCATTGTAATATGCTGGCAAAATCTGACCTTGTGACCTATGTTGTTACATATTGTCTCCAACACCCAAGAACCTTGTGTCTGCATTTCTGACATTATGTGAATCTGCACATTATTCTTTTTATTATGTCTACATTTTTACATTGACTTTCATTGAAAACATTAGAAGGTATTTCATTTTCAGGTATAGTTGCAGTTCTGTATATAAGATCTTTGTGTTACAGCGGTGATAAATCTGTTTGTATGGGTTCTGGTACAACAGGAAGCCTCCCCCATGAGTGCCTGTATGTGTGCAGTGTGTGCACTGCAATGATCAGCCTTCTCAGATCTCAGTCTGGCTTAGAAAGCCGATCTGAAGTTCACCAATCAATAACTGACTCAGAGCTGCTCAAAGCCAGGATAAACACCCAGCAGGTAGCAAGACTCTATACAACACTGCCAGAAAAATCTACTCCACATCTTATGCTCACTCCACTATAAGAATGTCATGTAATACTACTCTTCTATACCTACAGCTGGCAGTGGATACTACAGTAGTAAGAAGTCTCTTCATTCTCAGTACAGGTGTATAATAGCATCATTATATTACTTCAGCAAGCCCTGGTTTATATTACTTCACTTATTAAAAGAGGACCTCTCCATTCAGTGCAGACAATCTATCCCCTTCATACTTACACATCTCCCATTTTAATATGTCAGATTTTTCACCGTTTGGTATTCTCAAAATATTTGGAAAAATATGCAGTCTCATCCCCACAATTAACTGTGATATCATGATGTAACAATGCACCCTTAGAATGCTTTTGTGACACAAACTGAAAAGAGTTTCCATTTAAGTTGTGAGAAAATTTCACAATGGACTTACAAAAATGGTCTTGGAACATATCATTATGTTAAAATAGATGAAAGCTAAAAGCACAAGTTCCCATTTCAGAGACTCTTATTTGTTACAACAAGTACAATAATAGTATCATAGTCACTAAAGAACAGTAATTGCTGCGTCTTAATAAATAAATAAATAAATGTGTTCTAGAATAGAAAACCCTTTTAACATGGCAAAGATGAATAATGTGAATTCAGCACATCACTGATTGCTAGTTATCAGGTCTATGACTTTTGACTGGACCATAACATCTCTTCAACTCCACATTCTACTATGGTTATGGTTTGTGTAAGTACAAGGGTTAAGGTAAGGTTTCATTAAATTTAAGTCAGGGTTATGGTTGCAGTAAGGGTTAGGTTTCAGTTTATGTTGAAGTGTAGGTTCAGGTACGTTCTGTGGGTTGATATGTGACTTTTTTTCAAGTTGATATTTTCTAGGACATAAAAGAGTATATAATGAAAGTAAAATAAGGAATGGAAATGTGGAAGAAATTGGTTATGAAGTGTGATGGCTTGGGAAATGAAAGCAAAAATCCTCAGCCTGAGTGGCCTGGGCTCTGTCCCATGGTGACCACTAACACCACAGTGATGAGAATTAAAAACTGACTCACTTCACAACCATACGCTAGTACAAGCACAAGAGCACAAGTAGCTTATGCATGAGGGTTTCCATGAATTAACTGGTATGAATGAGAACAAATGAGCATTACAAGCAAAATCACTCATTGAGTATGAGCATTTAGTGTATCAAGGTCATTGCATTTACTGATTTACTTCAATATCCACTCTCCTCATCCATTTTCCTTTTATAATCACTAAAATAAATATAGTGTATATAAAGGAATTGTTTTGTTTAGAATAACTAAATTATTCTAATGAATTACACACACATTCAGTGCCTGCTAGTATCCTCACTATAGTGTCTGCCGGTTATTGACAGTATTCTGCTTGTCTTTCTTTTTACTACATACACACTTGTACAAATAATGGTGATGAGTTTTTCAGTGATGCCATAAAAAATGAACCAAGCTTCATTCTGTAAAGTACCTTGTTTCTATCATGTTACAAGCCGGTTCTTAGGATTTAGCCGAAACATAATGTCGCAGTGTTTTTCTCACTTACAGTACTGAAGCAGATACACCAGTCTTGGGAGACTTCTGTGTTTGTATTCCATTATCTTACCACATATTGATCCGGCTCAATGGAGTCTATGTATATAGCAACCTGATCTTATACAACGCATGTAGCACTGACCTTCTTGTTGCAGAGCCAACAGTTTGTTTATACATGTAAAGTTAGATTTTGTATTGCTTGATTTTTGAAGCCATAAGGAATAAAACCTAACACCACCTGAAGCAAGAATTTCACATAGTTAATGAAATCACATCACTTTTCTCACCGGTTTATCCCAAAAAAGTGGAGTGCACATTTGCCTACATAAGGCAAGTGTGGACCCAAAGCTTTAGCTTTGACCCAATGGGAATCGCACAGAAAGCTCCAGTCCAGTTCCAAATGAAATGTTGAATTTTTAGTTCATTTTCAGCTTCTGTTGCAAATACACTCATTTGCACTGGGCCATTAGCACCATCAGCTGCCTCTAAATTGACAAAAAGGGGCTCTTTTTTAATGATCAGTGCCAAAAAAAAACCTCTAAGGAACATTTCAATGCATTATTCTTTACATAAATGAGACATATTCGAAAACACAATGTTGCATTGCTCCAAAACTGCATACAGTTCTGCCTCAGGCAGATATTTAAATGATTAGAATCCGGGTCTTGGCACAAGAAGTGTGAGATTACTTCCCCGTGGGGAGCCCTCACATACAACAGTCAGTCACCCCATGTTGTGAATCAAGGAACACCAACAGCTCAGCAATATGTGCAGGACATCCTGTGGCCATGTGTGTTGCCACTCATGGCAGGGCTTTCAGCCCTGTTTTTCAGCAAGATAATGCTTCCTGCAGATATTCCTAGGAATATCTCTGCAGATTGCAACACCTCCTTTGCCTGATTGGTCATTACATTTATCACCAAATGAACATTTATAGGACCCTCTGGGACAGCAGCTTCACAAACTATGGATCTACAGGCCAATCTGCAACATCTGTAGACAGATGTGCTACAGGGTTCCATACAGAACCAGTATACCTTCATGCTCAACCATATCTCATCTTGTATCCAGGCTAGAGGCCCAACAGGGTACTAGAGCCTCCTCAATTCTACAGTTTTCTCCAATAAATATTACATATACTTATTACAAATACTTGCATATGTGATTACATTGACGTATAAGTTTTATTCCATTCCATTCCAACAACTCCCTTGTCTTTGATGTTTTTACCCCAGAAATAGTACATCCAAGCCAATGAAGAAGCGAATGTTCAGAACCACATTCTTTCAAAAACGTTTCTTCCTTTATGGCTAATATTGTACATATATTATAGATAAGCTTGCATTAGAACTGCTGAAAGGGTAGGACATCTTCATTACTGCTCCTTGAAAAGGACATTACTGGTTTACTTCTGTTACAAGCCTTCAGAGTGCCCACATGAAAGTCCAGCCTGATGATAGAGGGTTTCAAAGTTAAAGGAACACATCAATTATTTGAGGATAAAAGGGACAGCGGACGGTTCTATAAATATGATCTTCTTTGTATCAGTGCCTCCACATTCACTGTTTGAGATTCTACCTACTGCTTACTTACAGTTTTCTATGTGGGAGTAGCAGATTCAGTATAGCTCCATCCAACACACCACACACACACACACACACACACACACACACACACACACACACACACACACACACACACACATTCTTTTCAGTAACTCATGCTGGTGTTCCTCCTCCCCTTATTGCTTATTCTGCCCTCCTCTCCCCCTGACTGCAATGAAATCCAGCATGGCTTTTCATCTCTCTCTCTCCTTCTCTCTCGCTCTCTCTTTCTCTTTCACACAAACACACACACAGACACAGAGATAGATAGAGAGAGAGAGAGAGAGAGAGAGAGAGAGAGAGAGAGAGAGAGAGGGGAGACTTTCTATGATCCACATTTCTACTGCATGCAAACATTCCCACAACAGCAGGAATTCCCATTTTCTCTTGTTCCCCCACTTTTCCTGATTTCAGTCTCTCTTCTCTCTGCATCTCTATTCAACAACAGCCATATCACTGCATCTCCATCTCTTCATCTCTCTCTCCCTCTCTCTCCATCATCCTATCCCACCCACACCCCCCCCCCCACACACACACACACACCGGCCATGCAGTAGCATAAATCAGAGATGTAGGATGGGATCCATGCAGTCTTATTGTAAACACACGCGCGCACACACACACATACACACACACACACACACACACACACACACACACACACACACATAAACACACACCGGCCATGCAGTAGCATAAATCAGAGATGTAGGCTGGGATCCATGCAGCCTCTCTACCTCTCTCTCTCTCACTCACACACACACACACACACACACTAGCCACCCCTCCCCATCCTGCTAATTACCACACTTACTCAGACACACACACACACCAGCAGAGGAAGAAAAGAAGAGGGTCTTACTGAGAGTTCGCGAGCCGATACATCCCATGGTTTATTCACAAAGGCCTTGGATATGAACGAGGAAGTGTTTGCCTTTCACCATACATTCTCTCCCCTTCTCTCTCTCTCTCTTTCTCTCTCTCTGTCTCTCTCTCTATTTCTGCTCCTGCTGCTCTCCCTCCCAGCCTCCCTCCCTCTTTCTCTTCTTCCCACTCTGCCCTGCTCACACAGTCTCTCTCTCTCTCTCTCTCTCTCTCTCTCTCTCTCTGCCATAGGTTTTTTTTTTTTTTTTGTCAGTTTATACTTCCTCCCCTGGTCTTTACATTTCTGACTGCTGCATTTCTGATGATTAATACTGATCACATTAAAGATTGGATCAGTGTGTTTTAGCATTATTAAACTCACGGGGCATTGGGGTTGTAAATGTGGATGAAATGATATTACCGGAGTGTGTACAAGTTTGTGTGTGTGCTGTATGCTGTTTCCATTGTTGTCTTGCATCTGTGCACCATTGATAGTAATGTAGTGATTGCCTTGAACCGTCATCAGTCCACCCCCATGCTTCACAGTTTGAGTCAGGTTTTCATGTTGGAATGCAGTATACTCCTTTTTAAGGGAGTAGTGGCTTTTCTCCTTGCTACCCTGCAGTGCACATCAAACTAAAAAACCAAGCCATGTGCACTGCTGGGCTTTGTTGTATTCATCTGTGACACAGAGAGAGTTCAGTGTATTGTATGAACACCATTTTTAGAGCTGTAATGTGGATGAACTAATATTACTGAGGTGTGTGTATGTGTGTATGTGTGCTGTATTTGGTTTCCATTGTTGTTGTAGCATCTGTGCACTGCTGTGTGTGGTTGATCTGAAATGCAGAGATTCTCTCTCTCAGTCTCTGTCTCCCTCTCTCGTCCTGCTATCACTTCACACATCTTACAATGCAGCACAGCTGTTTCACTCCCTTTCTCTCTCTATTAAACCTCCCAATCCCCCCTCTCTCTCTCTCTCTCTCTCTTACACACACACACACACACTGGCCCAATCCAGAAAAATCTCCACAAGGTATTCCTGTGCCCACCCCCTTCTCTCTCCTCACACACACACACACACACACACACACACACACACACACACACACACACACACACACACACAGAGAGAGGGGGGGGGTCTGTTATTTGTATATCTCTCCCATGCTCCCCCTTTATCTGCCTACATCTCTCTCATTTTTTCAATCACCCTCCTCCCCCACTCCAATAATAAATCATTGCTTACAGTATGCATGCCTCCTAAAAAGCAGTGACGCAGGCAAATGAAAAAGTGGAAGGATGCATGGTTAAATCTTTTTCCTTCATTTCACTTCATAGAGAGAGAGAGAGAGAGAGAGAGAGAGAGAGAGAGAGAGAGAGAGAGAGAGAGAGAAGGAGGAGGAGGAGGAGGAGGAAAGGCTTTGAGTCATTTTAAGCAGAGGTGAGGCTGGGATAGGCAAATTAGTATTCAGAAAAAGGCAAAAGCAAAATTGAAAGGAGAGCACTGGGGAGGAATTGGAAAAAAGGATGAGGATGGGGAGATAAAGGTAAGCAGAAACTTGATGGAGGTAGAGAGTAAAAAGAAATTGGAAGGCAGGTTAACGCAAATATACACTAGGAAAAAAATTGGCCAGACGCACCAGCCAAGCTGTAATCTCCCCAATCCTGGAGAGACACTCTGCGCATAGGCTATATATAACCCAGATCAGCTCACCTGTGTGTGTGTGTGTGTGTGTGTGTGTGTTGTGTGTGTGTGTGTGTGTGTGTGTGTGTGTGTGTGTGTGTGTGTGTGTGTGTGTGCTCCTTTATTTTAGCCTGCAGAGGGAAGTGGTGGGAAAAGGCACATCTGCTGAATGTACATTTCCATATAACACTACAGGTGTGGTGCAGGGGGTGGCCTCCAGAGAGATCTACACACACACTCTCTCTTTTGTTATATGCCTTAGCAGGACATGGGTTGTACAGTTGTCCCACGTGTATTACTGTTGTCTGTACAGTACAGGTCAAAAAATTTGGACAAACTTGACTGAATCTATTATAAGATGACATGATGCTACTGATATTGTCTACTAGCTAAGGATATTCTTAGTGAACAGCAAAGCACTTTTGTAAGTCGCTCTGGATAAGGGCATCGGCTAAATGCCATAAATGTAAATGTAAATGTAAATGTAAATGATATGAAAACCTTACATATTGATTACTTAAGTATCCTTGGTGGACAAAGGATTTGGGACACCTGCTCATTTTTGTTTCTTCTAATGTGAAAAGTGTTAAAAAGAGTTTATGCTACTTTTGTTGGAGTAACTGTCCAGGACATGCTTTTTACTAGATTTTAGAGCATTGCTGTGTTGCCTTGTTGTCTTGCCCACTTCACCAGAGTTACATAGTGCAGTAGCTACAATAAAGATGCTATTCTCTTGATTAGGAGTAAAATTAAAATGAAATATGACAATGCTGCTTTCTCATAGCAGATAATGTGAAAAACATACAAAATACACAAAAATAATGGATAAATCATGTAATTTTCTGTGATTAAGTGTGATTTATCACACTTTTCCTTGTCATATATCTTCCTAATCTGAAATGGGTCCAAAATTGATTTATTGTCAAACACAACAAAGCTTGGAAAATTAACATTACTTCACTGGTAAAACAATAACACCACCTCCATATTCAGCTTCAAATACATTTTAGTGGATTAAATAAAATGTAATCTACCTTCTGAACTCAACAGTAGTTCCATCTTGGCCCCCACTACTAATATGTCATTAAGCTTGGTAAAAGGCATGATAGCAGGAGGTAACTGGGACAAAACCTTATAAAAATGTGTTAACACATTAAATAAGTTAAAGTTTCCAGGTTAACTGAATGCATGAATATGTTAATATTGATATCACTAGTATTTACTGAGCAAAATCACCCAACATTCAATTTTAACTGATACTTTGCCCCACATAAGTTACACTTCAGTTCATGAACATATACCCTGACCTTCTCCTGTAGACTTGCTGGTACAATTCCGAACCCCCATGCTTCATAGTATGGGTGAGGTTTTTATGTTGGAATGTAGTACATGGTTTTCATTCAATAAAACTATTCATTAAACCATAAAGTTCACTTTTACAAACAGGCTTCTGGCCTATTCATATGGTCTTGAGCAGACATCAGACTCATTAATAGGCACATTATTCTTATTCAGTGTTTGATATTGGGCTTATTGAAAATAGCAAAGAATACATGTGCACTGCTGTGCACACCGAAGGCTTTGATCTCATGTTAGAATCGTTGCTCCTGCTTATAAATCCATAACAACATTTATAGTGTGTGTGGGCTGTACATACTGATACAGTAGTGGGGTGGTGGGGCTGTGTGTGTGTGTGTGTGTGTGTGTGCATGTGCGTGTGTGTGTGTGTCTGTGTGTGTGAGCACGCAGGACTGCAGCTCCAGCCATATACTCACTCATTACTGAGAGCTAGAGTACTGCTGAGGGACTTTCCTTTTCGCAATCCCCCCCTGTTAATCACTCAATTGCACTATAGATTTCAGACACGTCGTGTTCTGTTACACTTATTGAATTTCTTCTAGGCTCTACATACATAGACATGTTACTGTTATCCCTCTCTCCCTGCTTCCTCTTCTTTCCTTTCTCCCTCTCTCCTATGCAAGCAGACCATTATCAGTTGACATTAATAAAGAACTGCTCGTTTGATCCTTAACAGGACCGGTGCCATGTTCAGGGGTTATTTCTGCCTTACGCCAGTTGATTCTATGTAGGCACCTTGACCCTGACCAGGAATAAGCAGAAACATGGATAGATGGTGTAATACAGAATTTATAAGTCCATTAGTAACGGCAAGCCACCCTGGTCCCAATGCAGCAAAACAGCCCAAAACCATGATACTGCCACCCCTATGCTTCATATTTTGGGTATTCCTGCCTTGCACCAATTGATTCTATGTAGGCTGTGGATTCACTGTGACCCTGATCGGGAAGCAGCAGATTTCATTTTTGTTGTTACAGTTAATGCACTTGAACTGATACTGAACTGATTTTAATTGCTTTCATTCTGTATGTTTTGCATTGTATTTTATCAAACAGCAAAACCAAACCAAAACACCAACTTTCCCTCCCCCACACCCCTGTTGAATGTCATTGATCACTGTTTCTGTGTAATGATTGTCCTGCATGAATGTCTGTTTACACTAGAAGATGATTAGTGTATTCTTCTGCAAACATTTTTACACTCACTGGAGCTGTGGATTTTGATCCCACTTCAGCCAATCTTGCTGGACCATGATGTTGACTAAGAGGATGACTAAATAAATCATCAGGAACATTGTCACCAGTAACTCACTCTCTGTCACAAATCTTATTAGGGCTGTACGCACTATCACAGTCATCTCCAGTCCAGAAATTAGAAATGAAAATGTAAACTTTTGTGCAGAGTTTAGGTGAAAGTGAAGACAAATATTAAATACAAACAGAGGGGATAGTACATCCATCTTGAACCAAAGAAGTGTTCCAACATTTTTTAATGCATAAAATAATAGTTGCACAAATAGTTGCACCCAGAAGGAAGTGTGGGATTGCAATGATATTCAGAAGGAAAATAAAGGTTACCAGGAACAATAAACTATTAAACATTTAAACTGATATGGCCAATATTTTTTGAGCTACACACGCAGAAGTAGTGTATCTCAGTATGGCATCTATAATGTAACATGCCAAACATCTCAGAATGGAGGTGAAATGGTTTGTATTGGTGTCCTGCAATAATCCATCCCATGCATCTTGAATATTTTCACTCAGACTCACTGCAGATTTTGCTGTAGGGGTGGAGTATTGATAGTGTGTCCAAAAGCATCCCACACATTTTCAGTTGGGGATAGATCTGGTGATGTCACTAGCCAGGGGAATAATATCCGTCTTCAAGGCAAGGTCCTGAATAATGCACACAGAATCTGAAGAATCTGGCCAGTGGTTGGTGTGGCGCAACAGATAAAACCACCAGTGAGCCACTATACCACATGGGAGACTTCCCAGTCTGGACAACTATGCTGTGCTACACAGTCCTTGGGCAAGACTCCTAACACTACTCTGACCCTCTGTAGTATGAGAATCCTTGTAAGTGCTAAATGTCTTAAATGTAAATGCCAGTGGTTTCAGGACCTCATTAACATAACATTGGGCTGTTACAGTGCTTCTAATGAAGACTAACAGTGATCTGGAATCATTCAAATTGCACCCCACACCATGATGCCAGGTGTAACATGTGACAGCACACCGGTGACCTTGGCACTGAACAGGATACTTCCAGAACATGGATTCTTTTGTTGTCTCTTCACTAAGACGAATGCAGGACTTGTTACCCTGTTCTGTAGGGTGTACTTTAGCCTTGCAAGCTCTTACTGTGAGTGGTGATCATTTGGAAACCCTCCAATGTTGGAGATAATTAAAGAAACAGGACACCCCTGCACAGAAAAATAGGAACATTTAAATGAGGGGTGTAAGGCTGCTGGCGCAAGTAATACAACATGGCCTTGCCTTCTTCATGTGTGTCTGAATGGGTATGGGTTTGTGTCACTAAAACAGTGTGCTTTGGGATGTCCCATCTCTCCTTCATAATTCAGATGCTCTTTTCCTTTCTCCTTGTTACCCTACTTTGACTCTCATCTCGTCTAGACTTCCACATGTCAGTCGGTCCTGAGTGCTTGCCTATATCTGGCTCCACTCCTTAATATACTAGCCGTGCTCTCTGTCCACTCCTTTACACTCTTCTGTCCATCAATCTTTTGCCTTTATCATTTCTGCATATATACTCCCTTTGCGTCTGTCTGTTCTTGTTCCTGAAATTCTGCTCTAGAGCTTACCATATGGGAGAGTGATGTCATAACATCTGAAGCATATCCCTGTACTAAAATAATGTAACAATTTTTGAAAAAGATTGCTAATATCTCTGGTTAACATTAACAATATTCAGTGCCTGCCAGATGCCTAGCAGCACGTAATGATGTCAGCTTATTCATCTTGCTTCCCAGCATGAAAATTCTGTTAAACACTATATGTTAAGGGACAATTATTGTCTTCATTTGGTAGATTTTACTTGATTTGCACCAGAAAACAGCCCTGTATTAGTTTTGGCATCTGGCTCATTGTTTTTGACTTTATCACAACGTTAAGACACTGGTTGCCAAGATTGGAAAATATGAGTACCTATACTTCAGTGTTATTTTGGAAGATTAGTGTTTAAGCTGAATATGTTTACCTCAGGGATGGTGGTACAGCAGGCAGTGTATGTACTCCACAGCTCCAAGGGGTTCCAGTTTTGGATTTAATCCCTGTTCATTGTGTGTGAGGAGTTTGGTGTGTTGCGTCCATGTGGGTTTCTTCCAGGCACTCTGCTTTCCCCCCACCTTCCAAAAACACATGCTCAGTGAATTGGCTATGCTATATTGTCCCTAGGTCTGTGGTACTCTGCTATATACTGGTGCCATGTCTGAGGGGTATTTCTGCCTTGTGCCCAATGATTACAGGTAGACCTTACACCCACCATGACCTTGGCCAGACAGAAGTAGACAAGAAGATGGATGAATTTGTTACACATTAGAAAAACAGTTCTTTCACTTATTTTTTTTCTTTTGACCTTCAAAGTACATTTCAAAAGTTAAAATATTTTATCTTTCCCATTTTCCAATTAGTCAGTTGGTTCCCAAGCATACATTTTATTATATCATCCAAACAAATCCAAAATCTGCGTAAAATGAAATTGCCTGCAATATGTTAAATTGGTTGTGTATAGGACTACAACCATTAATTAGTTTCATCAACACATTTCAACAAAAATATTTTTTTATTTATTAATTGTATTTATTTATTTATTTTTATTGCTGGGCTTTTCAAATTAGGAGTGTGGTTAACTGGTGTGAACCCAGAGAGGGTACATTGTGGTTAAACTGAAAACCAGGTCAGATGCAGTTGTGACTATTTATCAACAATTTAAGGATGTTCCAACAAAGAATGAACAACTCCTAACATATAATACACTTCTGGACTGCTGGCAAAATGCAAAACAATGTCTTGACATTGGGATCATTTGTTAGCTTGAATCCCAATATTCAATCCCAGCCTACACTGATAAGACATCTAGGGATATATAATTGTCTACACTGGGATTTAATCAATTCTCTAGTGTTTTTTTTGTACAGGATGTTATGGAAGCATTTCAACTGTGTCAACATAAAATGTTAATTTCATATCTTAAATTAAAACATTTGATTAAGATTTCTTGGTTTAGGTGGGTTGAGGTTGGAGATGTCAAGCAGATCTTGAATAATTACTTGGAATTTGAAGGTTTAATTTTCAGGATTCAAAATAAATGTTGTTTTCTTGAAAGGCATCTGGGAGAAATATCTGGGTTTTACTCTTGAGGAAGATGATTGGTGGAAAATATGTGATAGCATTTATCCCGGGTTTACCTCTGTAGGGATTCATGATATTAATTTGAAATTCATTTTAAAATGTTCCAAGAGCTTCCAAAAGCAAATTGGACAAATAGGACCCACTAAAGCAAATAAACATCATCTTATTGGCACCATGCCTAATGCCAGATATGGGATATAAAGGGGTAAAAAGCCTGCTGTGGAGCAGTGGAACTGAGTTCTATTGAATGATGATGGTCTATCCATTTCTTTTGGGATGAGTTGGGGAGGTGTGGTGGTGATCATCCAACATCCTGACTTGACTAACACTGTTGTCCGTGAATGCTATCGAATCCTCACAGCAATGCTCCAAATTCTTGTAGGAAGACTTCCTTTGACAGTAGAGACAGTTACTCCAAAAAAACATTTTTAACACTCTGATTTCTGAAAAAATAAAAATAAAAAAATAAAAAATAAGGATGTGTCCCAATACTTTTATGTCTTGTCTAAGTTGTGAGTTGTACTTTTTTCTTCTGCAGATATGCTGACCTAATTCATATATAAGAGGTTTGCTTTGTAGATGTATTAATCTACAAACTGCCTGTCTGTCTTTGTTCACAACACTATATAATCCCTGCTCCAAACCACCTGGTTTAACTGATGAAGGGTTTGATAATTATTGGTTTGGGAGGTACACCAGACCAATGTAAACACTAGACTGTGCAGAACTGGTGTACGTACTCCAAATGGATTTGATTAGCTCTGTTTAAGACCCTCTGTCAGGGCCCTCTTTGATGAAGTAGAATTCTGCACTGACATCTAGTGGATGTGCCAGGAAGGGCAATTCTACATTCAGCACCAGATTAGAACTAAATATGGGTATGTTAGTGCACCTTTTGTGGGTGGAGGTCAAGCAGACAACATGAGGCTTTTCTGAATGCTGTTTGATTGTGTGATCATGCTATTGTATGCAGTTCTGTACTTGGGTATCAATTCCTAGAAAACATAACTAAGCACAAGTATGAGATTATACACAAATGTAGGATTATGCACGTCTCTGTGGGAGAGCAGAGCAAGTCAAGTGCAAAAACAAGTCAAGAGTTTTACTGAGGCTCTCAGCAGGGGAGGAGAGAAGTGGAAAAAAAAACGGATGATTGCGGCCCACTCGCCTCCCTCCGAATGATGGGGGACAGAATGAGGATGTAGGAATCTAGCTGAGGCATACAGTATGAGCACACACAATGAGTCATGGTGGGTGGGGGTGGAGGTGGGGGGGGGATTGTTCTGAGCTGTGTCTGGCAGTACTCCAAGCTGCACGGACTCCGCTTCCAATGGGCCTCCTGCTGGGAGCTTCACCTTCAGCTTGGCTGCAAAACACTCCAAAAACTCCCCTTTCTTTTTCAGTGGAGACTACAGACCAATGACCAATTACCTCAACAGTTTCTGTCTGTCTTTAGTCTGAAACAAAAGCCTTAGACATAAGAACTGTTGTAATACAATGAGTGCTGTATTGTGCACTTTTTTCATAACAAACCATAACACTTTGTCATTATTTGCAATATCTGATGCTATCCTCCACAAGTTACCTTTACATTATGTTACTCAGACCAGGAGTCTTAACCAAGGTTTTACCTAAAGAGTCTACTGGTGGAGTGTGATGTGTTTGCCTGGCCAGGGAACCCTTCTCTGCCACAAGGAAGGCAGTGTTGTTACCTACTACTCTACAATAACTATTATAGTCCTGTAGTATTCTACACTAATAGTTATTGTAACATTACAATGTTTATATTGTATATACTGCACTGCATATTTATCTACTATCTATTTTCTTTGCTACAGTAATGTGATTTTCCCCACTGCATGACTAATAAGTGATTATCTTATTTTCCTGCACAGTTTGCTGATTTCCCTGCTAACAGACCTATTAAATCTGGCCAGGTGGGTTGAATCATGTGTGCTTGAACAGGAAAAACACAAAAGGAGGAGTCTGGCACTTCAGGACCAGGGTTACCTACTTCTGCCCTGTAAAGAAGTGCTGTCGATGGACTATGACCCTCTAGAGCAGTTAAACATCAACTTATTGGCAACATGCCCAATGGCAGACATGAGATTGAGGTGTATAAAGCCCCCACCGTTGGGTGGTGAAGCAGTAGAACTGTGTTCTCTGGAATAATAGTGCCCCATTCAGTTGATGAGATTGAGAGGAGGTGGGGTGGTTATCATCCAACACCCTGACCTCACTAACATTCTTGATGCTTAATTCATAAATATCCTGACAGCAAAGCTCCAAAATCTAACAGAAAGTCTTTCCTGAACAGTGGAGAGAGTTACACCATCAAAAATGGAATACTGTAATTTCAGAAGAAAAAATGAATAAGGTGTCCTAATATTTTTGTCCATCTAGTGCACCCTTTTTAAGAGAGGTTAAAATAGGTTAAATGTTATTTTGCACTAGGGGAATGCCTGTGACCACTCCCTGCTGTTATTTTTCACTTGCATCTGAGAAACAAAGCAAGTCGAACTGTCTCTTCCTGACAGGGGGGAATGTTCCACATTAACAGTGCTGTTTTCTGAAAAAGCAGCTTCCACTGCATCAGCTTGCCCAGTGAGCTGTGTGGATGGGATTTGTGGCGGGGAGCTGCACAGGAACAAATGCTAGATATTTTCCAGGCCGCTGTAGACTGCAGTGAAAAAAATGCACCTGAAACATTAATAGGCCTCTTCAGGAAGGAGAGAGAGAGAGAGAGAGAGAGAGAGAGAGAGAGAGAGAGAGAGAGAGTGTGTGTGTGTGTGTGTGTGTGTGTGTGTGTGTGTGTGTGTGTGTGTGTGTGTGACACAGAGTGCAGCAGATGTGCAGGATGGGTGGAACTGAGCTCTGACACTGTGGCAGCGGTAAATGTACATCCTTATTTGTTACAATCCTGGTGCCAAGAACAGATCTGCCAGATTTAAAAAATATACTAATACTAACTCAGCTTTACAACTTTGCATGCTACAAATGCAGTCCTGCATAGAATAGGCCTGTTCAGTGGAAGATCTTATGCCTGGTGTTGTGTTAATAAGAGCCTTGCTAATATCTTTCGGATGATCTCATGTGTTTCGCATTAGAGCTGGAGCTGGCTGTGGAAAACCATATGAGCAGTGGAATAAAGTGAGGTTGACCATAGCTGCTCTAAAGTTCTTTTCAACTGAAAGTGTTAGACTTCTTCTGTCGTTAAGCTGGGCTCTCCTGTGTGTTTTGGAGTTGATCTGAGCACAGTGTTTTCCCATATGCATTCCCTATCATTCTCCTGCCAAACGTTGCTCATTTCTATGTCTGTGTCTAATCAACCCCCAACCTCTCTTTATCTATCCCTCCCCTCTCTCTCTCTGGCTCTCTCACTCACTCTGCCCTTACAAGGAAAGGCAGGCAGGGTTGATGTCATAGAATGAAGAATGTTTAAAGAATCCTGAGAGGGAGGAAAAGAGAGACAGCAGAGGTGGGGGGAGGAGGGAAGGAGTGTGTGTGTGTGTGTGTGTGTGTGTGTGTGTGGGGGGGGGGGGCTGAAAGGCAAACGAGAAAGAACTTGTTTAGAGGATGGTGCCATTCCTTAGGGAGACAAATAGGGGGAGGGCCTAACAGCAACAGTATTTGTGTGAGTGAGAAAGTGTAAAAGAGAGAGAGAGAGAGAGAGAGAGAGCGAGCGAGAGAGAGACAGAGAGAGAGAGAGAGAGAGAGAGAGAGAGAGAGAGAGAGAGCACTCCCATTAAAAAAGAGAAGTTTGTATCAGTGGAAACGCAAGACACCAAGACCTACTAAAGGGCCTTTCTAAATACAGAGGTAAGCTGAACATCTAACATTTAACAGAAACAGAGCTTTGATCTTACTTTTTTAACCTCACTTTTTGACCTCTGATGGAACTCAACATGGCAACCTGGTGGAGTAGATAAAGGTGGCAACTTTTCAGGAGAATCGGATAACCTTCTCAACTTTCAATGGAGGTAGATTCTAAAACATTTCTATTAGTCAATGTGACATTTCTCCTCAATATTAAGAAAAACTGCTGACGTAAATGATGTGCAGATGCAATGTTCTTTGTGAAACAGTTGCGTAAAGGTAAAACATAACTCTGAGGGTGTTTCTCAATACCACAAACATAAAAAATGGACTTGTCTTGTGGGGAAGAATATTCTTGGCAAGGTACCTTGTAAGAACAAAGTAATAAGGCATAGGGATGGATAACTATTGAGATATTATCAGCTTAGCTGAGGCTACCACAGCTGGGCAGATGAGCCTCCGAATAAATGATAAACAATAATGTGGCATCTTTACTACCCAACTTTATTACTGCTTCATTTTGTAAAGCTGAACCAGGGGCGCCTAAAATATTGACTGTTGGACTGACCATTATTCTGGGCTGTTGCTTCAGCACTGCATTTTGCAGTGGTTGATGTGGCGTAACAGATCACACCATGTGGGCAACTGGGGTTTGATCCCCTGTCTGGGCAATTATGCTGTGCTGCACCAATAAGAGTCCTTGGACAAGACTCCTAGCACTACTCTGGCCCACCTCTGTAATATGAGTAACCTTGTAAGTTTCTTTGAATAATAGTGTAATAAGTATTTTTTTTCTTGACTCACCATCTGATACATCCTCAGTTTTCATGGTGGAGCAGGAACTCATTCAGGAACTTTAACCTTTCTGTCTGAATGTGTTACTGAGGCCTGGACAACAGTGGAAATAATACAAGGACACATATCAAGAAACAGCATCTTTAGGCTTCTCACTAAGTACACGTTTAATTGAGGTGAAAAAAAATCCAAATCCTGAAAGTAAAAAATCAGGATTTTGTTCCGACGTGAAGCAGATTTTTACTTTCTGGATTTCCCACATTTAGTCCCAGTTCTACTGTGACTGCTGCATTCTTATCAGATATTCACATTTTTATTAAAGATGGACGTATACATTTATTTGAACACTAAAAATCCAGTTCTCAAATCTGACACTTTTGTAGGAAAATAAACACAATAAAAATATATAAAAGTTGTGATATTCTGCCCTCAGAAGCTGAGGTGGTAGTTGTTTTATTAGGCTGAGTGTCGGGGTTTTACACAGAAGTCAGTGTTTGTGTCAGTTAATGATGTGAAATTCAGATTCAGGGAGGCCGGAAGTAGGGCCGGAAGTGGGGTCCGTTGCTAGGGGAAAAGTTCCCACCGCCGCGTTTCCAGGTGGAGAAAAAGCTTCAAACAGCAGCCAAGAAAACACAATGCAGAGGCCGGAGCTGAGTGAATAGCTGATTGAGCAGCAGACAGTGGTGTCGGGTCAGCAGGGCAGGGCTTCAGGCGCAGACGGACGTTAAAGCGGAGCGGAGCTGCTGCTGAAACGCTACTGGAGCTCTCAGCTCAGGTTCGACAGCCTTTCTCCTCTGTTTCTATGGGCTTTTCACCGTGTCTGAGCTTGAAGATGACATGGAGCTGTTTCTGAAAGTGGACTATTCCAGAAAGCCCACTCGATAGTATAGGCTGTTGTTGTTGTTGTTGTTGTTGTTGTTGTTGTTGTTGTTGTTGTTGGGTCAGTTCATTCGCGTTAATGTGTCTGAATGATGGTTGACAGAAGCTGCAGCTGGTTATAGAGCTGTTTGTTTGGTTGTTTCAGCTGTTTCACACACTAGTGTAACAGTGGGGTGTAACAGGGGGTTGTGGTGTGTAGTTAATTCTAGCTTCAGGTAAGTTCAACCAAATTAGGTTTAAAATAAGACAACCAGCCTCAGTAAAGGATGACAGACTGGTTTGGTTTGAAAATTGATTAGAGACTTTGACTGCCTGTTCTCTCATACTGTGGTGGAGGCTGGCAGGTAGCCTGTGTGGTTAGATATCCTTATAAGGACAGCTGCCTTTACTCTCCTGCTTCACCCACCTCTGCTCACTCCCCTGGCTTTTAAGCATGGTCATTGTTGACCATCCACGACTTAGATCTGAATTAATCTGAACCCAGTGTCCATTTTAACCCAGAATTGAAACAATCCCTCTGTGTGTGTATGTGTGTGTTTGGGAGAGCTGTAATGATCACAGCATGATTGTAAGTTCATTAAAGAAAGGCCCTCTTCATCTCCTTGCATCTACTTGCTTGTTTTCTCCTGTTGGATCCTTGCTAAATTTGTCTGTCTTGGATCCAATTTGTTTTACAAGAAAGTTACTACTATAGCTTATGTGGGGTTTTTTTCACGTGTTGGAGACGCAATCAGTGTGAGATCATTGCGCATTCCTCACCGGGGTGTGTCAGTGAGGGGCAGAAAGTACAGACTTTCCAAATACCACACTGTCATTCATACAGAAAGGTCCCATATAAGCTGCATTAAGGAGCAGGGGTCAGAGCTGTGCAGTTGTCTTAGTCAGTTCAGTCCCAGTGTCGTAATCATTAGGCTCTGCCTTTGTCTGACTGAAGTCCTTTACAGCTTGATCACCGTGACGTCATGTCTATGACTATGACCGACATCATCATTTAAAGTAAATGAAGGATTTGTAACTGCAACACTGCCACGTATGTACAGGGAGAGGTCCATTCTCCAGTCCGTGCACTCAGAGTTGTGACGTAGTTGTTATGTTCAGGTGTAGTGACTCAGAAATTGGGGTGTTTTCATGGATTTGCATTTAAAGGTGAATGTAAGTTTTATTTATAATTGTTTACATATGTAGTAAATGAAATAAAAAGGAGGATGTAACTTTAGCACAGTACCTCAGTCTTCAAAAAAATGTACAATATTTATGGATGAATATACATAACTGAACTGGCAGCTCTTAAAGGTAATGCAAGCAAGTGAAATGTGATGGCTTAATATTCAAGTGATATTAGAATAGGCCAAATAATGAGGGCTGGATAATTGGGCCAGAACATCTCCAAAACAGCAGGCAGGTCTTGTGCTGTGTTCTCATTATGAAGTTATTGGTACCTGCCAGAACTGGCCTAAGGAAGGACAGCTGATGAATGGGATTGAAGACTAGATGCCAGAGATCAGATGTTTCATACATCAGATGCCTCTGATGCTGTAGCACACTTTAGACGTGTTTTGACAGTGTGATTGGACCACAGAGTATAAAAAATGTTTTTTTAAGTTCTGGTTGATGTTTGAAATGTAACCAAACATAAAAATGAGTTTGATGCTGCTATCTATCTGTAACCTCATGCATCTCTTGTATGGATGGGAAGTGGACACATTTCTGAGACTTTCCGTTTCACAGTGTTTTCATACATGTGTTTGTCTGATTCTCCTCTGTGAGGCTTCACACCTATTTGAGGTATTTATATGTTGGTCTGTAACTTTTCGCATGGAACATCCCCCTTCGGTTTGATGAAAAGACAGAGAGTGGGTTAGCAAGGTTTTTCAGTCAGTCATGAGTTGGCCCTGGCAGACTCATGAGTGAAGTGCTGAGGAATGTTGCCAAGAGAAATGCCATTAAAGTGCAGCTGTGATGCCCGAAATTCCCACATTACATGGGCAAGTCTGCTCTCATCGTTCAACTGTAGAACATTTAAAAATCACCACAAAACCAGGATGAAATTCTCTTCTGGACGAGATGAGAATCTAAATATTAATATATGTTATTCATGGGTTCACCATAATCATTGGCACAGAATTGGTGCAACTGCAGTTTTCACTGAAATTAGTAGTTTGTTGTATTTCTGGTTACTGGGAACAAAACCTGCTGCCCAGTTCTTGTCCAATGGCCAGTATTGGTCACCCTTGATATAGAGTGAATAGCTTTTCACATTCAGTTACACATATTGTTAGAAGGTAAAGGACATTGTACTGGATTCTACCTACTGGGCAAACATAGCATAATTGAGTGTCCCAAATCCAATTTTTTCAGCTGTTCACACTTGTCTTTTTTAATATGATCTAAATCTGACATTCATCTGAAAAGTAAACTGATGTGCATAAACAAAAGGTCCACTCCTGGAGCATCAAAGGAGCCACTGAAAACTGAGGGTGCATGAGAGAGATTTGTTTTTACATCTTTGCAAATGTAATAAAAACAAAAACACAAAAATATAACCTGTACATAAGTATTCACAGCCTTTGCCATAACACTCAAAATTGTTCTTAAGTGCATCTTGTTTCCACTGATCATCCATCAGATGTTTCTACAGCTTGATTGGAGAACACATGTGGTAAATTCAGTTGATTGGACATAATTTGGAAAGACACACACCTGTTCATACAAGGTCCAATTGTAGACAGTCCATGTCAGGGAGCAAATCAAGCCATGAAGTCTAAGGAATTGTCTTTAGACCTCAGAGACAGGATTGTATTGAGACACGGATCTGGGGAAGGGTACAGAAATATTTCTGCTGCGTCCCAAAGAGCACAGTGGCCTCCATCATCCGTAAATGGAAGAAGTTTGGAACCACTGGGACTGTTCCTTGACCGCCTGGCCAAACTGAGTGATCATGGTAGGAGGGACTTTAGCCAGGGAGGAGACCAAGAACCCAATGGTCACTCAGACAGAACTTCAATGTTGCTCTGTAGAGAGAGGAGAACCTTCCAGAAGGACAAATATTTCTGCAGCACTCCACCAATCAGACCTGTATGGTTGACGGAAGCCACTCCTCAGTAAAAGGCACATGACCACCTGTCTGGAGTTTGCCAAAAGCTACTATAGCACAAATTGGTATTTTGTATGTTATGGCTGATGTTTATATATATAAATGTATATTAATATGTGAATATGCCATCTAGTTGGGCCACTTTTAGCTGCTGTGTAAATGATATCTGCCTCCAGAAATCCAGATTCTTCTAGTGATACAGGTTCTAGCTCAAACCCGGAGTTTGTGTCCTTGCTTAAAACCTGCAGACAGAATTTATGCAGCTGTCTGGAACTGACATATTGTACAAATTCCAAGACTGCATTGCAGAACTTTGATGTGCCAAACTCAAGTGTGTGAAGGCGACCTTCAGAAATACTTATCATCTCAGCATAGTCTCAACATACTCCGTAATTGTGCATCCACAAACCAATCGACCAATGCAGTCTCTGCTGTTTGTTCAGCAAACAGGCCAGTGTCATCAGGCCCACATCAGTCCTGATCTCAACCACAGAACAATAATAAATAGATGGGTCTCAGACTAGGTACTAGAGACACATGTATTTTTAACAAGCAGCGTAGCAGCGGGCATGGAGTACTTTTATGGAAGAAATAAGGCTCCACTCATAGTGTGATCACAGCTGTTCTGGAAGAGTGATGAAACGCAGGCTTGTGAGGGACTGTGCTATGAAAGACCTTTGGAATCTTTACATTGCAGCTGTTTCTCCTTCATCTGCACGCACACACACATAACATTTCAACTCGTTGCATTTACTCTCTTCCATACATGCATAAAATATAGCATTCCTTTAGCTCGGTAAAATTCAGTTCAGTGTTTTTTTTCCACATTCATTGTATGTGCATACGTGGCATGGGATTAAGCGAGTAATGAAATATATGCCAAACTTCTGCCTACAGCTATTTGCAAGTCTGTCCAGTGTATTGAGAATGACCAGGGTGTGTGTGTGGGGGGGTGTTCTGTAGTAAATGTTTTGTCAATTTTATCTAAATTGGCTACATATGTTGGACTACATTTGAACCTGACCCAAGAACAAATTGGTAATTGAGTGTGTATGAGTCATAGGTTAGTAACTCATACTAATGAAACACATTGTATCTAGAGATCGCAGTTACATATGGAGAGGCTGTTTTCAGTTTGCACTGTTGGAGCAATGGAGCAACATGGTGAACTTGTACTTCACTTTTTCACTGTACAAAGGAACTGTGTTAGAACTGTGGTAAACCGTGTTTCATTGTGAGTAAAGGAACTTGAAAAGTGAAGCAGTATTTATCTGATGCTGGCTTGAATTGCTCTGAAAGTATGCATACAGCATATAAACAGTGCAGCACCATTATTATAAGCCTGTGAATCATGCTGAAGAAGTTGTTTTGGTCTGGGTCCCTTTTCATTAAACTCTTCAAAATTGCTTTCAGAAGTTGTGGAGTAGAATTACTCCACCCTCAATGTAAGTGTTAAGAAGGTTTTGTGAAATGTTCAATCAAGTGACATGTAATGACATATATCTGTAAACAGCCCCTTTCAAGTGGTACCATTCCAAAAGACCAACACAAAACATCAAGATTGTTACCATATTTGACAGGAAAAGTGTAATTCAACCAGTCACACTGTGGTAACGGTGTGGTACACCGGTTCCAGCATTGTGCCTTATGATTCCAGGTAAACTTCTTTGGAACCACTTACTGTATTGGTCCATTCCTAATGAAATTTAAAACCATGTAAAGGACAATTGCCCTCATTCCAATGATATGCAGCATTTATTTTCAGTATTCTTTTGTTTATAGAGCTGCATGATATTGGGGAAAAAACTGACATTGCAATATATATGTGTGGAGTGTATGTATGTATGTATGTATGTGTGTGTATAATATATAATAATTCTTTTTTCTCTCTCCCATAATATATTAAAAATTGTGATTGTGAAAAAATTTTCACCAACTTTCACCAGAGTCCAGTGTTATGGCAATAATGCCAAAGACTGGTGTAAAATTATTTTGGACTGACTATAGAATCTGGTCAATCTTTCATGGAAAATGAATTTTACTTTGTATCAAGCAACCAAAAATTTTAACTGTCTAAGTGTTGGCCCAATTATTTGGAGATCACCTAGTGATCAAAATTGTTCTGACTCTGTCTGGGTGGATAGGATGCCCTCCCTCTTCACTCAGCACAATGCTAGCTAGTGCAGGCATCTGTTAGCTGACGTAACAGATGCGGGTCAAGAAAGATGTGCTTGACTGGCTTCATGTGATACATGCTTGGCTTCACCCTCTCAGCAACCGGTGGGAGTTCTAGTTATTGCTAGAATTACTAAAATGTCGATAAATTGGGTTTTAAAAGAAAAAAAAAACTTTCTTAGAAGTCCACTGTTCATTATAGCATTAGAACATGCCTCCCCCTGGCCTGTGTGAATATTTCATCTAAGCATTTATCGTTGCATTATTCAACATCTCTTTCAAACTGTAGCAAAAGAGCTGAAGCAGTTGTTGGGTATGTGTGTTGCTGTGTGTTGCAGTGCCCTGAATCTGCGGTTATCAGCTGGCAAAAGAAAGCCCACGCCCTTCACCTTTCCTTTTTCATACTGTATAACTTTGCACTTCCATTGGGCTTGTTGGGAGTTCCCTTAAAGACAATGACAAAGATGATTACTTCAGATTTAAGGAAGTATTTTGAAAAGTTAAAATAATCGATGCTCTTTAATGTTTTCCCAAATCATCCATAGGCTGTTCCTCTTGCTCTGATAACATCACTGAGTGAGGAATACTGTTGGAAGCTGTTGCTGTCTTGTTCATGCTGCAACATGAAAGATCTTCAGTGGTCAAAGAAGCTGTTATTATGCAGTTCTCATGAATAGGCTTTTACCACAATGTAGATGATGGTACACTACGGAATCGTATGAAGGGACTACTAGGGATGTAGTGATTTTCTGAGTCCATGATTTGATGTTTCAAACTTAATTTGAAAGGTGTCAATAGTTTTGTTGATTACATAACATACTAGAAAGAGGTGGTGCAGGAAATGTAGTGTATGGCCACATACTAGAGTGGACGTTGGTGGTTGTTGGCTGTTTGCCAGCTTAAAGCTGTATTTTTCTGCAATGCACATTGTCCTGTTTGCAATTAAACATTTAGATTTTTAACACCTACTTTAAAATCTGAAATATTAGTCTTATATTCCCATGCAATTGACCAGTGTTTACTAAAGCTGCACGTTATTGGGGAAAATCTGACATTGCAATATTTTGTTGCTTTGCAGTATGTATTAAATACAAGGATTGTTACTAGGGCCCTATCATTTCCAGGAAAACATTAGCAAAAAAAAAGAAACCTCTAAAAATATGCATGAGGAAAGAAGAAAGGTTGAATTTAGGAATGAGGAGGTAAAATGGACTTTATTGGTCTCTTTGTGTTTAATCAGAAGTGTCACTGATTCAGTTTATTCTGCATTGGAGTACAGTAAATGTTGTTGGGCAGACAGAAACTATAACTGCTACGTGGCATGAAAATATCAAGTGTCAAAAAAGAATATAAATTCTACATTGCCTAAGATATTGCACTTCTGTAATGTGATTTATTGCATATGCACTTGTGGTGATAATCCTGAAACAATGTGTTGTGCAACCCTAGTATTTACCAATATAGTGTAACATACAAAGGCAAACACTTATGGGTGTATTGGTCTTGACTCTGCATTATAGGGATTTTGGTAACCTTTGGGTAAATTGTGTTGCAAATAGGACTATCTATTTTTCCATTTATATTTTTACAGCATTGTCAGTACAATCTGTGCATGTGCAGTATTTACTTTGTAGGGTGTGCAATATCACATGAGCCAATTAAAATCAAGCACATTTACAGTTGCTTTATACAGAGTTTGCACCATTCTAATTTTTCATGACAGGCGGATTATCTACTCAGCATCATTTGCTTTAATTCAGTCTTTGATTCACGGAGTGCAACATTAATGTCATGACATTTTGGATCATTGATCCATCGTTGGTAAGAATTCCTGTTGTTTTTTTTTTTTGTTGTTGTTTTTTTTTTTGGTTTGTTTGTTTTTTCCAGTAACTTGTGGCTGAAGTGGCAAATATAACTTAAAAATACTTTCCAAATGATTGTTTGTGTCTTACCACTCTTGTGTTCTAAGAGTTTATTATCCCTTTAGATCAATGATCATCAAATGCAGAACTTCCTTAGTTCTGTTCTTTGAGTTTCATATGTGATGCAATGGCAGTAGTGGATCATGGCGGTGGGAGTGTAGTGTGTTTTGTGGTAAAACATTAGACCTCACCATGGCAACACACACAAACACAATTGCTTTGGGACAAGTTTGGCAATATCTGAACTTTCCACATAATGCTGAATCGAATTGTTTTTTCTGACACTACAGAAAAAAAATGCTATATGTAGCTACATGAGCTGGGGCTCATTTGCAGTGATTGCCCCTTGACTGTGCTTTGGGCCAAAAGACCAGACCTAACGTGTGAGAGATCCTGAAGTCAGGATAGTCAGGCTGAATCTTTTCTTTTACATTTGGAAAAACGTAAAGTGAATTGAAGTGGTCTAGCTGAGGTATTAGCAAACAGTTAAAGGTAAATATTTGAGAAACCTTTGACACCAGGGTGGCCAGTGTTTGGTCATATCACATTCATGCTATATCTACATAAACCTTTCCTGGCAAAGAAATTGTCTCGTATCACAAAACAGAAGTGCTGATCTAGTCAAGTCAAGTTTATTGTCATTTCACATTACACAGGTGTAAGGGTGAGTGGAAAAACTTGGGTGCAAGTCCCATGCAGCAGTAAAAGCAGATGTATAGAAATACAGTTTGAGGATATTGTAGAACCCATAGTCTTGACCACAATAAGTACTCTGCATCATGCTCATTCATACCTATCTGCATTCTGTACCTCTTTACATCTGTAGTGCATGTCTAAATAGTGGCTGCAGTATTAATATTATGATATTTAGTGCAGTGTGAAAACTTCAAAAAAACTTAAACTCTTCAAAACTTTTCAAAACCTCAATCACGGTGTGAGACTCTGCTTTTATGAAGGCAAAAGACTGTCATTAGACAACAACGTGGTCCTGTTATTCGTAATGAAAGAGCTTTCGATTTGAAAAGCAGTCTGGAAATGGCATGTCCATTATGAGCATAATGGTTGTTTGTTTAGATATATTACAATTATATTGTGTGGTTCTGCAGGATTCCTATTCAGGGTTCTTTTTTGTTGAGAGAAATGTGTCTTTGAATGACTCACAGAATGAAATCATTTAGACAGCAGGAAGTTTCCAAACTTTTTAAAGACTGGCTGGCTCTAGAATATGCTCTGCATTCAGTGGAAAGAAAGAAATGAATACAGCTGTGTGGAAGATGCTGTTATAAAATGATCTCATGGTTTAGCAAGGCATAATGACAGGGATCTGGTTAAATAATTACTTACTGATACAGTGGCACCACTGGTCAAAATGACTGTTACTGTGAACAGTTAGATACCAGTTTATTAGTATGATTTTATAGTGGAAAAATGAAGGGAGTACCTGCAAAAAAATTAGGGAACCCAAAATTGAGAAATTTTGAAATTTGAGCACTACAGATAACTGATCAGACCTTAATTACCCTTTTTGGGTTATGGTTTGCTCTCCAGTTTACAAAGCTTTATAAATACACTGACTCCCCTAACCTTGTCGCACAAAACAGCAGCCAAAACAGCAACCGTAGGTTCTTCAAAAATTGCTGTCTAGCACTTTGAAAATGAAAATGGTTGAGTCCCACAAAGCAGGAGAAGGATATTAGAAGATAGCAAAGTGTTGTTCATAGCTTCTACAAATGGATAATCATAAAACGGTTAAAAATCCACAATAGATTTCCTCAAAGTGCAAGCTGGAGGTTTTACCATGGCCCTCATAGTCTACTGATCTGGACATTATTGAAAATCTGTGGATAAACCTCAAAAGAGCAGTGCATGCAAGAATGCAAGAATCTCACAGAACTGGAAGACGTTTGAGAGAAAGAAGGAAAGAAAATCCTTCAAACAAGAATCGAAAGAATGGCTACAAAAAGCATTTACAAGCTGTGATACTTGCCAAACGAGGTGCTTCAAGGTAGTAACCATGCAAAACCCATAGTTTTGCTTCTGGCCCTTTTCATTTTGTTATTCTGAAAATGTAAAAGATGGAAAAAAAATGTTTTACTTAAAATACATAGTGGATGTGTCACCTTTAACTTTATGCTCTTTGGAGATTATTTCATCTTCAACTTGCTTAACTGTTCACAATAACAGTCATTTTGACAAGAGGTGCTCAAACTTTTGCCTGTCACTGTATATTCAGTCCCTACATGATGTGGAGTTGGCAAGCCAGCAGTTACTTCACATATTGTAATTAAGAGGCCTGTTCTCCATGATTCTCATGTTTTTGCATTGTTCTAACATAATGCATTTGGTAAATTAATACCCCTCCTAATAGTGTGGCATTCCATATACTCACGCATCTCAAAATTACTGTGAAAATGGGTTTTGATAATTTAATAAAAAAATTAAACTACGTGTGTGTGTGTGTATATATATATATATATATATATATATATATATATATATATATATATATATATATATATATATATATAATGATCATTTATAAGCTACGACTTTGCTGAAATGCTCTATATTTCCCCATCTCTCTCTCAGGAGCGCCCTCTGGTTTTTGGGAAGTATATTTTGTTAGTCCCCAATCTGACATTTGTTTTTCAACAACATCTAAGCAGGAGGAATCTTTTCATTCTAGCCTACTACTAGGTAAGGATATTTTCTGAGTGAACAGTAAAGCACTTTTGTAAGTTGCTCTGGATAAGGTGTCTGCTAAATGCCATAAATAAAAATGTAATAATCTGTTAATAGTCAATTAATAGAATGAATGGAGATCTGTTCATGTATACACTTCAGTCAGAATAAGTCCCGATTGATTATTCTGATTACAATTTCTGTTCGATTAAATAGGGTTGATATCATATCAATAATTATTTAAATAGAAGAATAATAGCCATATATAAACACCTGTATCTGGTTTAAGTACTTCTGCATTGCATGCATCTGCATCCTGCAAATTTGCCAGTGTCATTTAGGAAAATTTAAAATACCTAAAATTGTTGGACTATCATAAAAGCGTGCCCATAACAAGCTGCTCAGAGAAGTACTTGAGCAAATGAAGCACAGTGGGTTTTTTAACTGTAGAGCAAATTAAGAACAGATGGAAGTTTCTAAAGTCACTGCGTATTACAAAGCTAAGCCAGAAAAGCTGATCTAATCCGTCTACATTTCTGTTTTACAAAATTGTGATTTGTTCATTCATACAGGAGATTGAAACCTTACTTACATGGATGAAAATGGTGTGGATTTTTGGTTTCCTGACAACCATTAAGGAAGGAATGGAAGGCATTTTTGGGTAACCAAGTTACTTGATACCCTGCTGAAAAATCCAGAAGCGAGACAAGCTTTATGGATAGTTTAAAGATAGTATGATGCCTTAATTTTAAGGTGGTTGAAAAGCTGGTCATCTAGATTAAATACCCTTTGATGGTCAGTTACCGTATGAGCTGTTCAGCGTAATGTATATTGCATTTGATTATGGTCATACTTGGTGATGCTGGTCAACCAGCTGGACATTTTCAAGCTTGGTCCAGCTTGTTCTTCATGATGAGTAGCATGTGGATCATTTTGGATCAGATTACTTATAGAGTGCATGTGAACAGTGTGTATGTAAACACCCAGGTCTGAATGTAGAATCACAATGAATTCAATCTGATTGGAGAAAACTTTCTCCCTTATTTTCCATAGATCAAGATGGGACTCAATGATATGAAAGCCCTTTATGGTAACCTCCTCCCCTGTCTCTCAAAGTCTAAACCCCTTCTTTCTACAATCAGCAAAAAGTTTGCATCTGTGCTTTGCCTCCAAAGCCAAGGGACCATCTAACCAGCCCTCAGCCTTCTCATCAGTTGCAAGCACAGGTGTAATTGGTCGGGTTGGAGAGATGCCACCACCCCCTCCAGCCATCGAAGGTAAGACATTGCTTATAACAGAGAACTGTGTTGGTGTTCTGAGCAACACCTTCATCAGTTCCATCGTGAAATAGGTACTTGTTTTAGATGAGAACAGGATGTGGCAGAATTTAAGATTGTTCTGTAGGTTGATCAGGATTTCACACTTTAATGACAGCAGGTTTCATATGCAAGCTGAACACAATCACATGTTGGTGTTGAAAGGTACTGAGGAAATGAACCACTTGAGTTAGAAGCATTGTTAACCCTTCCCATATGTGCAAAGCAGTGTGAAGTACTTTGTTAGGAAGATTGATTATCAGTACTCTGGCTCATGTTCTGTGACCTTGCCTGTCTTTAAATAAACAAACAGAGTAGAAAACATAACACTTATTTCTTCTCTTGGAGGCCAGTTGAGGATCAGTGTTAGCTAGGGTTAGCGTGCTGAAAACTGGTGTGTTGGGTCATGCTAATAATAGCTCAGCAAGATAGTCATATGGATCTTTTTCATCACTATAATCATCAGAAAACAGATGCCTAGATAAGCCTGATTAACTCTACGAACTTGCTCTCTACAGCCTCACTCTACAACCTCATTTTAGCTAGAACACCTAATTGAAGCACCTTCTGGAACAGCCGTTCTGATATTTTTTTACAACTACTGTTGAAGCAAAATACCACTGGCTTCAAATATTGGAGTGGTTAACGTCAAAGTTTACTTCCACGTACTGTATTAATCATTGTTTGGTATGAAGCCTGTGGACAGTGGCATACTTTTTTTTTTTTTTTTTTAAAACCACCATGTATGTGTGCACACCACTGCTATGCGGGTAGCATTGTACACATACTTGTCTGCATGTCTTTGTTTATCTTGGCGAGCATCAGGACCTGCAGTATATCCACTGTTGGACAGGTCAGGGCTGGACCAATCCTGAAGGGCACAAAACACCTTCCTATACTGTTTATGATTTTGCACAGCAAGGTCAACCATGGCTAAAATGTTGATTCTTGCAGACATGCCACATCAGATTTTAACAATGAAAACTCTGCTATTTTGCACATGTGTAGCTAAAACCAAGTGTGTAAGTAATACTGGAATGTTTGCACAGTAAAGTGTGGCCCTAAATAATGTACAGCCATAATGAGATTTGTTTATATAAATTAATGAATTATTCTCTTTGTCACTGTTTCCCACTTGAAATTGAATTTAGATTTAAATTAATTGACCAATAACTTGAAATAGGGGTGACTGGTATGGTACAAGGCTGTAGCTGAGCCTGGGGTGTGAATTTGGTTTCAGTGTTATTCCAAAAATGTAGAGTTGATTCCAGTGTTGATTGCTGCCAAGCGTCAGTCTGTTTCCTGTGATAAGCTGTCAAGTGCACAGTTTGCAAAGCATCACTATTAAACAGTAAATTCTGCCTATGAGTCTCCATCTCAATTGATGTTTTTAGTGTCATTTGTCGTGATTATTATTATTGTTATTGTTTTTACTGCTATTATAAGATAAATGGTGTGTGTGTGTGTGTGTGTGTGTGTGTGTGTGTGTGTGTGTGTGTGTGTGTGTGTGTGTGTGTGTGTGTGTGTGTGTGTGTGTGTGTGTGTGTGTGTGTGTGTGTGTGTGTGTGTGTGTGTGTGTGTGTGTGTGTGTGTGTGTGTGTGTGTGTGTGTGTGTGTGTGTGTGTGTGTGTGTGAGACAGAGTGAGTGAGTGAGTGAGTGAGACCAGTCCAAAGTTTGGATACACCTACTCTATTCAACTGTTAAAAGGAAAACCTTACAAAATAAAGTGACTGTCCAGTCCTGTAAAAACAAATAAAAATGTTTTGTGTATGTAATAACACATGACCTATAGACAATATTTCTGTAGTAGAAGTCATTTTGTCTATTTTCATTATAAACAAAATATTTTTGTTCATATAATATATTTTAATAGTAAAAAAAAAATAATAATAATAATATATATATATATATATATATATATATATAATATATATATATATATATATAATTTTTACAAAAGCAGGATAAACTCTTTAATTCCCTTGATTTCAGAATATGAATGAGAAGGTGTCCCAATATTTTGCCCATATAACACAATATGATTTTATCAGTATCAAAAGTAGAAGCCAAGTTATGTAATCTATAATACATTCAATCAGTGTGTCCAAACGTTTGACTGGCACTATGTATATATACACTGAACATAGATTTTTTTTTTTGTTTGTTTTTGTGATTGGCATGATTTTAATCCAACTCATTTCCTCTGACCAGACTTTCCACCCCCTCCACCTCCACTGGACGAGCTGCCTGCACCTCCCCCAGAATGCCAAATCACACCTCCTGCATCTGATGCCCCTCCTCCTGCATTTCCTGCCCCTCCCCCTGTTGCAGATGATTTGCCGCTCCCTGCCTCCTGAAGATGTTGGCCTTCTTGCCTCAAATACATGTCCCGCTCCACCTCCCCCCCCTCCGCCCACCCCCACCTGCACCTCCGCTCCCTGGGCCTGGAACAGAGGCACACTACCTTTCAGAGTAGCAGTGGGACCCTATGGGCTATGATGTTACATAATCCATGGAGATGATTTTTGTGCTACAGCAGACCAAACATATCATCAGTTGCATAATTAGAATTTGGTGTGCAGAAATGCATTATCTCAATAATCTTGGCTACCCATTAGTCATATATGTAGCGATATACAGTGTTCATTAAAATTGTAATGTGGTCCAGATCCTGCAAGCCTCGGGGGATTGCGGGTCTGTGTTAATTAAGGAGTTAGCACTGTTAATCTTGTATTATTGTTATATTATATTATTGTGTACAGTCTGTAAAAAAAAATCAGCATCACTAATTCTGAAATTAAACATTAGCTGTAATGTGTAAGTGTTGACTACTGTTGACTATTCCAAGGGTATTCTAATTACTACAAGGTGTAAACTTCTTTGAGTAAATACAACCAGGGTTTAAAGACCTTATCTTGGATAAAGAGAGTAATGAGATAGGAATGAATGTGTGTGGGGGTTGGAGGAGGGGATCCATGATACAAACTGTACCTCCTAATCAGTGAAACGGGGTGACGGGCTTATTTTTCCACATTATTACTAGAACTAGTTCATTTGTCTTATTTATGAACTGGTTAGAAACTTCAGCAAATGAGTGTTATAACTGCTCATATGCAACCAAATATCAGTAGGTGGATCTTCACAATACCGCCAAACACATTACACTAAAGTAAATGATGAGTTTTTCCAGAGCCAATAAAGGAATGTGTAACTACTTAAAGTCAGTCATCTGATCTGAATCACATTAAGCATGCAGTACATTTACTCAAAACAAGACTAAAGGCAAAAAAAGCCCCTGAACTAAGCAGGAACTGAAATTGGCTGCATTGTAGGCCTGTCCATGCATGCAGGGATGCGTCTGGTGAAGTTTAGTTTATGCATTGCAGACCTCAGGGAATCATTGATTGTATTCAGAATGTCTTATTTAGTATGTTCAATTGTCCTGTTACATGTTTTCACTCGTAGGTAAAAGTTAAAGCTGTAATACAGTACTTTCGGTTTTGTGTGTTTATGGAACATTAAGGAACAGCACTGCATAATGCTATGTTTTAAAAACAGCAGGGCGTGTTTTTACATTTTCATAGTGCACTCTACTAGATTGAATCAAAACAGAACAGCTTAATAGCTATTGCAATTTACCTTCTAATGCATCACACAACATAAATTATTGGTAACCTTATAGCAATAACAGTCATTGTTTAATTTAATTAATTGTTGATTAATGATGTACTTGCTCAGCTAAGAACTGCCTAATTAATTGAACTGAAAAGTTTGGTAAAGATGAAGAATTATTTTCAACATTTTAATGAAGGCTAGCATGTTTTTAATTTATTGTGTGTGTGTGTGTGTGTGTGTGTGTGTGTGTGTGTGTGTGTGTGTGTGTGTGTGTGTGTGTGTGTGTGTGATTTTAGAGTTGGGATGGTGAAAGTTTGAGATCATGTAACGTTCACCAAGGCCTCTGGCTTTAATTCGCTAATTAGGGCTATGGTTTGTTCTCAGTATGGCTGACAAAAAATGTGTCTCAATATTTTTAAGAAAAGCGGTGGTATGATAAAATATTATGAAAACCACCAATGTGTTTAAATAGTAACCAGTAATTGTGATTTAAATTAAATTCATTTATTTCTTAAATCGTACAAGTGTTAACCTGTATAACAGATGTGACATTACAGGAAATCATTTTTTATATCTTGTACAAAATATATCTGAAAATATTTAATATTTACAATATTATCCAGCCCTAGCTACGTCATTATTGGTAAAGGTCATGCAAATTTCATAGCTTTAGAAATGCTCCTCAGACCTTGTCCCAGTAGAAAGTAACCATGAGTTCCTCTAAGCAGCTGCCTAGCACTCAAATTGAAAACCACAATCTTCAAATCCACAATAGATCTGTACGGTATGTTCAAGCGGAAGTTTTTGATCTGGTCCTTAATTTGACACCCAAGCACCTTTTGAAAATCTGTGACTTGATCTCAAAAGGGCAGTGCATACAAGACAGCCCCATAATCTCATAGAACTTGAAGCATTTGTCAAAAAGACTGTCCGAAACTCCATTAAAGAAGAATCAAAAGACTCTTTTAAGCGATCTCACTTGCTAGAGGGGGGTGATACTAAGTATATCCATGCAGGGTGTCCAACCGTCACCTGCTTAGTGATGTACAGTTGCAGAAAGTTTGATCAGGGATGCCTAAACATTGACATGCCACTCTACAAATACTTAGGAACTTTTTTCTTATGAACTTATGAACCATGTTCAATTCTCATCTAACACTGAACATAATGTTGACCCAAAGAATGTGTCCTGTTCCCTTATTATGGATTTCTTCAGAATTTGAAGGCCTTTAGCACTTATCTCCTGTGAGGCGCACCAGTGTGCAGACAGCTTCCCTCACCACTGATATGCCCATATAAGCACTAGTGCTATTTCTAGCTGTGGTATTGTGGGATGTGTCTATCTGTGTGGCGGCATCAGTATGTTACAGTGTTGGAAGGAATTCTGATAAACAATTCTCATGAAAACTAAGAACAATTTTAGCGATTCTACTACTTATTGAAAAAAAAAATCAATTTACTTTAAGTTTGAAGAAATACTTGACTGAAGAGAGTTTTAAACACCCTCTGATTTGACAGTGTCAGGACTCCACAGGACCACCACGGAGCAGGTATTGTTTCAGATCAGGGTCTTAGCACTGCAGTAACAGTGACGTGCTGTTGTGTTGGTGTATGTTGCACTTGTACGAGTGGATCAGACACAGCAATGCTGCTGGAGTTTTTAAACACTGTTCTGTCTATTAGACTCTCCTCCTAAGTAGTTGGTCCACCTTGTAGATGTCAAGTCAGAGACAGTAGCTCATCTGTTGCTCCACAATTTGTGTTGGTCATCCCCTAGTATTCCATCAGTGGTCTCAGGATGCTGCCCATAGGAAGCTGTTGCCTGAATAGGATCGGATAGGATAGAACTTTATTGATCCCTTGGGAGGGTTCCCTCAGGGAAATTAAGGTTCCAGCCACAGCATAAGTACAGAAGAAGTAGAAAAAGACATAATTTAGTAAGAAAACACTATATAAATATAAAGAATTTATAAAATAGAGACTATATTACAATATATAACATATATAAATAGTGCATGAGAAAAAGAGTCCAGTAGGAGGGGGTATTACACATTATTATTGTGCAATATTACTGGTTGGTGGACTTTTTTCAGTCTAGAGTTACATGAGGGTTTTCAACATTTGTAGTAGATCTGTTGTGTCTAATACACCAACTAACCATGTCAGTGTTATTGTAGTGCTGAGAATGACCCATCACCCACGTAATATCCCCTCTGTGGTGGTCCTGCAGAGTCTTGCCATTGAAGAACAGGGTGAAAGGAGGCTAACAAAGTATGTAGAGAAACAGATAAGACTACAGTCTGTAGTAGAACTACAAAGTGTTCTTGTACGGTCAGTGGGGTTTACTAAAAAGTCATAATGACTTGACTGTAGTGTATTATTCTTAAGACTGATATTGCCATTCAGAATGACAAAAACACGATGTGTGGGTAAATCAATTCAAATGCATTTGATTAAAGTACCTGCAAGCCTGTACAATCGTATATAGATCTTCACACTATATTAACTGCAGTAGTTGTAATTCAGTTGTTTGACAGTGTGTTGCCCATTTGTTCCTACTGCTTTCTTTGATGTTTTGGAAAAATCTATTTAATTGGGTGTTAAATACATAACCAGAGATGTTTTCCTGTTTCTGACTCCCTTTATTATCTGGTTTATTATTTTCTCTCCTTCACACCCTCTTTTGTTCATCACCATTCATTGGGCTCTAACTGACACATCTATCTTTTTTCCACCTCTCTTCCCTGTATAGAGACCACTGGAGAAGCAGACTAGTTTTGACCGACAGCTGGACTCTCTTACCGATATGTTATCAGAAATGGAAACCAGAAAACCTTTCATCCCAAAGGTATAAACATGTATAAATGGCCTTTTCAATCATATCTTTTCCTGGCATTGATGTAAATATAAACTCTTGTATTAGAATACTGCTTGCTCTGATGAAGATGCATAAGTTCACGTGTATGAATGTCTTGTTTAGCCGAGTCAGCTGTTGTCAGCGCCAGCACCTAAGCCACCACCTACAGCCCCTAAACCAGCACTGTCCTTCCTGCCCCCACCGGAGCTGCAGGATCGCCCTCCCCCAGCGCCGTGGGCTGAAGAACTACGTGCCCGGACCACCCTGCGACAAACAGGTCCAAGTGCAGTGTCCGCTCCAGCCCCCACTGCACAGCCGCTGGCTAAAGGCCCTGCAGCCACTCCCAAAACTACATTCTCTCCCGCCCAGCCCACTTCCAATTTCAGCCCCAAGCCAGGAAATGTTGCAACTTCTGCAGGTACAAGAGGGATTAACAATGTGACCTCCCACATCTCTTTCCCTCCACCTCCTGCTGCGCCTCCTGCTGGACCTCCTGCTCCTCCAGCAAGTGTTCCCAATCCTACTCCAATTTTCAGTCATTCAAAACCTGCTCCTGCTGTCAGCCAGGAGAAAGTGAATCCATCCCCTCCAGCTGCCCCACAGCCCAAGCCAGCTTCATCACCCATCTCCTCATACAACAAACCGATGGCCAACGCATCTGCACCCAAAGTGAGTGTGTTAATTACAATGTTTACAAACTTGCATCCTCTTTGTCTTTGTTCTAGACAAGCTTCTTGTTTTTTATTTTTTGTTTGTTTTGTTTTTAAGTTTTATTCTACTTTTTTAGGCTCTGGGTGCAGTTGCGCCCCCTGGTGGTGTTCCTCTCTCAATGAGAGAAGTTGAAGAGCTGGAGAAAATGACCAAGGACTTCATTAAAGACATGGATAAAAAGGGTCCAGTTATCACCTCTGCACCAACAGGTACTCTTGATAAAAATGCTATGATAATAAGCTAACCTTTTATAACCACATTTGTATTAAAGTTGAGACAGAATGCATTTATTGAGCCTTTTAAGTTTATTTTAAGTGATTTTATTTATGTAGCTTCCCAACCTTATTCCTGGAGGGTTACCTGCCCTACATGTTTTAGCATTAACACACCCCTTACACCCCTTAAACACTGAAACCTATTTACAATCCTGTTAATTTGCCTTAGAATGAAACAGACTGAGTCCATTTTATTTGAGTGAGTAGGGGTAAAAAAGATAGGTTCTGTTTTATGTGCAGGCGAATCATATTACTGCAGAGTTAGGCAACCCTGGTCCTGAAGTGACCACTTTCTGCTCTAAAAAAGCCTATTAAATCTGGCAATTAACAGGTGCGTTGATTCAGATGTTCTTGAATGGAAGCTCAAAGCTGTGCAGGAGAACTTCCTAGATATACCAGTGTGTGCTCTCTCTTTCTGCCCTCTTCTTGTGTTCTGTTTAAATGAGGAAGTACAATAGTGTTTTAGTTTCACTGTATATCACTTCCATGTTTCTAGCTCTTGTTATATGTGTACCAAGGAAAGTATCTACAAATAGGGTTCTCACTGTCATTCTTTTTAATAGTAACAACATAGATCATACATATTGGGGCATTTCCTCTTTTGAGGGAAAAGCTTCCTGTGATGATTCACTTGTATAACAGCAGAGCACTCATCATTAATTCCAGGAATCTTGCTTTTGGTCAATTTCAGTGACCCCTATTGTTCTGGCTAGGTCATTGAGAATCAAAATATATCTCAGCAACTGTGAAGATACTCAGACCAATAATACATACTAAAACAGCTGTACAAACACCAGACACAACATGGAAATAGATAGAGTATGACAGAGCCTGTGAAACCAGAAACTAACTTGTGTATCTGAAAAATCACTTGTAAACACTGATAATATAATGTGGGTATCTTCTTATTGAAAATTGACTTGTTTAATCTGCACACATTTTCACGTTCATGCAAATACATCCCTTCTCCACTTTCACATGTTAGGACAATATAGGAGTAAATAAATCACGCAGCATTCCAAGTACTAGTAAAAG
This sequence comes from Acestrorhynchus altus, assembly GCA_034509495.1. Lineage (NCBI taxonomy): Eukaryota > Metazoa > Chordata > Actinopteri > Characiformes > Acestrorhynchidae > Acestrorhynchus > Acestrorhynchus altus. Next base: position 25,593,018 of record CM067507.1, read on the forward strand.
TCCAATAAAAAGTAAATAAAGTTTACTATCCTTCTCAATGTATTCTACATAATATATGCAGCATTTCAGTTTATATATATAAAAAAAACTGTGTCTCTTGTCATTGCAGAGGTATGTGGTAAGTGTGGGGAGGCTCTATCCAGGTCTCAACCTGCAGTAAGAGCAATGGACAAACTTTTCCACTCTCACTGTTTCTGCTGCGTGAGTTGCCGGCGCCCCCTTCAGGGCATGCAGTTCTATGACCGTGATGGAACGCCAGAGTGTGAGGATTGCTATGTGGTGAGTCAGCACACACACACCATCAGTCTGTACTCTACCTCTTGTACTCACATACAACCTTTTTATTTTGGAATTACTTGAAGATAATTGGCCTTTGAAAGCTGAAGATAATCTCACTAAAACTAAAAGTTTCAGGAAAAGGTTGAGATTTGGTGTCTATGGCCGTTAAGCATTGCCACTTTTCACTTTAGTATGCTAGAAACCCTACAAACATTCCTTGGTGTAATTTGTGTTTGTGTGTGTGCGTATTCAGAATTCTCTGGCGATTTGTTCCCGCTGTGGGGAGAGGATCATGGACCGTGTGTTGAAGGCAGTGGGCCAGTGTTTTCATGCCCACTGTTTCCGCTGCAGTGCCTGTAGCTGCACACTGGAGGGTGCTCCATTCATCACTGATGACAATAACAACCCTTTCTGTGTTCCTGATTATCACCGGTGAGCATCTGCACCATACACTGCCTATCAGAATAAACATAATAGAGCAAATTAACTGATACATTAATGTAATAACAAACACTCTCTGGATTGCAGACGTTTTTCTCCTCTGTGTGTGAGCTGCAATGAGCCAATCGTTCCTGACCCTGGGAGTGAAGAAACAGTCAGAGTTGTTGCTTTGGAGAAGAATTTTCACCTTAAGTGCTACCGATGTGAGGTATGAAGAGAGAGTTTGTGTCTGTCTGTGTCTGTCTGTGTCTGTCTGTGTCTGTCTGTGTCTGTCTGTGTCTGTCTGTGTCTGTCTGTGTGTCTACATGGTTTTGCCCTCCGTGTGGTTCAAGAAAATATTATTTATGAAAATTGTTCTTTTTTTAAGGGCATGGCTTGGATTATTTGCACTTAAGCTCATAAAGAGTTACATAATGAATTATAAACAACCAAAGCCTTGGAAATTGTATGCTTTGTAGAACACAGTTGACCAGACATTTCAAAGAGTTGAGGCAGATTACATAGGAGACCACAAAATACATAATTAACATCTCCACTTTCCATAAATTGCACAGACCCCTGATTTGTGGGCATAATCAAACTGTAAAACCAATCATAATCTTACTTTCAGTTGGGGGATGGGACAATTCAGTCTTTTGTGTTGAGAGAGAGAGAATCTGCAGCTCATTAATCTGGCAAATGTTTTGTTGCAGTTAAGAAACTACTCCTGCATTTGAACTAATTTTTTTAACATTAACACCAATCTATCAGAAGATTGAAATGACTCAAAGCTAGCAAAGTTAGCATCTTTATGCAACACAGAAGGTTAAAGCACACAACACTGTTTATTGAGTTAGATTATAGCCATAACAAAAACTATTTTTGGCTTTGCTGGCTTTTGTCTGACAGAAAAAAACATTTATCTCCGTCAAAAATAACAAAAATGTTATTGGGATTTTATTCCTCATTAAGTTTGTGTAATTTCAGTGTTTATTTCCAAAACATGGACACAGCGTATCAGATTATCTGAGAACAAATAGTTTGCCCACTTGACATTGGACTGCATATAATGTGGCCCAGTCACTAAACTATATTTGATCTATATATATAGAGTTTGTTCTAGGAATAGGGCTGAACAGCAGATAGAGACTTTATTCTTTTAATACTTTTGACTTTGCCTTAATATACCATAATATACCATTTTTAATAATCAATAAATGAATAAACTAAAACCTAAAAAGTGCAATCTCTCTCTATCCATCTTTTACTTCTCTCACTCACTTCTCTACACAGGCCGCTACATCTCCTGAGTGTAAAATGGATTTAGCAGTTTGAGATTACTCTTGTGTCTTTGTAAAACAAAAATCACAAAAATTTAAGATAAATGCAATACCATCCCCATCCCACTTGGGTACTTTTACTTACACATAAACACATGATGCAAGTTGATGGCAATGTTCAACATGACTTTGTTATTATGCTGTGACCTCATGAATCAGGGTTAAGCACAGAAATAATCAGTAGTTTAGCAACCACTTCACTGTTTCAGTTATCAGGTATATGCCATGCAAGAAGTATCAATGTTTTGAATGGTTTTTCAAGCAATTGCTTTTTGGGGATCATGAGTCATTTTATGCTTAATGATTTCTCTTTTCAATTGTTTATTCAGTCGTTACTCATATGTGTTCTGTTTGCTCCTTTATTAATCAGTTCAAACACTAACAGGTCAATGGTAGTGCTGTACACTCATATTTTTCTCCTTGGTCACAGGATTGCACCCGCCCTCTCTCTATAGAGGCAGATTCTGATGGCTGTTACCCACTGGATGGAAGAATTCTGTGCATGAAGTGCCACACAAAGCGTGCCAAGCAGGCCATGCACTGATTGGAGGAGACCATTGCCATTTGTGCTGAAACCAAATCTAAGATGCAAGTTTGACTACGCTTGGATTATGTGGTTGCTGCATTGTTTCGTGCATTTTGTAAATCGTCTTTCCTTGGGCCTCTCTGTAGCTGTGTCGTTTTTTTCTTTCTGTCCCTGTTCTCAGCTTCATAAGCAAACACAGGGCTTAATTACTTTATTAGCTCTGTTGCTCGTTTAATGCATGGCCTTTCAATTCAACCCATTTTTGCCTTTCACCAGCTCGCATTTCTCAATGATTGACTGCAACTGCACAAGCACACCACCTCAGCATGTGGTTGAGTTTTGAATATACTACCCTGAGAGATCTGTGAGTTTAAGGGTGAGCATTTAGGGTTTGCTGTGGATTTGGACCTGTCTGACGATTGCTTCATTGGCTGGTTCAGTGCAGAGGTAATGTACTGTACTGAAGCTCCAGCCCAGCTGTCTGCCTTCATCAATGCCTTCGTCAGTTTCCACTGTCATTAAAAACCTACTACCCCAGTCTTCTGAACAAAAGACCCTGAAGAGTTAGTGTTGCCTACAGATAACAGTAACACTGAGATAAATAGTGAATCATTCAAACTATGTCAAGTAGTGATTCAGTTGTTTGACAAATGTTTTAGCAAATGTGTAATAAATAATTGATAGATGCATGCAAGGACTGGTGGGGAGGGAAAGAAAACTAATTAGGGGTGGAGAAAGCTTTATTTGTGTTTATCTTGCATGCAACAAGTATGAACAAAGATGATCAAAGATTAAAAAAAAAAAAAAAAAAAAAAAAAAGCAGCACATGAACTGGTAAAACGGACCCGTTCACTAAGGTATTACATAGATTGCATTCAGCTGGTATTAAAAAATGTGACTCCTTATGACATGGAATGTCGTTCAAAATAAAGTTGGGTGACCAATGTTCAGTTACATTATGTTAGACAGATGGCCAGTCACATGAAGCCTATTTAGGTAACAGCCTTTAGTCACAGCTTTTAAAAACACTATTAGTGTAATGGTTACGGTTAAGATTTTTGCACAAAAGCCTTAAAGGATTCAGTAGCTGAAGATAGTCAGTAATAAACAAATCTCTCTCATGCAGCTGTTAGCAAAACCCCTGGATATGCTACCTTAAAATTATAGTCAACTCTAGAAAGGAGCTAAAATGTTCTGATCATTCTGTGGAAAATGTTTAGAATCTAAGTAGAAAACATTTCGTGACAATGCATTTTATACCCACTGCCGCCTTCACATTTTTAAATATATTTATGTTGTATTTTTCTAGGATTGATCATGAATGTTCCACACAGTATTGCTCTGCCTCAACCTCTCAGCAGCCTGCTCTTTTCAGCTCTTGTTTGAATTTATGAGCAGTGTCCAAGATTTCTTACTCATTATCTAAGTTTCTATAATTCCTGATACAATCAAAAACAATGGGTCCCATTCTTAAAAAAAGACCAAATGTATATGATTCATTTGTTAAGTATGAGCAAATTTCCTTAACTGCAATTTGCAGTATGTGATGGACATCCATCCTTTTTCTTTGATTTTTGTTAATTTCCTGCATATATACACAAGTGCTTTGTTATTTTTGCATACTGAGCATTTAAAATCCTTTCTAATATGTGAATGTGTGTATGTTTACGGTCTGAGGTATGTCAACGTGTTGTTTTTGCAATCAAAATTTTCCCATTTGTACTGTATTATAAAATAAATAAATTAAAAAAGTTGTCATTTGCTCAGTTTGTAAGCTGTTATTTATGGACAGTTGAAGTGAAGTAAGATTCGTGCTGAAGTCTTTTTCTCATATCTGACCTGTTTTGATCAAGTTTCCTGACTTGCTGATTTTCATGTCATGTTTTACTCCTCATAAGCTATCCATCCCATCTCTCTTGTTGCTGAATTAGGCTGAAAGATTTATTTTGTCATCGTCAGAAGTTGTTTTTTTTTTTTTTTTTTTTTTTTTTTTTTTTTTTTTTCAGAATTTATTTCTTTATTTCCTAAAGTTAAACTCATTTTAATACCAAACTTTTTGATGTTAGTTTTGATCAGGATGACTTACAGCTAATGGAAATCAGAAATTCAGGATCTCTATTTGACTTCAGTTTCTCATGTTATCTCTGCTTAGGGGGTGGCTTGATATTAAAAATGCTGTAGCTGTAGTCAGTTTTCTGGAGACATCTGTGCACAGTGGCTCTTGATGCACTGGCACTAGCTTAAGTCCACTTGTGACACTCTCCATTGCTTGCACACCTTTTTTCACTTCATTTTCCCTTCCAGTTCAATTCCATTAATATGCTGTGATACAGCACTCTGAGAAAAGCCAGCAATGACCTTTTGTTGCTTACTCTCTTCATGGAAAGCATTTATGATCATCTTCTTTAGAACTGTCAGCAGTCGTTCCCATGATTGTGGTTGAGTGAGCTGAATTAAACCCAGAGATATAACATATTTATACTGTTTGAGTAGTAATTTACTCAAAATGAAATGTCAGAACATGGCTAGGTCTTCCAGCATGAAAATGATCCCAAACATACCACTTGGGCAATGAATGAGTGGCTCCTTAAAAAAAAATATTCCAAGCCCTGGAGTGGCCTAGTCAGTCTCCAGACTCAGTCCCTTGGAAAATTTGTGGATGGAGTTGAAAGTCTGTGCAGCCCAGTGACAGCCCTAAAAACATCACTGCTCTAGAGGAGATCTGCATGGAGGAATGGGCCAAAATACCAGTGTGTGCTACAGTGTGTGCAAAGCTGCTGAAGACTTACAGGAAACATGTGTTATGTTACAAACTATTGAGTTGAACTTTTGTTATTGACCAAATACTTATTTTCCACCATAATTTACAAATAAATTCTTTAAAATTCCTACAATGTGATTTCCTGATGTTTTTTTTTCTCATTTTTTCTCTCATATTTGAAGTGTACCTATGATCAATTACAGACCTCTCATCTTTCTAAGTAGGACAACTTGCACAATCAGTGTTTGACTAAGTAATTTTTGCCCCACTGTATAATCCATCTCTAAACAATACTCACATTCTCAAATCTAAAAAAATAATGTGAATGCTTTTTAAATGTGACTTCACAAAATCCAATGATATTCTATTTAAAATGCCCCAATTCAGCTGTTAGCATTCAACTTCAAAATACCCAGGGCCTGATTTTAATTCCATAGCCTTCTCCTCTTTAACACTGTGTAGTATATAGACCTTTCTTCGAAATGTGTTTTCTATGCAACCGTCATCAAACATGCCCGTTCCCATGCTGTATGTGTGTGACGTAGTGCGTCACCTCTCAGACGTCTCCTCTCCTTCTATCAGCTCACACCAGCCTCACACTCTACTGATAGCACAGAGTGTCGACGTATGTGCGTGTGTATGACAGAGTGCTTCAGTATGGCTTGACTGACCTTGAAGAGGTGCAGTGTGTAACAAGAAGTCAAAAATAACCCATGACTTGTGAATTCGTTTCCTGTAACTGAACATTCCAGCATCTGCGGTGGTCTCGGGAGCAAGTTTATGCTTGTAGTTTTTCTGATGAACAGGTCTGATGAACTTCATCTTGACACTGCCTAGGCACTTCCACATTATCTCATCCATATAAACACATGCAAGGCCTGAGAACACGGGCCAGATGCTATGACAGAGTGAGAAAGAAAAGAAGCCTAGAAGGGTCTCTGCGAAGAGGCCAGGTCATCTGGCTTTATCAGCTTGTGAAGGAGGGAGCAGAGTGGGTGATGAGGAAAGATAGTGGACAGACAACTACATAGCTGACGGAAGGAAAGACAGAAAAGGATTCTGACGAAGGAAAGAGGGCGCAGATGTCAGCAGGACTCAGAGGAGAAGGAATTCTGGTGGTAGAAAGGCTTTGAGAACAAGTGAAAAGAACAAGATGGATCAAAACTCGTCTGTTCTGCAGGTACAGCTATTAATAAACCAATTTTCCCAGCTTGAATACACTTATTTTACCACCAACAAGAAACAGCTTCAGCTTTTCACTTAATTGTTTGGTAAATGATTCAATGTCTAACATCTTCTTTGACTGTTGGAGGACAATTTTTAATCAATTTAAAAATATTTTAAACATATAAGTGTTTAAGGGCCTCTTTTGCATCCTTACCAACTGTAAATTGTCAATTAAATGAACCAGATTGAGAATCAGAGTGAATAGATGAGATTCCTTCAGCAATGAAACACAAAGCGATGACCGTATGTCATACCATCCAAACATTCCCATTTGCTTGTGTTTGTTGATGTCTGTATGGATGAAGTGCTCTGGATATGACTATTATATACAACAAAGCTTAGAACAAGACAACATAAACTACCTTCAAACTTCTGCTCCCTCCTCAGGTAACTTTGCAGATTTCACAGGGACAGCATGAGCCTGAAGAAGAAAAGACATTGGCCAGGAGCCAGTGGTTTAAGCTCCTATTGGTCCTTTTTGTCTCCTCCCTTATTGGCACAGCGATAGGACTGGGACTCTATTCCCATTGGAAGACCAATCAAGGTATTGATATAGTGTATCATACAATAAACCTTTGCCTATTAATGATATTATGGTGGTGGGCCACTAAACAATGGTGGGGTGATTTGTGCTGTGTGTGTTTTACAAAAAGGTCCAAGATTGTGGACTAGTGTGAATTTAGTGAATTAAATGTATGTGATTTATGCACTAATTAACTACACTCGTCATCAAAAAAATAAAAAATAAATAACAATTAGAAGGAATCAACCAAATGCATTGGTCATCTCCAGTTACAAGTCCCTTTCCATGTGTGGAATCATTTGTTGTTGCACACCACTGGTGTGGCATGCAGTTTTGTGCAAGACTAGATCACCTCTGGATTACAGGTACGACGCTATATTAATGAAGTCTGAACACAATTCCAACACAATTCCAGGACAGGACGTGCTATCAATAGTCCACCCTTAGTGCAAAATCTGCAGGAACTGACTGAGAATATTCATGGATTATCACAGGACACCATTAGGAACTCAATTCTGAGACATCTGACATTTTGTGTTATACCCAACGCCATATCAAAAGACACTACTTCTGTTTGTGTAGCTCAATAAATATTGCCCTTATCAGTCTAAATATTTCATAATTTATTGTTCCTGGTAATCTTCTTTCCAAATAGCATTTCAATATGTCAGTTCCTTCTAAGTGCAACTTTTTTTTGACAATGAGTGTATATAGACTCTCAGCTAATATTAATTAGGGCCTCTCTTTTCTCACAAAACAGTGACATTTCTTCCTGTCATGGATTCTACAAATCATTCCGATTTTTCAGGAAAACTTTCATAAAAATACAAAATCCTCAGCCCTCCACTCTGCTGGTAGTATCAGCATTCTTTGCACTGCACTGCTGACATACAATTGGTTAATAATTACACAAATTAGTTGGTTTAGACGTATCCCTTAATAAAATGTTATGAGTCTGCAAACATTTTAAACTGGGGTAATAAATCTCCCTGACTGGTGTTCATTGTATCAATGTGAATTGATTCAATTGCTCCTGGTATTAATTTCAATCATTTTTTTACTGTCCCATGTTTCGTCTTTCTCTAGTCCCGGTTCCCTGTCTCTCTCCAGCATGTCTCAGAGTAGCAGAACGCTTCTCTGCTGCCATGGATCCCTTTTCTCGACCCTGTGATTACTTCGAGTTTACCTGTGGGGCGACCCTCAGCAGGGGCAGGCATCGAGGCAAGACTGTTTCCCACAATATCACCACAGAGCAGGACATGAGAAGGTGGACAGGGAGAGGAGGAGGCAGAATGGACAGAGAACCAGAAACAGAAATAGTGAGGGATGTTCCTGAGGGGCTACCAGACAGACGCACAGCTTTGCTCCAGACAATAAGAGAGATCCTGGGTAAGGACAATACATTTGATTAATTAAAATGTGTTATGGCAAAGAAAAATCTAATTAACATGATTTATCACTTAATTGTAGAGTGCAAATTTTAATGAGCACCACGCACAAGACTGGACATCAGGAGATGTGAGCTCCATAAGACCCTCCTAGTGATAATCCAAGTTTAGTGCTTCTTAGCAATGTTAGTGTAACATCTCCCCAGCCAGTATGTACATGTGGGGATCACATGGGTGGAACATGGGCTACTAGTTTTAACAAATGGGCCCCATCATTACAGCCTACTTCCCACTATGTCCCACCTAGTCTTCATATGCAGGGTACAAGCCAGATGTGACCCATGTTTAACCCCTGCTGATCCTATCAGGGACCCTGGTCAGCATCCATATGTGGGGCCAGCATAAAACCCTTGGACAAGACTTTCTGGTTCTCATTTTGGATACCCAAACAGGTCCTGTATAAACATGTTACCTAGGTCCTATTCAAATGATAGGGAAGTTGTCCACAAAGTCATGTTGACATACATATAAGGAAAGGGAAAATGTAATTTTTAAATTTGTATCGTGATAAATTTTATTGTGATGCACAATATATTTTCTGGGTATATCATGGATATTGAGATAATGCACAGTGACCAACTACATATTTCATTACAAAGAATGCATTGAACATAGTGTGTTTAACTGGATAAAGTCCAGCATATTTTGAAGAAATGCTGTATTATGTATGGGAGAGTATTTGAACAGTGGTTTCTAAGAATCTATCAATATTGATGCCTTTTATCTCCATTTATTATGACAATAAATCATGCATGGAGAAACTGCCTTAAATAATGATCTTTTTACCATATTGCCCAGCTGTACATAATACAACTATTAAAATGTGACCAGTCACTGTTTCACTGAAACTCATTTTCAGTTATAATGGGTTATAATATCAACAAGAAAGAACATCCATTCTTTCTCCTTTCTTCTTCTTTTGATTGCACCAAACATGAACTAATCTTCTGAACTATATATAAGGTATTGTAAAACTGTTCATCTCTGTGGTGTCTTTAGAGTATCCTGTTCAGGGTGTTTCCATGACCAATGTGAAGGAGAAAGCACAGAGGTTCTACAACACCTGCATGAACTTTAAACCTGCAGAGAGTTTGAACTCGGAACGTTTCCTCACGCTCGTTCAGCAGGTACACACATTCCACTACTAATGAGAAAGAAGGTTGATTAAAGTTGAATAGTGTGCAGGACATAAATAAAGCTGTACCTTTTTCTGACCCTGTAGCTCGGCGGCTGGGCTGCATCTGGGAAATGGACTCAGCCTGACTTTAACACCACTCTGGCTTTGATGATGGCACAGTATAACACCTTTCCTTTCTTTAATGTGTATGTGGGTCCTGACCACAGACAAGATCAAAATAAGGAAAGCAAGCGTTACATCCAGGTACCTGATCTCGCACTACATCACCTATACACTGAAAAAGTACATATGAAGCGAAACATTTACAAACACGCACACTTTACCAAATGTAACATTACTATCCTGTATCCATTTTTTCTCCCCGGTTGTATTTACACATTTAAATTAAATAATGGTGTATGGTTTATTATGGGAAACACTAGCCCATTGTTAATGGGGATAAAGAACACAGAGTAATTAGTAATTACTAAAGAGCTTTAATTAATAAAAGGTATATTTTAAAACTCATCACACATATACACTGTTCAAAACAATTAAGGGAACACTTAAATCATCAGATCTCAGTGAATGAAACTTATGTTGAAATTCTTTTACTGATATAAACTGTGTGCTTAGTTGAGAACAAAATGACAGTACAGTCAGTGGAAACCAAAATCATCAGCGCATGTTGAAAGTCAAAGTGAAACACTGACATCATCCAATGTCCACGAATTTCATCATGCCTCATAACAATATTTAGTCATTTGCATGACCCACACATGCCTGTATGCATTCCCTGCAAAGTCTCAGCATGCTCCTGAAAAGATGGTGGTTGGTGTCCTGGGGGATGTCGTCCCATACATGAATCAGGGCTTCAGTGAGCTCCTGGATACTGTGACAATTAAGTCTTCCCTTCATTTTTTGAGCCTATTACTCCAGACAGCACCATTGTTCAGTGGTGCTCAAGTGATTCGTGTGGCTAAGAAGGTACACCCATGGATGGAGACCCTGAGAAACAGCCTTTCCCAAACCGGTCCCTAATTGGTTGAGTGTGCTGTATTGCTCCCTTGCTGTCTGAGGGTTTGTTAGCCCCCTCCATAGTAATTACTTTGGGACAACCCTTACTGTAGTGAGCCCTTCACATGAATCCGCAGATGGTTGAGTGGATAAGTGGGAAAGAGAGGGATTCCAGATTCAGACCAGAGGATTAATAGAAACTCCTGTATGGGTATTCTGCAGTTGGAACAGCAGCACACTGCACACTGTCCTGCTAGTGGATCTCACACCTCTGAAAACATTAGCGGATCTATCTTGATAAATCAATCACATACTTGAAGTCTAATCAACTAAATTCTCACCTAAAAAACACATAACGTATTTGAAAATGTATAATCTACTGCTGAGTTTTCTCCTTTACTGTGCTGAGAAAAATTGTATTCTGGAATATTTGTCTGTTCGAGGTGCATGCAAGTCATTCTTGATAACACGGGCACTTTGACTGTGACTGATGATATTTCACAAGTACACAGGCACACAAGTATAGACAGGAATGCAGATTGAGGAATGGCTAGACCAGGTTCCAGATTCCTGCACATTTTGCTGATTTCCCTGCTGCAACAGACCTACTAATCCTGACAAATCTTGATACATGTTGTGACTTAAATAAGACATGCTTGAGCAGGAAAAGCTCAAAACTGTGTAGGTCCACCAGAACCAGAATTGCTCTGGGTTTGGAAAAAATGACCAAAGCTACAAAAAACTATAAAAGGCCCATTGAGAAAATTCACTAATGACCAGTTTGTGCTGGTCCTTAGTCCTTAGTCATGTTTAGTTCTTAGAGCACTGCAATCTTTTGTAAGCTGATCTAAAATTAAACGTTGGCATTTCCACAGATTGACCAACCTGATTTTCATTTCCCTATTGACTGGAACAGCCATGCACAGAGATCCAAAATTAATACACAGGTAGGTCTGAATATGCATTAAGGCTGATATATTCTATAGACTTTAACAATTAACACTGTCCTTAAATTACAATGTAAAACATGTGGGACATATACTGTAATATACAGTAAGTAATAGTGAATGATGGACCATATCTCTTAATGCTTTCATTTTCTCTTTCTCAGTCTTTGCGTCCATTCTTCTCATCCTGTAGGGAGCTCTTGACTGTGTTGGACGTTCCCTCGACTCACACTACTCAGCACTGTGGCTTGTATGTGTCTCTGTCTTCAAAACTAGTTTTAGCTACATCACCTCTTACATACCGGCTCAAACAAAAACTCCTGTACCATAGAATGACATTGCAGGAGCTACAGGTAGACATTTTTCTCATTCAGCTTATACTGCAATATGCTTTTGGTTTATATGTGTGTTTGTTACTGAGCATTGACAACCATATTTTCTCTCCCTTTCTCTGTAGCTGCTGGCTCCAGCGATCGATTGGCTTAATTGTCTTAAAGCTATAGTTTATCCTCTTTCTATTAGCCAATCAGATTTAGTTTTATTACATAATCTCCCTTACATAATCAGTATGTCACAGACAATCGTCGAATGGAAACTTAAGCATGAGACGATGGGCAGGTGAATTATATTTTATTTTAAGTCTTTATCAGTTATTTTGACCTTTCAAATACTTCCACTTTAAATCAGTGCGAGAACTCAGATCTAGAGCTCACTATAGCAGTGTATGTGTATACATTTTCTTGCAGTGATCCTCTTCATACGTATATGATTCTGACTCTTCTGCAAACACTCATCCCTGCCCTGGACTCTAGATTCAGCCAAATCATGAATGCTTTCTACACAGCTACTGACAGTAGAGAGGAGGTATGCCTGTTTGAACTTCAGCTTCCATACTGTTTGATAAAAATCTACAAATGAACAGTGTTATAAGTGTTATGAGGTCTCTTGTGCTTCAGGAAATCCCACACTGGAGATACTGTGTTCAGCAGACTTTGAAGGGGTTTGACATGTTGTTCAGCCATGTGATCAAAGACAATTATGCCCATGAAGAGGTACACATAAGACTTAGATGAATTTAGTAATGCATGAATGGAAGGAAGGAAGGTGGAATAGATGGATGAATCGATGAATGGGTTGACTGCATGGAAAGTTGACTGCATAAAGAAGAAATGGATACATGGGTAGTTAGGTGATTAGAAGGACACATTGAGGGGTGACCTGGTGGATGGACAAATGAATGAGTGGGTGGAAGATTAGGTTGACCGAGGGATGGATTTGGTGGGCGACTGGATAAATAGATGGATGGATGGTTAGATAGATGGTTGGATGACTGGATAGATAGATAGAGAAGTGAATGGGTGATTAGGTGATTGGATGAGCACATTGATGGGTGACTTGGTGGATGAACAGATGAATAGGTGGGTAGGTGAATAGGGGAATGAATTAATGGTTTTGTTGGGTGACTGGTGGATGGATATGGCATGACTGGATGGATGGATTAATGGATGGATTAATGGATGGACAGATGGATTGATAGATGAGTGGATGGGTGGTTAAGTGACTGGGTGCATACATAAATGGGTCACTTGGTATATGGACACATTAATGGGTGACTTGGTGGATGCACTGGTGAAGATACGGGTAGGTGACTAGGTTGATAGGTGGGTCTGGTGATGGACAGTTGCATGACTTGGTGGTGGATAGACAGAGGAGCAGATGGGTGGATGGATGGATGAGTGGGTGACTAGGTAGATGACTAGTAAGATAGATAGATGGATAAAAGAGCGAATGAATGATGGTGAATTTATAGATGGATGGTTTGGTGTCTGAGGTTATGAAAGAATGAAGTGACCTACAGATGAATGGATGGATGGATTGACTAAATACCGTGTTCTTCCTCTTTTTGCCAGGCTGAAGAGATGGTCCATGATATTTATTCCATTTTCAAGACCAAAATAATCAACCTGAGCTGGAAAGATGAGGGAAGTCGTGATTTAGTTTTAAATAAGGTAAAAGGTAAAACAGTAATCACACATTATGACCATAATGAGTAGTCCATATTACAGAAGATCTAAATAATACATTTAGTGTGTTTTTGCTTTCAGGTGAAATCTCTCACTCCGAGATTGTCCACTAACACTGAAAATCTCGATCAGCTGAGTCTCAACAGCCACTATGCAGAGGTAATACTGAATGAATAAAGGAAAAAAAATATATAGTTTAATTCAGAACATTTTAACAATGGCTATCTCTGTTGTAGGTGAATATGACCGAAGAGGACTATTTTTCCAACTACTTGCAGCTGCTCGTTCTTCAGCAAAAGAAGAGGAGGAAGCTGTTCTCTCACACGACACATGATATGTGAGTGTTTTCTCTTTACATTGATCCATGTTTAAAGTAGAAGCCCACCATATTTGCACATTTTGGCCTTTTCGGTTTCATGATTATTATTTTACTATTACTTGAAAAAAATCTGATAATATATTTATTGTGTGTGAACATTTTGAACAGTGCAATGTATTGTCCTAAGAATGCTCTATTTATTTTCCATTTTGTTCACTCTGGTCATCCTGAAGTCAAATCTAACATTCACATCTGTCCTCTATTAGGCTGTTTATCAGTCCATTTCTGTCTGGCAATGACATCATTATTCCAGTTGGATTGTTTGTGTCACCTCTGTTCCATCCCTCCTATCCAAGGTATATATGTTACATATATATATATATCATTGCCATCTTGTTTTTTAAAGATTTATGTACATTTAAATCCCCTGTTATCCTTTTTTTTAAATCCAGAAAAACTCAAAAATGACCAAAACTCCTGTCACATTAATTAAAAGGGAAAGTATTAGGCACAGAATATATCAGACACCCCTGACATAATTAATTAAGATGCCTAAAATTAGAATCAAGTGCACCACATGGCTGATTCCTAATTGTTTTGAGATTTTTTTTTAATTCCTTCCCAGACTCATCTGCATATATAGCCTTCTTTGTGAAGGCCTCAGATAGGTCTTGGTATGTTGCCGTGATGAAACCACTTACTTCAACAATCAAGAACAAACCTAACTAATGTCTGAGTTTTAAATAATGTAGGCTCCTCCAGAATCCTACCTAACCATGTTCTAATCATCTGTTGCTGATGTGGTGCAGCTGATTCTAATTTTAAGCGTTTAAGCAACTTTTTACAGATATTTTAATAATTACAAATTATATTAAAAAACATTTCTTCAGTTGTATGTGTTTATTTTTATCACCTTCATCAAATGTCCATATATTTAAATATGTTTAAAAGACAAAAGATTTAAACGATCACGTTTTCAGTGTAGAGTTTCCAGTTTGAAAGGTCAGTGTTGAGCTTCTATGACAAAAATATTTATTATATTTTTAAGAGCTATCAAATATGGAATGCTGGGATCTGTGATTGCAAAAGAATTTCTCCATCTGCTACTCCCTGATAGTAAGTCAGCCTATTATTTGATGTGTGTGTGTGTGTGTGTGTGTGTGTGTGTGTGTGTGTGTGTGTGTGTGTGTGTGTATGAATGCATGCGACAGTGAATTTATGAATGTTTTATTTCCAAATGCACTAAATTCCATTATTCAGCAATATTTAAAATAGTAAAATAAATTGTTCACTGTTTTAAAATATCTTCATATACAGTATATACATATATATTTTATCACCATCAGTGATAACGCCTCTCTTCTCTAGTCCTTTCTCAGACAGACATTCCTAGGCTGAAGAGTGTGTGTGTGTGGTCACATTATATTAGTCTGAAGAAGGGTCCCGGCAGAGATGGAACAACTTTTCTCTCCACGTCCCAGCAGCATGAGGTGTGGGTGCAGTACTCAGCTCTGGAGGTAGCATTGCAGGTAAATGCACATAGTTCTGACCAAACTCCATATTCATGATTTTGGCTGTGCAACACAACAGGTATCAAACTCTAGTCACGATGGACCACAGTCCACGTCAATGGACAGTTTACTGCAGGCCTGTAAAGTGCAGTTCTGCATTGCAATGCATTATGAAGCTTTTCGTTCCTTTTCGTTGTAATTTGTGCTGTAGATGGTGGTGCAACCATCTAAAGTGGTGGGTCATCTTCAGTGATGAGTCACACTTTTGTCTTGGTGGAGACAAGCAATGAATCTGTGTGTGGACGCAACACTCTGGTGCACTATTTCAACAGGGCAATGCTCATCTGCATACTGTTGCCATCTCAAGAGCTTGCCTTGAAGACACAGAGATTATGCCATAACCAGTTGCAACCAGACCTGTCCCTAACTGAAAATGTGTGGGATGCTATTGGACACACTATTAACACTCCATCCCTACAACAAAATTCACGATGCATGGGATGGATCACCAATAGGAACTTCTACAACTCCATGCTGAAATGTTTGACATGCTGCACTATACCAGACAGCCTATTGTGCAAATATTGTACATACTTCTGTATGTGTAGCACAATAAATATAGCCCATATCATTTGTTTGCATTTATTGTTTAGCGTCTTTCCCGACAGCACTGCAATCTGACACTTTCTTCTGGATGCAGCTATTGATGGATGTGTTTTTGCACTGCATTTCTAACTATTAGTCACACTTACATATTACTTTACTTTGTTTCTCTCAGGCATACCATGAGAGCTTGCAGAGGGATTCAGATGATACCTCTGTGTCAGGACTCACTCAGACTCATTTGTTTCTCTCTTCCTTCATTCAGGTACACCACACATCACACTGCCTCTGTAAAATAGTGTTCAACAGCCATATTATAGATTGTAATTCCAATATAATTCTTTCCTCATAGGCAAGCTGTTACCCTCAGCCGTACCACACATACATGCCATTTGAGCCTTCCTTCCTGGTGACTTTCCTATGTTGGAATACTGACCTCTGTCCCAAACCACTGATCTGTGAGGACAAACCTCAGGGGCGTCTGCCTCAGCGCTGTTAGCACCAAGCCACTGCTGAGTTTGCAAGGAAGGTGGCATGGCTGTAAAATGGACTAAACTGCTATCAAAGAGAACAGAATGATGCTGCTGAGAAGTCTGTTAACCTTTGAATGTTTAAAGGGCATTGCTGTAGGCCTCACTTCAAGGCTGTTAAAGCAGACTGCAGAAATAAGGAAGCCACATTTCTTTGTACACAGTCTTCATTCTATATAAATACGTTTAGAGCTGCTGAATGGGTCTCAGATTGTACAGTGAGTTTTAGAATTGTCTATTTTAAAGGCTTTCCTAAACTGTAGGCCTGTTTATTGACTAATTACTGACTGTGTGATTTATAGCTGAGATGTAATGCAAATCTGTCTGGGATTGTCCTGGATTTCTTCTGTATACAGAATGTTCTGAAATATGATCATTATCATATTTCTTATGAAAATTAAACTGCTTAAGTTTGTTCATGTCATTTGTATATAAGGAATGTGTTTGCCTGTAATAAATTATCTGAGGACACGTTTTGTCTGTCAGGTGTCCAGGAATTTTACACAACTGAGCTGGCAATCCATGTAAGTGTGAAATGATCTGATGGAAATACTTTGTAACAGATTTTAATAACAGATTTTATATTTATATTTTATGTAAAGTTTGATCATTGAAATTGTTGATTGTCTATATTGTTATTTGAAACTTTAAATGAGAGTTTGCAATATTTCTGCATAATTATATCATTAAGATATAAAGTCTCAGAATAAATATGAGTATATTATTATGTTTCTGAATGAATAGACCAATAGAAATGCTCCAAAATCATTGACGTCCTTTGATGCAACAACAATAAACAAATAAATGCATATTTCAGTTGAAAATTACTGCAAGAAGAGAGATTCTTGTAAAACATACAATTAAAAAGTAATTTTCAATAAAGCTGCAGTTTACAGAATTTTATATTTACAGTTTTTACAGAATATATAAAGAAACCTCTCGAGATATGAGGCAGAACAACAACAACAACAACAACAACAACAACAACAACAACAACCACAATAACAATAATAATGACAATAATAATTATTATAAATTATATTTATTATTATTGTTATTCTTAAGAAGGAGAAAAAAGATTAGGAAAGGGAGGAGAAAGAGGAGGAGGAGGAGAAACAGGAGGAAAATAAGGAGAAAGGAGGAAAAGGAGGGCGGACGGGGGAAACGCGCAACTGTGACGCAGAACTCAGGCGACGAGTCTGGAAACAAGATGGCAGCGCAGGCAGGAGATAAGCGTGGTTTGGAGCATTTAGACAAATATGAACCAAAACCAGCCAAACGGCACCGAAATATTCACGACAAAATGGCAGAGAAGCGACTGGTTGTTGTTTTGGAAGGGGCTACTCTGGAAACAGTGAAGGTAAGAGTCTCTGCTCAGACTTGCTCTGGTTTTCAGCTGTAAAGTGTGTTGTGTTATTGGTGTGTAATGTTCTTTCATGGTGAAGCTAAGAGGACTGGAGTGGAGGTTTGATTAATGCTTGTTTTGAAGGTTGGTAAAACGTTTGAGCTGCTGAATTGCGACCAGCACAAGAGTATGATCCTAAAGAATGGACGAGACCCCGGGAATGTTCGGCCAGACATCACACACCAGGTACCGCTGTACAGTACAGGTCTCCTCACACTTCATTACACAGCTTCCCAAACCATTGTGTATCTGTTTATGCTGCAATCATTCGTCCTCTTCTGAACAGTATTTGATTGTGCTGCTGCTGTTGCTCTTTCAGTCCCTGCTTATGCTGATGGACAGTCCATTAAACAGAGCAGGACTGCTGCAAGTCTACATTCACACAGAGAAGAACGCTCTGATAGAGATCAATCCCCAGACACGGATTCCCCGCACCTTCCCTCGATTCTGTGGATTAATGGGTAAACTATTGACTTTTAAACCTATCGGCTGGTCCAACTATCACTCACTTTGGGGTCTTGTTAAGTTCCTCTCTCTCTCCCTTGACCAGTCACAATTACTCATTGATTGGCTAAGGAAACCAGGAGAACTAGGTGTTTCTCCCAAGTGACCTGAAATTGGGTAACTTTTTGTATCAGCCATAATTTTAAAGGCTTGGATTATCCACTTTTGGGTTAAATTGTGTGAATTTTACTTGGATTTGAACTGTTCTTTGGAAACCACATACGCTAAAGAACCACTGGAGTAGTTACAGAATCAGCAAATCAGGAAAACCTTGGAAACCCATGGGCCTTTCAGTCCTGCTAGTGTGAGGTCCCTTATCAGCTGGTCCAAATATTGTCCAAATATTGTCCACCTTGGGGTCATGTTAAATTCCTTCCTCTTCCTTCACCAATCGGTTGGAGGAAATTCCAAGGAATTCACAATTTATTTAAATTGATTTGATAAGGAAACTAGAACTAGGCAAGGACAAAATTGGGGAACCTTTTGGACTGGCTGAGCACACACGACAGGCTGCAATTGTGGACAACAGATGCTAAATGTCTTTGCTAAGTGAAATGGATACAGTTCTTTTCACTACAAACATAGCTGATAGGCCAACCTATTTCTAGTGTTTAGCATTATTTTGCACTGCAGCAACAATATGACAAAATAATGCGTAATCCATAAATGTTTTGAGATGACAAATGCAGCCATCATAATAAAGGCTTTGGTCACCCACTTTTGGGGTAAATTGTGTACATCTGACTTTGATTTGAACCATTTTTAAAAAAACATTTGCAGAAGGTGACACACTGTAAGGCTTTAATCAACCACTGGAATATTACATACCTAATGTTACAACACAACAAATTAGGAAAACACTTGAAACCCATGGGCATTTCAGTCCTGCTTGTGTTAAGTCTGATATCATTGGCTGGTTCAGATAACGGCCACTTTAGGGTCCACTTCAGTTCCTCTTTCTCCATTCTTCAGTCAGTTGGAGGAAATTGCAAGGAGTTCCCAATTTACTCAAATCGTCTGGCTCCGTATAACGTTTTTCAGTATTGTACATATAGATGAATGTTTGGTTAAAGTATTTTAAGAGCATTTTATTTCTTGTTCATTGCTATACTAAGATTTGGAAGATAAAATTGCTTTGAAGCTTTTAACCTCCACAGTAACACAATGCTATTTTTCTCTTTCAGTGCAACTCCTGCATAAACTGAGTGTTAGAGCAGCTGATGGCCCAGAGCGCTTACTGAGGTTGATTAAAAACCCTGTTTCAGACCACCTGCCTCCAGGCTGTCCACGTTTTGCCACTTCTTTCAAAGCAGGAGAAGCAGTCTGTCCTAGGACCCTTGTCCCTAAAGATGGTCCTGCAACTGTTGTTATAGGTGCTTTTGCACATGGAGCAGTAAGTTTATCTCCACACAAATGTGATGCGATATGTGTGCTTATGTAATAACCAATATGTTTACAATCTTCCCTTTTCTGCTTTCATTTGTAGGTCAATGTGGACTACACAGAGAAGAGTGTATCCATCAGTAACTACCCACTGTCTGCTGCCCTGACATGTGCCAAAATCTGCTGTGCCTTTGAGGAGGTCTGGGGAGTGTTGTGACCAAAAAAAGGATTAAATAGGGCTATGGACTTTGGGGTCAGAGTGTCTGTGTAAAGAGTGTTTTCTTTTTTATTGTGTTAAACTTCAGAGTGCTAAATTTGTAACTGTCCAGCACCGATGAAGGCATATGCTTTCTGTGGATGTCCCACAGAACTTTTGTATCTTCTACAAATGTGTAATGTTTTTGTTCATGTTGAAGATATAGAATATTTTAATGTACAAATAAACCTTAATTTGAAGGTTCATAACTCAGATATTGTCTTTATTGTAGTTTGTGTTGAAAATCGATAAAACCAACATGCATTTTTAGGATTTACACTTTTTTAATCACTCAATTTCTTACTCAAGCACTGGATTAAGATGGTATGTGTGCACCTTTTCCCACCACATTTTCCAAAATGTTTGGAATGCCAATTCATGTGTATTGAATAATAAAGTTTACCTTTTGAATTCAATGAAGTCAGGTATGTAGTAGTATAAGTACAAAGCTTAATGGCCCTGAGGAACAAAATGCAGTGAATGAATAGCAACTAAATGAATGTACTCGGGGAGTTGTCATCTTTATAAACTTTTTTATTAGGCTCAATTCCAAACTATAAAATTCAACTGTATCAAAAAATTCAAATTGCCTAGTAAAAAGGCAGCATGTATATTCACTAATGTGAACAAAGGTTATTAACATTAAAGGGCATTTTACCCATCAGCTGTGTTCCTGTACATCCTCTGCATGGGTCTGTTCAGCCTTGTGGTAATCATTCTCTGCTGATTCAGGCATGTCCAGCATACTGTCATCTTTGGAGGATCTTTGCTCCATTTCAGTATCTGATTCGTCACTGACTCCGGGACCTTGGTCTGCTGCCTCAGCCTTTACCCTCTCCAGTTCCTTCTGGTCAAGTGTGTAGTGACACACCATGCCGGCTCTTCCACACACATCCCCTTCATTCAGAGACAGAACTTCAATGCTATGGGAACCGCCCTCCCCTTCTTTCCTCTCGGAGAGAAACGTTCTCTGGAGCATGAGCTTTTTCATTGTGTGGCACTTGTACCTGAGTGTGAACAGATGAGCAAAGAATAATGTGTTGGTTTATGATAGAAATATGAATCATAAACTTTGGTATATCTGAATTTTTAATTAATTTGTGCAAATGGTTGATTATGCCAAATGTTATACGATTCAAAGTAAAATCAAGGTCAGTGCTTAAACATGGTGGAGATAGTGTCATGTCTGAAACATTCTGTCTGCCAATGTAGAGAAATGCATCCATACTTGCAAGACCTTAAGCCTATATAAGGATATTCTGAGTGAACAGCAAAGCACATTTGTAAGTCATTCTGGATATGGGGGTCTGCTAAATGCCATAAATGTAAATATAAATCTATAGAGCAAACATTTCCTACCTGAATAGGAAACTTAAGGGAGGACCCTCCTCAAAAAAGTTTCAGGATGGTCCCATGTTTGTTACCTTCTGGACCCAGGACATGCTAGAGGGAGTATGTCTCTAGGCTGGCCTGGGAATGCCTCAGGATTCCTCCCGGGGAGCTGGCCGAGGTGTCGAGGGGAAGTCTGGGCATCCCTGCTTAGACTGCTGCCCCCGTGACCCAGCCCCGGTTAGTCAGATCTGCTCCACACACTCTGGTAATTTGTTCTCCATAAATCTAATCACCAAACTAATTATATATCTCGACCTTATCTGAGTTAATGATGACCCACCAGCTCAGGCTGATGGAAGGCTAACCTTGTTATGTCTTTATCCTTAGTTTCATGTGTTGATCATCTTATTTTTGATTTCTGTAAAGCTGTGTTGTAATATCAGTTGTAAAAATGATATACAGATAAAAACCCTACAGAAAAAGTTAATTTTGTTAATATTAATATTAATAATGTGATATGTTGTACATGCTACAAGAATTCAACTGGTTATTTATTAATCATTGGTGATATTATTATTATTATTATTATTTTGTTCATATTATTATGATTGATGTATACTTTATTATTATTATTATATTCATATTAGTATTTGTATTATTAATACCTATTATTATGTTATTCCTCTCATTACTTATTACTTAGTATTTTATTAGTCATATTACTTAATATAATTCATATTATTCATATTATTTATATTATTATTCACATTAGTATTCTTATTATATGTTTCATATTATTATTTAATCATTATTGTTGACTTTAACACTACATGTCTATTTTCTTTTTACTAAAATAGGCTGGTCTGCCACGAAAGGTGGTGATTTGTAGTAAATATCATCCGGATTATGTGTGTTTGCTGTTCTTTGTGGAGAATGACGGGCTCGTCTGCTAATGGAACTAAACGGAGACTCGTTCACCTGAGCGCAGGTGTGGAGGCTGGATCCTCGCGCTGCTCCGAGTCCTGCTGGAAGATGACGCAGGTCCCCACGGCGTCCTCGTACTCTCCGGCGAAAACGTAGCGGCCGAGCTGCAGGACAGGCTGCTCGGTGTCCAGCCCGACCACCTTACAGCAGCCCTCACACTTCCTCAGCGCGTCCGAGTCGATCACCCCCGACAGCTCCGCGACCACCAGCTGCTCCTGCTGCTCCCACTCCTCCTCCATCCTCCGCCTTCTTACACCGTTCCCCCTGTCTGACCCCTGTTTTTAACCCGTTCCCTCTGTCTGACCCCTGCTTTTACCCCGTTCCCCCTGCCTGACCCCTGTTTGTACCCCGTTCCCTCTGTCTGACCCGTTCTGTACCTCGGTGGAAACAGAGTCGGAGACGGACTCACGCGTCGTTGATGTCGTCAGAGCCGCGCGACGGAAGTTGTGGGCAATGTTCTTCCTGCAGCTCCACGTGTTCGTGTGGAACTCACGTGTGTGTTTGTGTGTTAGTGTGTGGGGAGCACGGAGAACCGGTACGTTTCTCTGCTGAAACAGCGTGTTCTTCATCCCGGAGGAGTCGGTGTAGGAGAGGAGAGGAGAGGTGAGTTCAGATCTGCTGTTTAAAGCCTCAGTTAGCTGTTAGCCGAGCTCCTCAGAGGATCTGAAGTATCCTCTGATCCGAGCACAGCCTTACACCAAATCTGACTTTCAGCTTCTTTACTGAGGAGCAGGGGCAGCCCACATGTCTGCCCAGCTCGGGTCAGAGGAGTGGACAGAGGGGTAGGAAGTAGCTGCTGATGATAAGTAGGTAACTAAACAGTAAGTGGATCCTAAAGCCAAAGAAAACCCAACAGAACCTGCTTGAGTTGAAGTCCCAAAGACGGTGTAAGCAGATACATAGTTTTCAAGTATTAAAGAGCAATAGTTTGAGACTTGATTCGTTACATTGAGGGGACATTTCTTTAAAATCACTGAGACTATTTAATCATCTAAATGAACGATTTCTTAAATCCAAGTAATTATTTAATCCAGAACATGTGCCTTGAATTCAGGGCTCTGTTGCATATACACCAACCATCGGTCGTCATTTCCCTTAATTAATATTGATTAATTAAAATTTTAACACTGCATTATTATTATTATTATTAGGAATTTAGTAAAGTATTGGTGATCAGTGTTAAATCTTAATGACTGAAGTTTTTATTCAGAGGTTTTTGGAATAGAAGTGAAACTACAAAACACCAGAAAGTGACTAAAACAAATCCCATTACTCCCCTCTGGAGGGTTACACTTCAATGTGTTTTTAGTTTAGTTGCTAAGGTTTTAGGTTTTGATTTTTCTTATTTGTTTTCAGTAGTGATGGTGGTCTCAGGTATTCTGCACAGGATTGCAGCTCTGTACTGATTTTAGTGTTACTCTGGTATGAATTTTGAAGATTATCATATCAAGTATATTTCTTTTATAAAGGGATCAAACCAATTAAGGGAGAAAAGAATCATCAGATTAATCTTAAAGACAATCCATAGTTGGAAACACAATAGTTCAAAAAGAGCTGCCTTGTGCAGTTGTTTAAAAATTATTTTATTTCTTTTCAAAGGGGAGATATTTTATAGAGATTTCCATTAATACATTTTTTCAGGCTTGTAACTAAAGTCAAATAAATCATTTGTTAAATTCATTTTTTGTAATAATAGTAATAATATAAGTAACAATTCTCAGAAGAGGAAGACGTTTACCATAAAACTCATACCATTGCAAGCTTAGTTCTGACAGCTTGAATGTAATGTGTGCTGGTTTGTTATAGTTCTTCTGCTTCTGTAACGAAGTATATTGTTGCTGTCACTACAAATCTCCAGTCTCAAGCTGTTTTGGACTCATGGACCTAACCCAGACCTAATCCATCATGATTAACACACATTCACAACGTTGCTTCAAAAATTTGCGATGAATGGACCAATAGAAATACTGTAATAATAAGTTAAACCTTTACACTGACTTCCACTGAAAGTTAAGTTTTTTGTCCTCCTCCTGAAAAGTTTTGTAGATACAAGGTGTTTTGGCACGACCACAATTATGTTAGCTCTTGATATTGTATGGTAATCTGCTACACAGGTTACCATCCATTTATTTCTAAAAAGAACACGAGTGGGTCATTTGTGTGGAAAGGATTTGTTTTCTGAAGGGAAAATAAATAAATCTGCAAGCACTGCAGGAGCAAAAAGCATTTTATTTAAATATTAATTCAATTTAAATGCATTTTAATAATCTCTTCTGTTCATTTTTTCCAGTGTACATCTAGAGGGTCAATCATGGGTAGGAAACTGGACCCCACTAACAGGGTGAAGAGAGGGCCTGGAAGGAAGGCTAGGAAACAAAAGGGGCCAGAGACAGAACTGGCCAAATTTATAGTAGATGGTACGAGAAGCTTTGAAGCTACATGTTGTGCCCAATTACAAATTTACTTACAAATGATGTTTATTGCATTTGTTGGTAACACGGTTCTAAACATTCTTCTAAACTATTCCAGAGGATGGGCCTAAAAAACTGTCCAGCAGAGCAAAAAAACGGTAAGATGTCTTTTTTGCCTGTTAGAAGTCAACTCCTGTTTAATCCGAATGCATGTTTGTTAATATCGATGTGTTCACTGCTATAATTTCACTGATTTTGTACAGTGCTGTGAAGAGAACACAAGTCACACTGATACCTAAAGAGGAAAAACAACCCAAAAAAGGTATGAACTATAATCTGGATTGTATGAGAGATTTTCCTTTTAGCTTTTTCATTGGCTAAATTGAAAATGTTTGCCCCTTGTTTTTCATGCCAAGGCTTTTCTGACGAGAATAGTGAATGGTTGACACCAGCAAAGCAAAAACGTGAACTCGAGCAGCCAGAAGGAGACGAGGATAGTGACAGCCAATGGGAGGATGAGGAGGACCTGGAAGAAGAGGGAAAAGAAGAGATAGAGGCGAGTGAGGATGAGGAGATGGTGGATGACTATGGTGCAATAGAGGACAGCAGTGAAGGAGAGGAAATGGAGGGAGCAGACAGTGATGGAGAGGAGGTGTGTAAAATGTCTTCTATACAGAAAGTCTGAACAGAAGGTGTAAAACTTTTGTTACATATTAATTGCTGCCTCTTTCCTTTCTCAGCTGTTGCCTATTGAACGAGCCGCTAGAAAACAGAAGAAAATGCAGAAAGCTGCAACACAGGAAAGTGACGAAGATGAGGAAGAGGACAGTGAAGATGAAAAACTTAATGATGGAAAGGGGGAGGACGAGGATGAAGAGGACACCGTGCAGGTGAATTTGGAGGGGGTGGACAAATTTAAACTTCCTGGAGCTGCAGAGAGAGAAAGAGAGGGTGAGTCATACTGCGCTGTGACCTTTAAATAAAGTGTAACCGCTTCTTTTGACTCCCAAGCTTTTAGCTTGTTCCATCTGTTTGACCTCTCACTAGTTACATCTCTCATCCCGTAGGATTTGTACCCCTAGACCTGCAGAGCATCCACCAGAGAATTAAAGACAATGTGGATGTACTCTCACACTTCAGCGAGAAGAGGGAGGAGGGGAAAGAGAGAGCGGAGTATCTGTCCCTACTGAAGTCTGACATGTGCACTTACTACAGCTACAATGAGTTCCTCATGGGCAAACTCATTGAGCTCTTCCCACACTCTGAGGTGTGTGTGCGCATCTTTGTCTCTATGTGAAGGGTCAAAGAAAATACTGTCCCAGATGTTCACTTGTCCCAGATGTTCATCAACAATGTTTTTCGTTTGTGTTTAAAGATTTTAGCAGCTCATTAGACTTTATATGGATGTTTTCATTCTTGGTCTTAATGCAGCATAATGTTACTTTAAAATATCAGTGTCAATCATTTTGATGCGGAATTGACTTGTAATAGGGTGAACAGGGTCTCTGTTGTTGCTACTCTGGGCTCAGCTCATTGCTTACTCTGGTAATGCAAGCAGGCAACTCTCGCAAGATCTCTTATTGCGTAACCAGTCATAGGTTTGTAAACCCCCTTAATATTTCTCTGCTGCCTACATACATCTTTATTTTTGACAATGATTCTCTCAGCTTGTTTAGAAATGTTTGTGTAAAGCGTGTCCTTTAGAGCTGAATTCCACTTCCTGTAAGCTTACACTTACAGATAGCTTGACTGCTTGAGGCTCATTTATTTGAAATACACATAAGGATTGTGGGGGTAGTGTACCCAATAATTCAAGAGAAAGACACAGTACAGAAGAAACACTAAGAGAAAAAGAAACTTCACTGCTATCTCTTTTTCCATCTTTTTTTGCAGTTCATTTTTTTGCAGGACATTATCATAATCTCCTTCACTGCCACCATGTTTGTCATTATCAGAAACGTTTGACTCTGGGGACATGAGGGCACTTTTGATGTTTTTGCTTAATGTCCAATGCCAATGTAAAGGATGCATCGAAGTATGTGGGCAGTGAGGATTACGTTTGAAACCTATGATTTCATTTTCATGCATGAAAGGAATATAAATGAGCCTTTGTACTAATGAGTAAGGAGTTGTGATGGTCAAAGACAGTTGGCTGGTATAGCATAAGGGGTAATGACACTGCCCTCCCTGTAAGATTAAGACTGAGCAGTGCACACCACTCCACACTAATAAGAGGCCCTTGGTCAAGACCCCTAGTGCTACTTTTCCCACCTGTGCAACACGATGCAAAAGTAACATCTTCTGAAGTACGTTTTAATGTCTTAAACATGTAGTCAAGTGGAAATGAAGTTAATTTGTCAGTAAGTTTTGAGTATGAGCTCATCTGCAATAGAATGTCAAATTATTGTAATATGTCATTAATTCTCTCATTTTACAGTCTTCAGATATTGCATAAACATCTTAAATTAAGATTATAAGCTTACTTTCCTGTTTTAGTCCCACTCATCTTCCTCCTCTCAGGATGTGTGGCTATGCTAACAGGATATATGAACTGTCTGTCAGAAGTCTGAAGGGGTAGAGCGCCACATGCGCTGCCTCTATATGCATTGACAGAACATCAGTTATAGTAACTTCTAGCAACATTATTTGTTGGAAATGTATTTACAGAAAGCATGTCCTTAAGCACTGTGTCTTTTCCATTATAGCTTGTCGATTTTCTGGAGGCCAATGAAATCCATAGGCCTGTCACTATCAGGACCAATACCCTCAAAACCAGGAGGAGAGACTTGGCACAGGTATAACAAATCACTGCCTTCTGAAAACAGTTAGAAATATAAGAAACAAATCCATGTGGTGTTTGATTTAAACTGTTTTTTTGTTCATATAGGCTCTAATCAACAGGGGTGTGAATCTAGATCCTTTAGGGAAGTGGTCTAAAGTAGGTCTGGTCATCTTTGACTCCTCTGTTCCAATAGGTGAGTCCAGGGTTCAGAAGTACATCATTTTATTAACACTTATATAAACACTTTGTAAATTGTAACATTGAAATTTTGTTGTGTCTGTCTATCTCAGGTGCAACTCCTGAGTATTTAGCTGGACATTATATGCTGCAGGGAGCCTCTTCACTGTTGCCGGTAATGGCACTCTCTCCCCAGGAGGGGGAGACTGTTTTGGACATGAGTGCAGCTCCAGGAGGCAAGACCACTTATATGGGTGAGAATCATGTCCTATGTGATCAGCACGGTACATTCGTCAACATTCCCCTGTTGGGCTGAGCCCAGGTGATGCCCCTGCTGTGTGATACATGACTGTCATGTCTGACCATCTAGTGGTGAAGAACTGCTAGAAGAGATTTTGAAATGGAGTTAAATTTAAAAATAGCATTAGGTCATCTGCGTTTTATTGGTAAATATGCCCCTTATCAAGCTTGCTATCTTTTCTCCTCATCACTACATACAACATACAGAATGTGGGGCTGCAATAGCAAATGTCATTGGGTAAAGTTGGGTTTCAAATCTTGTTGGGTAAGAACAGAAATCTAAGGCTGCAGTGGGCACAGTCTCACCGAAACTGGAGAATTGAACTGGCAAAATGTAGCCTGGATTAATGAATTTTTATTTATACTGGGGCAGACAGAGGATAGGGGTCAGAATTTGGCACCAACAGGAGTTTCAGGCTTCTGTTCCTTGTTACTATGACTAAAATCTGTTTCATTACTTTCTATGCTATTATGGAAAGTAAGCCATACACTGTAACAAGCCTGAAAAAGTACATTTCACCTGCCTTTGGAAATTGAGTTAGGAGTGTGGTCTTGCACTTGCCAAATCTGTCAGTACATATTTGAAACCATGCTCACAAGAATGTTATTATTGTATTGTCGTGTTAAATACCTCTCACTTTACATAGAAACGTCTGTGTATACATCTTAATTTAGATTATAAGATCACATTCCTGTTTTAGTCCCACTCATCTTCCCCCTCTTAGGATGTGTGGCTATGCTAACAGGATATATGAACTGTGTCAGAAGTCTGAAGGGGTAGAGTGCCAGCCACATGCACTGCCTCTATATGCACTGACAGAACATCAGAAAGAGTAACTTCTAGGAATGTTGTTGTTGTTTATTTATTTTTTTTAATGAAGACTTGATGCTGTTTTGAGAGCAAATGGAGGCCTGACCCAGTATTAATGTGGTGTTCTTAATGAAGTGTTCTGCGAGCATATGATACTTATCATACTTACTGGGGTTTAATCTATGAATGTCTTGTGTTTTGTGCATCTTCTAGCCCAGTTGATGAGAAACACAGGTGTGATAGTTGCTAATGATGCCAGTGCCGAGAGACTAAAGAGTGTTGTGGGGAACGTCCATCGCTTGGGTGTAACAAACACCATCATCTGTAACTATGACGGCAGACAGTTCCCCAAGGTCTGTCCCTGGTGTTCTACATTGATGTTTTAGTAAACTCTCTTCTCATCTTCCTCTCACTTGTTTAGTCTCTAATGCTCATGATTTTTTCCCTGATTTAGAATCATTTCTAATGTATATTCATACCTTATGTATTCATTTTGTATGTCGCCGTAACCTGCATTTCTTCATGTACATGACAGGTCATGGGAGGTTTTGATAGAGTGCTGTTGGATGCTCCTTGCTCGGGGACAGGGGTCATCTCAAAAGACCCAGCAGTGAAAACTAGCAAGGTAGGACTTGCAGAAAATGCATGACGTATCAGGGGATTGTCACTATGATGTTCATCACGCAGTTGTTCTTGACAGTTTGTGAACATTATATCGATTTTGTTTATGGTGAGTAATTTGCTATTGGCAGAAACTGACCTTTAAGAAACTCCCATACTTTCCATTTAAAGCTTCTGTGCTTGGCAGACGACTCACATCTGTAACTATTATTGCCTTAATCTTTTTTTTATTTTTTTATTTTTATATGCAGAAAATCACATTACTACAATTGGTGCAGACAAAGCTCAATATAATCACTATGCTCAGTCAATACTGACCCAGTTTAGAATCTTTAAATATGGTTTTATTACATTTTCACATGTCTAGTATGAAAGTAGTGTTCCTACCTGTAATACTCACTGTCACTTCCACTCGTAGGATGATTTGGATATTCAACGGTCAGCTCATTTGCAGAAGGAACTGATTCTGGCAGCCATTGACTCTGTAAATGCAGATTCTCAGACTGGTGGTTACCTGGTTTACTGCACCTGCTCCATTATGGTAAGTTGATTCAGATAACTAACACCCATCATGATGGTGATGCAAAGAAGTGCATTACAGAGACGCAATTTGAGTTAATTGTGGTTTAAAGCTGCATGGTTTAAAGTGAGGGAATAAAGTAGCGACTTATAGTCCGGAAAATACGGTACTAGCACATTAGGCTGCTGAGCCACTTGGTGCCTCCTAAATTAATAGCTTAATAGCTCGAAAATATTAGTTCGATAAACTAATCAAACTAGCTATGACTATAAAGGGTCCTGATATTGACTGATATTGGGTCTGGGTCACAGAAGCCCCGCAGCGCTAAGGTCTGAAAACATCTGAGCCATGGCTGATGCGAGTTTGAATCTCTCACTGGAGCAAGATAGCGAAAACATAACTCTGTGCATCAAGTGCTCTTACTGTGGAAAGCAGCCTGAGTGAAGTTAGTGTGACTTGGTGAAAAGTCAGTGACCTAGGCTAGAAATTGCCAAGTCACTGGAAGAGATTAATGGGTCAAAACTGCCCAAAATAGCTGAGAATGACGCAAATTTGCTTTCTTTACGTATTGATGATGGCTACGAGTGGTCCATTCCACTCTGACTGGGGATATTGAGCAGAACTAATAAACCCGCTCAGAAACCATGGTTTGGACATACACTGTATCTCCAAATATTTGTGGACAGCCTTTCTAATGAATGCTTTCATTGCTGTCACAGTCTGGCCCATGCTTGCCAATAGAATAGGACTCTCTGGAGCAGAAAACATGAACCTTTTGACATAATGCCAAGGGCTAGAGGGGTACACGTTAGTGAAGCAGTGGATCTATGTTCTCTGGAATGATGGTGCTGTATCCAATAGTTTCAGGATTCATAGTCCATTTTGGTTATCATAAGTGAGTATGTTGGCATTTGACTGAATAAAGATAATTTTCATTTATTAATATAGATCCATTCAGCTATGAACAAGTTGTCAGCTCTCCAGCCTGGTTGTGTCTCTACTGAGATGGGGTGTCTGTCTATCCTCATCACAAACCTGACCCAGTAATGCTGTCAAACAGCCTGACTGTAACTCTGTTTCACCTGCAACACAATTGAGCCTTATTCACAAATATCTTCCTAACAATTCCAAGTCATGTCTGAATTGAAGGTGATATATTACTATATTATTGGGTGATTACTGTCAACTACTGTTGATACCATGGCAACATCAGAATGTACTGCTGTCTTTGTGATTCAGTTACATAGATATTCATAACAAAAATGCCTGGTATAACCTTAAAAAAGATGCTGAACAAAGAACCTCTTTTTCAGTCTTAGTTCTTTTTTTTTGTTGGCTGTTACTAACCATCACTCTCTCTTGATAATGTGTGGTGGATTATCATTGTTCACTTCACCTCCAACCCTGTGTGCCTTTAGCACACATTCAAAAAAGTGTCAGGAAAAAAGGTTGAGCAGGATGCTAAACAAATCTAAATGCTTGTAGAGTAAATTGACACACAGTGGTTTGATGTTTTTCAGGTGGAGGAGAACGAGTGGGTGGTTGACTATGCCCTGAAGAAGAGAAATGTTAAACTGGTACCTACGGGATTGGACTTTGGCAAGGAAGGTTTCACTAGGTATTGTAGCCTCACAAAATAGGCTTGTAACCTTTTCTTAAATCCATTTAATATCATTAGCTTTGTCTATCATAGACTGTAGCATCTGAACCGAGTTCTCTCTGCAGATTTAAAGAGCGTCGATTCCATCCTTCACTAAAGCTTTCTCGGCGGTTCTACCCACATTCTCACAACATGGACGGCTTCTTTGTGGCAAAGCTGAAGAAATTCTCAAACACCATCCCTTCGGCACCCACAGACAGCAGTAAGATTAAAGCTTTTGTTGTAAGGCTAAACTGATCTGTTCTATTTCTTCTTCTTCTTTCTTTTTGATTTTAAATAACTTTCTCTTCACAGAAGAGGAAGTACAGCCCCCGGAGTCAGAGACTCCAATTACATCTGTGGAAGCCAGCAAACCAACAAATAGTGAAACTGAGCAAAAGAATAAAGGTCCAGCACAGGGTAAAGTGGAGACCAAGCAGAGCTCAAAAAGTATCAACAGCAAGAACAAGCCAGCAGTGAAAAGGAGAATGTTGAAAAACGACAGCCCCAAAAAGAAGAAACTGGCAAGAATGGATGAAGACGCTTCCAAGGAGGAGAAAAAGACCAAGGAAAAGCTCAAAGTACCAAAAGTGGATGGAGAGACATCACTAAAGTCTGGAAAAAAAGAAGAAAGTCTGCTGAAGAAGAGCAAAAAGAAGAACTTTTTGCAAAAACAGCATCGAATGGGCAAAAACAAATTTAAGACCTTAAAAAATATGCTGAAGAAACAGGAGTCTGGACAGTAGAATCAACTCTCCATGAATCTGGTGAGGGCAGAAGATGGCCAATACTTAACTCAGTATTGACTTCAGTGTCTATCTGTCATATTGACACCTCCTAAAGACAATGTGTGTGCCTGGACAAAATATTTGTTTTACTAGACTTCTGTGTCAGCTTTAGCTGTATAATGACAGGAGTCATAATCTGTTAAACTCGAACAGTAGTTATGAATATAAATATTGTCTCCATTCGTGTATGATTTTGATTTAATTGTGATTTAATTTGTCACAATTCTCTGAATGAATTGGGGAGAAATGCATGCATTGGAAAGTCAGATATAAAGAGGATCTTTTCTAATTGTAAATCTTTTTTCACATGGTTTACATTGTCCTGTCCCTGTTGATACAGTGACAAAATAAACTTTAATATTAGAATGGATAATCCTTTAAACACAAGCTTTTTTACGCTGATCCAGTTCTGAGTGTTTTGCTTGATTTCTGTGGCCAGAGTCAGAGTTAGGATAGTGACTGAGCAGAGGTTTGCTTGGTTTAATTGGTCGGTTGATTTAGGAACCCAGCAGTAGTGCTGGATGATGTGGACAAAAACCTTCCTGGTATATTTTAGCTGAATGGCAATAAATGAGATTTATATGATGTGATGAATATAATGGGAAAAAAAAACAGGACACACCCTGAAATCCTTCTTTTTAAACATTGAAATTTGATAATTTCTTCTTTATACACACTAAGCTGTATCTCCTCCAGAGTACTGTATGTATCTGAGAGCATGGAGCGGAGCAGAGTAGAGGAAGAGCTGAGACCAGGGGTGACAGAATGAGCAGACAGAAAGGTTTACATGATTAAGATTGTTGTTTTAAAACGCAATATAAACAATATCTCAGCCCATATTTGTCTGCTTATTTCCCAATATCAATATAAATATCAATTCTATATGTATTTATTGCCCAGGCCTACATATTTATCAAGCCAAGAGATACAGAACTCGCAAATGAACGAAGCACGTGGAATAAGGTGAAACTAATGCTACTTTGTTCATGCAGTTTCCTCAACCATTGTCCAGTTATCAAGCAATGTGGTGCAAGTAGCAGGATGGTCATTTCAATTAATTACCCACCATTTACACTGTTCTGACCAAGCTATTGTCACCCTCATTTGCAGTGTTCTCGTGAATGAGAAACCTAGTATGGTGTTGTATGGTGTTGAACTGTAGGGATGAAACCGGGTTATGTTTGGGGTCCAGTGATCTATAGTGGCCTCGTGGTGAGCAAGAAACTGCCCCCAGCTACTGGTGTGTTCATCACATATGAGAGGCAGTCACCCCTTGTAGTGATATGAGAGACAATAAGAGCTCCACTACATGTGCACGACTTCCTGCGGCCACACGTTGCCTGTGGTGCTGTCATTACCTTCACTCGAAGTTTCACTTGATGTGTTATTTTAATGTCAATATATTATGTAAGTATAGTGAGGAAGTTGATAGAAGGTTCATCAGAAGGATGTGGACTCATTGGACTTCAAATTTTGCATTTTAAACCTGCTTTTGATGTTTTTTCCTTATGTTTATGATAACCTGATTAGATTGCTTAGACAAGTAATAATTTCTGTTTCAATTCTACAATTCCATGGTATTCTCCATTGGTTCTGAATCCTGGTACCTCTGCCCAGTTTGGCTCAGCAAAATCTGATCAGTTCATTGGTTGGATTAGGTGTGCTGGAATTTGGGAAAACCAGAACCAGGGACCAGGATTGAAGCAGTAAATGAATATGCAGCTCTGAAGCAGTGGCCTTTATTCTGAATACATAAAAAAGAATACGTTATTAAAAACTGATGGTTTTTGGTGGCTATAAGGTAGTTGGTGTAATCAGGTTGATAAAGTGATAAAAGCACTTCTGTTTCATAATCTTCAAGATGGCGATCATGAAGACCACTACTGATGCTCAGACCATGAGACATGAGATCTAACTGCACAAAGGTGTAGAGCCAGTCTAGCCTAAATCAATAAAACCTTATTTTTTATACCTGGTACATGCCATATCTAAAAGGTCAGTTTCTTGTGCTGGATCTTTAGCTTTGTCTACACTGTGTGAATGGTCCATTGTGAAATGTCTGACTTGCCTCTAACCCTGCAGCCATCTGACCCCACAGCATTCAGCACTACTGATGGAGGTCAAACCATTCAATGTGGCAACCTGTCCAGAGATCGCAAAGATGAATGTGTGTGTGTGTGTGTGTGTGTGTGTGTGTACGCGCGCACGCACGCACGCAGCCATGTATTTGGCTGGGTGATAGCCAATGAATAGAACATAATTGGCCTTAATCAAACTGTTCAAACAATATGAATTATGGACAAAGAGAAAGTTCTCCAAGTTCTTATGTGTTCATTTGCAGTTCCCAGTAAATCTTAAAATGTGTGAGATTGCAGGAAGCTGGGCAATCGTTTGGTTCTTAGTGCCTAGGCATTTGCTTTTGATTCCCCAAGATGGGACTAAAGAGAGAGAATGAGAGAGTAGTTTCAGTCTCAGTAAAATGCACTGTAAATGCTTTAATTATGGGCCATTGTTCTTCCCTGAGCGTTTAATTGTGTTAAAATGCAGAGAGTGTAGGCAAAAGCTCAGATTTTAATTACAGTGCTGTTGCCAGCATGCAGGGAGATAATAGAGGGCCACGCTGAAGGCTACAGCAAGCACTCAGACCTGTGGCTAATGTAGTTTAGATTCACCTCCTCTCACTCTGAGCTAATTAAATGCTATTGTACACACTTAATTACAATGATCTCCTGCATGCATGTATGATTGAAAAGGTGTGTAGGGGAATGTGTGTGTAGGAGGCTTCTACATCTGTTATATTCATCACTTCTGAGAGCTAAAGGCAATAACAGTTCTGAATTAACAGTCCCTGTGTTAACTTCTTTCAGGGATGTCAAAGGTAAAGAGAGAACCCGTTTAATGACCCATTTCAGTTCGCTTTCCCTTTAGTTAATAAGGGTTGTGTCAGCCAGGAACTTACAAGTTCACTCAGGTGGCAGTGCCTTTGAATGAAGCTCATCCCAGTCAGATATCATCTACACTCTTGTCTACATCACTTGATGTAAAGGTTTTTTAGCCTAAAATATTTCATTTACAAGCACCATTTTCAACTCAATTCAGTTTCTTACACTCAATAAAAAATATTGATTGTAATGCAGCGGCATCACTCAGAATGGCTGTGGGTCATGTTCAGTGACAGGTCCAGCTTTTGTCTTGGTGGTGATGACCAAGGAATCTGTGGACAGAGGCACCACGATCAGCACTCAGATCAAAGGATAGATTGTTGTCACATGGCCAGAAGGCCTGGTGTCATGGTTTGGGTGCAAATTCATACAATGTCAGATCATTTTCAGTCTTCATTACAGGCACTTTGACAGCCCAACATTGAAGTCCTGAAACCAGTGGCCCTACCTTTTATGAATAAAATATGAAAAAAATATTTGAAATAATATATTTTTACTAATAATCGTCCTGAATAGCATTGCATCTCAACAATTCTGTGGAACTATTGTTTGACAATGTGTATTTTTAAGAGTATAATGTAATGAAACCATAATTTTGTAATTCGTACAATGTTCACTATTCTGGTTTGGTCAAAGCGTCTTCGTACCAAGATCATCTTAAGAGCACATTCAGTCTCTATCTGTTAAAATTCATTCTTCAGTCCATACAGTTCATGTATGGAAACAAAGCTGCACAAAGCAGACCATTCTGAAATCAGTTCTTAAATGACCATAGAAAAACAGCCCTATAAGATTAAAACATAAGACACAAATGGAGGATATAGGCTTTTGGAAAAAAATTTCTAGCCTACTATATCAAACTGACCCCTCTTGGCTATCTAATGAGGATTCTGATATATGATATTAACTACCTACATTTTTTTCCATTCTGAAGTAAATGACACCCTATTTTCTACCCTAGATTGTTTGTGTGTGTTGTCGTGACTGCCAGCCTGCCAGTCATACTGTGTTAATCTTTTTCCCAGCTGTGAAATGGGTCAGAGGAATCACTGCTTTAACACTACACTTCCCACACTGCTTTTCCTTGGATAGGGTGATTTCATGAAAAGCTTATCAGCTGCTTTTCCAGATATCCAGGAGGTGCAAAAAATGGAAAGATAATTATGTATAAAAATTCTTCATGTTGTACATACAGGATAGTTCAGATGATTAATAAAGCGGTGCCGAAAGTCCTAAATGTCTTTTAACTTTCTAAGGCCAAAACCTCTTATTTATTTATTTGTGATCATGACTAACTACAGCTGGTAGTTTCACAGTACACACATTAAATAATTGGACTAATCAAAATAGAACAATGGGAAAGTCCAAAGAGCTCAGTGCAGATCTGAGAATGATGGTGATACATTTACATATGTCAGGACTTACATAGTTCTGACAAGTTCTATGGTCAGATGAAACAAAAAATGAGGGATTTGGCCACAATGACCAGAGTCATGTTGACCGTTTTGCTGCCAGTGGACGGTTACAACATATTTTGGTGTTCCAGGTGGTCAGTGAAGCCAAACAATAAAGTGGTTGTGAAATGCATGAAACGTGACCTTCCTGGCCACATCAGTATCAAAATATATGGGCTGTGCATACCAGTCATATTGACTCCAACCATGACACTGACTGTGGTGGAATTTTCAACCAGAACTCTGCCAGATGATTGCTAGTGTTTTGTAAAGATGCAACTTTAAAGGAATTTAAAACTTAAAAAAGCTTAAAAAATTAAAGAACATTTACCCAAATATTGAGTTGACTTCAGAACACTTGCCAAATGTAACTTGTGCATGAAATTCTTGTGTTTTTTTTTACCCTTTGAAGATATACACAATATGGAAAAAAGTATTGGAACACTTGCTTATTTATTGTTTTTTTTTTCTAAATAAGAGTATTGAAATGGACTTTATCCTGCTTTTTTAGGCTTTCTACTAGATTTTGGAGCATTACTGTGATGATTTGATTGCATTTAGTGGCAAGATAGTTAGAGGACTGTTAGATGATCACCACTGCACCTCATCCCCAACTCCCAAAAAGATATTGTATGGAGCTCCTTTATTTCAGAGAACATAGTTCTACAGCTCAATGCTGGTGTGGAACTTTATACCACTCTAACTCATGCCTGGTGTTAGGAATATTGCCAAATGGTTTATGCTTCTTTAATACAGAGAGTTCTATTATCTTAGCAGTACATCTCTACATGGAGTAGATGAGCTGTGTGCATTTGCACACGTCAACGAGTGAAACTCATTATTACTCATTAGATGTATCCACAGACCTTTGGACGTACTGTATGCTTGTTCATTCATTGCCACAAATAGATAGTAATACTACCTGAAGCCCATTAGTCAGTGTGTATCCAGAACATGTTTAGTCGGTTCCTGTTCTGTGTGGGGAAGTTTTAATTTATTCTACATTATTGTGAATGTTTGAAAGGGCAGGTGGAGCTGCATGAGTGTTTTGTCACAGCTTGACTAGACAGCATCTCTACCCTTTTCAGGCCTCTCTCTCTCCATCCCCCCCCCCCCCCAACTCTCCCTCCCTTTTATCAATTGCTCTTTCTTCCCCAGTAACTCAGTGTTTTCACTCTAAAATTTTATTGTAAACTTTGTGCTCTTCTGCTCTTGTCCTTTCTCCCACTCACACACCCACACAGGAGCCATGCAACCCACACTGATCTCCGCACTCACACACACTACACCTCTCCACTTTTTCACTGTCCCTGCCCACAGCACTGAGCATGCATACGCTCTCATACACATTTCACTACCCCCCCCCCCCCCCCCCACCCCTCTTGCTCTGGGGTGATGTGCTGGAGCATTCGAGCTGCATCTTGCCATGCCTTCATCTTTTTCATCTCATCCCTCTTTTCGCCTACCCGTCCACCTCCTACACTCACTCTTTCTTTTTTCTTTCACTTTCACTCCCCCCCCCTTTCTCTCTCAAATGACAGGCAGAGAGAGCTGGAGAGGGCAATTACTCTTCTGCAGACTTGGTGAGTGTGTTATGTAAAATAAAGACACATTCTACTGTCTTCTACTGGCAAAACTTCACTGCAGAACAGAGTAAACACTCTCTGATGGGCTTCTGTTTGTGTGTGTGTGTGTGTGTGTGTGTGTGTGCTTACCTGCTCAGGTGGCTTTCTTATTATCTGTTCTTCTGGGGAAAATAAACAAAATGTTACAAAGTCAGGAGACCATATTTTGGTTGTCAAAACAGAGGACACTGGGGACACGTGGTTAGGATCATGTGACTGGGGGGCTTCATGTAGCCTAAGCTGTTAGACTACGGCTGTGAAATAAATATGTCTAAAATCATGAACTATGTTCATGAATATGAATACATAAACATTTACTCATTTACTAGACTAACAAATAACCCTGAATAGGGTCACAGTGGATCCATCGCCCACCTGGAGTCATCGGGTGCAATGAAGGAATACCACACACACACACACACACACACACACACACACTATTTAGCATGGTCAATTCACCTACCATGTGCATTTTTGGGAGGAACCCTGAGAACCCAGAGAAAACCTGCATGGACACAGGGAGAACACACCAAACTCCTCACTGACAGCAACCCAAGCAGGGATTTAACCCACAATGCAACCATGTCACCTCAGTTTAATGTAAATAACTAATTTAAAAAGCTAATTAAAAATGCCAATTAAATAAATACACCAGGTTTTGTTTCAACAATAGTGGGAATTGGTTTGACCAACCATTGGTATAAATGCAAATACATGTAGACCAACAGCGGTTATGAGAAAGTGGTAATGTTTCTAAATCTGATGACCTGGTTGCTCAAATTGGATTTCAAAGTGGCTCACAATGTGACACTGACCAAATGCAGAGTAAGGGAAGTTTGGGGATCCAAAAAGAATGCTAAAGCTAAGCAGCATCAAGGCAGCATGCCTATATTGTTACCACAGCAATTAATGTACAGATATCTGTACATGTAAATCTGATCTGATCACTTGCAAAAACAGTGCAGACAGTCATCTCAGCAGATCTGATTAGAGAATATAGTCTTAGATATCCCACCTGCATGCAGGGGTGTATGGTCACCCTAAATTTGACACCAATAATATTTAATAGGATTTTTGTTTCAGTAATATTTTTGAGCATTAATGTATACACTTAGAAAATGAGGGTTCTTCAAGGGTTCATCAGTAAAGAAAATGGTTATATATAGCATCATGAACACTCAGGAAGAGTTCTTCTTATTGATGGAGAATGCACTGTAGCGGGTTCTATATAGCAACAAAAGGGTTCTGCTGTTGTCAAGAGAAGAAACGTTTTTGCTGCTATATAGAACCTTTATCAAAAAGGTTCTATATTGAACCCTACAGCACACTTTCATACAGAACCCTTCTTAAAGAATCCTGTATTCATGCAAAGGGTACTTGGACTGTTCAGAGTTTAAAAAAAAAAAAAAAAAAAAAAAAAAAATATATATATATATATATATATATATATTTTTTTTATTATTATTACTGAAGAGCCCTTGAAGAACCCTCACATTAACAGTAGGTGTCCCAATAGAGTATATTACCAGCAATCTAAAGAACAGTCCTTTTCAATCTATTCAAATCTAAATGTCCTCCTGAGACGAGATGAAGGGTTGGGCTCATGAAATGCTGATGTTTTCTTCTTTGGGAACAATGAAGCATGGTTAATGAATGCGATACTCATACCAGCTATACTTGACAGACCAGTGTGGGTATGGAAAAGACTGTGCAGGGTTGGCGGCTGGTGGCAGCAGCTGTGTGGTTGTGTGCGGAGGAGAGCTATTCTTCACTGCAAGCGAGAGAGAATCAGACAGGGTACACAACCATAAAAACACACCAGCTTCAGCCTGATCAAACACCTC
Source organism: Acestrorhynchus altus (assembly GCA_034509495.1). NCBI lineage: Eukaryota > Metazoa > Chordata > Actinopteri > Characiformes > Acestrorhynchidae > Acestrorhynchus > Acestrorhynchus altus. The sequence continues at coordinate 25,633,388 of CM067507.1, forward strand.
CACCACTCACTGCACTCTAACTGCTTTACGAGTGCCGGGATGTGTGTGTGTGTGTGTGTGTGTGTGTGTGTGTGTGTGTGTGTGTGTGTGTGTGTGTGTGTGTGTGTGTTGCATTAAAATTAGTGTTGATGTGAAATAACTCAACACAGATTAACTGTTGTGCTACCTGCCAAGTGTTTTATTAGTTCATGTAACTTACCATTTCTCTTTGAATTTCTCCCTCTCTCATTTTTTCTCTCTCCCTCTCACCCTCACCCTTCCTCTGTGTGTGCGTGCATGAGCTTCCCTGCATGTGTGTTGGCTTTCATTCGTGTTCTCAGAGGCCGTGGGGGAGCAGCTAGCAGATGGCACTGGCAGACTGTTACTCTTAGAGAGAGAAAGAGAGGGAGCAACAGAAGAAAAGAGCATGGCAGATATCTGCCCACACTGACCTACAGTAGGAGATGAGAAAATGAATGGGATATTCCCCACTGACAGTATATTAGACCTAGTTCACATGGAAATGTTATCACATGCCCTGTGGTCTGTGATTGTCTACACTATCCATATCTTATTTGGCAGGAGGATATGTGGAGCACATTCATTCCGATATGGTTTACATGACAACTTAGAAGTAAACATCAGCTCCAATCTGATAAACACCAACATAATCTAACAAAAACCTCTTCTTCAACATCAACAGCCCCGACCTGATGAAAACCTCACCTTGAACATCAACCTCTACCTAATAAAAACCTTGTCTTCAGCATAGCATCAAACCTGATAAAAACTCATCTTCAACATCAGCTTCAAACTGGTTAAAACCCTCATCTTCAACATCAAGCTAATAAACACCTAATCTTCAACACCAGCTTCAACCTGAAAAAAACAAACAAACAAACAGCAACTCATCTTCATACTTCTTCTACAACTGTTTGTTATACAACTTTACCTGTGGAATGAATCAATTCCTTATGTACAGTTCCTCTATCTTTCATAAAATAAAAATGTGTCTTTGATGTGTCAATCAATTGATTGATGTGTCAATCAATGTGTCTTTGATGTGTCAAAATTTTGGGCACAACTTATGAACACTACTTTTGGTAGAAATCAGAGCTTACAAATACTTTTTGTAGCAACCTAAATGTCCTAAATTACTGTATTTGGAATATATACTCAGATTCATTTTTGAAGAAGACTGCTAGGATTAATCCACATATGCAACATTACCAGTGCCAATGGTGGCATCACAAGCACATAATATGCCTCACAGTGGACAAGTGTGCAGTGTGAAGTGTGAACACTTGAAGTTCTTGAAATGCATTTTTGCTTCTCTTTTTTATTCAAATGTACATTCTCTGATTTTAGCCAAAGAGGTTGCAGGTGAGGGATTATAGTTATGCAAGCAATGCTGCACAGTGGAATAGTGCACCACCACTCTTGACTCTACACTTTCTGTCGAAATCACAAGCTTTAAACACTTTCCTCTTTTCATAATGCCTTTTTGTACCTTTGTACTTTCTTTTTTTTATCTTTACACAGTTGACAATTGACTGGTGACATGCCTCCGATTGAACAACACTGTCATCCTGATAAATCAAGTAGGTTTGCCTTAATAAAACCTCAGATTTAACATCACATTCATCCTAAGAAAAGCTACCAGCTTTAGCCACTAAACCAGATGTAAAAACAAAAAGAGTTTTTCTGTCCAACCATTGAAATCCACATATATATATATACAGCAGGGAGAGCCACTAAAAAGGTGCTGGCACCAGTTCAGTGGTCATAATCCTGTGCCAGGCTGGGGTGCTTTTGGCAGCCAGAGCACAACCTGGCAAACAGAAGGAAGTGAGGAGAGTGAGAATGGTGGGACGAGGAATGAAGAAAGGAAGAGTGAGGTCATTTAGATGGAGAGGCAAAGAGGGATCGGGAGCTGGCTCTGGTGGCCCGGATTCTTATCCTGTGTGTAGTTGGTACATGTAATGTGTTTGTCCAAGCATTGATCCACTTATTGGGGTCAAGGTGTTCCTTCAGTTAGACAGGGACACAGATGTGAAAGCCTCGCAAAAAAGAAAGAAAGAAAGAAAGCGATGACATTGACAGATGAAAAACACAACAACAACAAGACATTGAGGTGAATGTGAGTACATCTGTTTGAGCAAGCAAAAAAAAGTGTGTGTGGGGAAGGTGGGTGGGGGGTGGTTACAGTTAATACACACCTCATTCTTTCATAGGAATGACTATTGACATACTCCTCAACACACACACACACACACACACACACACACACACACATTCAGACTACAAATCAAATTGAGAGCGAGAGAGAGAGAGAGAGAGAGAGAGAGAGAGAGAGAGAGAGAGAGCAAAGGAGGAGGAGAGAAAAGGATGCTCTTAGCAGGTGCCAAATATTGAGGGAGAGGAGAAAGAGAGAAGCACACAGACAGAGTGAAGGGGATGAACACTCAGCTACAGGTTTTCGCACCAACAGTTTCTGGTGAGTTTCCTTCTTTAGGAGCATTTGCTCTATTTTCCCTGTTATATTATATGAATAATCAATGTTTTATTGTAGATTATTTTTGATAAAGAGTTTATTTTTAATAAAATATATATATAAATAAGTATGACTTCTGTATTGTTGTTATTATAATTTGTGATAGAATACCATAAATCTAAATTTGTAAAAATCTGTAGGGTTTTTCAGCACCATGACAGATTGACGTACAGTGTGAACTACTGTTAGCGAAACATGTTGTGAATAAATGGGTGTGCTCTGCCAGTCAGAGCATCAATATGGTCATCATCAATTACATGCTGTGTCAGTTTCCTGTTTTTTCTTTTATGCAATTTCTGCACCACAGTTAAGCAGTTAAGTGCATTGTGTTCTGTCAGGTTCGTAATAGTGTTCGAGTTTGGAATTGTGAATTGTGAATTTGCTGCACAATGCTGTGTTCGGCTGTCCTGGCAGTGCTGCTGGTCCTGCTGGCCCCCCTGGAGCCCAGCCACGCCCGAAGCCTGCACACCCCCGACCAGGCCATGCAGGTGGGCACCTCACTCATCTCTGCTGGGGATGGGAAATGTAAAAAACAAAACAACAACATAGTAACAGTTTTAAAGCTGGGACCCTTTGGATTCTTAATATCAATATATTTACAGATTTATAGATCAATATAGATTTAAATAATCTCTCAGTGTGAAGGATCCCTGAGCTTCTGAAAGGCGTTTTGTAAAGAGATGCTGTTATTATTATTATTATTATTATTATTATTATTATTATTGGTTGTAGTATGTTGTAATGGAAGTAAAAGCAATAGTAACAGTAACATGGTATATGATAAATAGTTGTTAGTTTCCATTTCTTTTATTTCTTGCTTTCCCCACAAAAGGTCATTGAGCAGTTCCTTGAGCGTTACAATGACCTTTTGACATTAGATGATCTTGAGAACCTCACCAGTGACCACGCAGAGGAGCCTGTACAGGCATTCAATTCAGGGGTGAAAGTGGCAGAATATCCCAAATGGATTGACATCCCTCCGCAGAATGAAAACTCCTGGCTCCGTCTCCTAAAGGGTGCACTGGCCAATCAGAAGCGCGCTTCATCAGACCGGTCTCGAAGGGGATGGAACCGTGGCTGCTTTGGCCTAAAATTGGACCGGATTGGCTCTATGAGTGGCCTTGGCTGCTAATGATGGACAGAAAGGACAAGATCAATGGGAGGGGACTGTTGTCCTGCAAAATTCCAGGTAGAGGTTGCCTCCAAGACTAGATCTAGAGCCAGTTTCATCTATCCAAGTTCACACTTTCAGCCTCAGAACTGCTCTCAGATCAGATGTTGGGGTAACTTCTAGCAGCTCCTACTGAACATGTGGTGGAAGGCTCGATAACTACATGGTGACCTCTTTACGCTGTTCCTTTCACTCCACTTGTGTTATACTGTATTGTGAATCGTTTTGTTATAATTAAGTGCTGTAACACTTTAACATTGACTCGAGTTCTGTCTGTATTGTGATGGTTGAGGAGTGAAAATTAAACTATGTTTACATGTATTATTATGTTGTTCAACAATTTGAGAACAATGTATGATTTACATTAAAGAGAACCAATGGCAACTATATTTCAGACTGTTTTGAGGGATATGCATGATTTACAAGCAAAATTAACATGGTTCACCTTCATGTTTATGAATATATATGGCATGAATAAAATGTTTCCAAAACCATTCCTTTGCAATGTGTTGAGGATGTCAGTTGAAGTGTTCGTCATTCCTAGAAAACATTTCTTGGAAATATAGGGCCACTAGAAAAAGGAATGGAGATGTTTTCACAGTTGTGCACCAGCCCAGAGGCTGTTCTTGCTCTTTCTATGCCCACGCTGCAGTCAGGAGGGACACCCTTAGCATTTCACTATTCCAGTTTTGGGGCTGCCCTGCTGCCATCTCAGTGAGGGTCTATCTTAGCCCATGTGTCTCATCAATTCTGATGCAGCCCCATTTCAAGCCTTATTAACTTGCCAGTATGAAGCATACCAGTGGAACCAGTGACTGCTTCCACCCCACACAGAGACAGTAAGAGGGTGGTGGAGGATTTGTGATGGAAAAGCATTCTGGTAACTAGAACATGAAGATGAAGGGTAATTTACGCAGCATAATTTGATCTCCTTTACACCTAAGCCTGTCCATCAATCTACTTTGAAGTGATGCTAATTTGAACATAATGGTTTCCTGCTGAGAAAAGTCTTAAAATGGATGGAATGCAAAACCTCATAATGAAGACATATTGCTGTGCGTCACTGATGTATTTCCCTAATTTCACAGTGGGGATATTTTTAGTGGTGCCCATATACCCACCACCACTGTAATGATTTTCAAACAGTTCAGGAACTAAAGGAGAAATCTTTCTTTTTTCATTTCTTGCCAATAATTCTGTTCACTCAGCTTGTCTGTGTAGGTGTTAGGATTACAGATTCAACCATTTCCTTTAAATCCTTTGCATATGAGAGACTTAATGCCTGTTATGCTCACATGCATCAGGTGTGTGTGTTCTTAAGATCTCCACTATTTAGGTCAATCTGTCGAAATCTGTCCAGACACTGAGTGTTAGATGATTTCTTATTAGAATTAAACAAAATGTCTTGTTCAAATTATATTTAGCAAATGATCAGTGTAGTTATTGTGGTCCAGGACTAATTATGCAATGTTGGTATCTAATGTCACTAAAGGTCTTGGGTAGCAAAGAGTCTCTACTACTACAATAAACTCCAGATTATTAATTCAATTGACTTTAGATTTATACACTTAATTAAATTTTAGTGTAAAACAAATTGAGAATAACCTGATTTTAAGTTTCATACCTAAAAACAGACTCTCCTTCAAAGTAGCAAATCTTGTTTTCTCTGACTGCAGGCTCATATTTCTCTTAGTAGTTATTAGTGCTAGGCAAAACCACAAATGAGCAATAATCAATATCACAATTATTTGAACAATTTACCTTGATTATGATTAATGAACATTTTTGTTTGTTTTTGCCATTTAATTTCTATGTTGATGAAGACACAGTTGTGGAAATAGTTTAAAATGCCTTTCAAGAGTAAATATCCTTTATAAGCAGAATAAGGTGTTTACACAGCTAAAACAATAAGGAACCTAAGAATAAAGCTAATATATACATCTAATTTCAGTCAACACCTTTATTATTTTTAATATATAAAAAAAATAATTAATTACTTACATTTTTCCACTTAATTTTTGATCACTTAATTTCCTTTTTACCCAATATTTTTTCAAATATACATACAAATGATTGATGATGATGATACATGATTTCAATTATAATTTGTATGAGACAAGCACATGTACACACACATCCAAGTTCTTAAAATATAAATAATAATGTAATACTGGGATATATAACATATGACAATACATATTGGAATATAACATATCTAATAGAGCATGGACAGACACATTTTCAATTCTAGGAAAAAAGTAAAAGCCTATATTGATTAATGTATGCTTAGTCTATAAGATTCAATGCCATAGTAAAAACAGTGAAATGTGAAATGTTAAAATTAAGACTTATTTATATTTTGTAAAATTTAAATGTTATACATATTTGTAATGTATTTAAATTAGAGACAGGTTATGGAGCTAGTAGAGCTGTGGACAGGTTAAGGGCTAGCATAGAGGATTTGATTAGCTTAAGGCTAATATTTTATAGCCCTTGTAGCAGCACAATGGAATATGTTCTTTGTCACCCACCTGTTGAAGAAAACGCAAACTCACACTAGTGAACAGGGTCAGGGAGTTCACCACCAAGGTGATGACCACACACCATCCTCAGGTCTCAGAATGAAGTTAGGGGTTAGGCGCCTTGCTCACGTGCACCTCAGCTGTTCATGTTGAGAGAGGAGAAAACAATGTTCCTTCACTCCCCCACACTCATTTTCCATCAGTCTGGGGGATCAAACCAGCAACTTTCTGGTCTGAAGCTCTAATGACCTTCAAATCAGTGACCTTCTGGTCCAAAGCCCCTTTTTATTCTTTAGGCCACAGCTGCCCCCTTAGCTGAAAGGTCAGGGTCGCATATTGCACAATGAACTGGGTTCCTTATTTTACCTGATTTTTGTACTTTTTGTCCAATTTTACTTACCAAACATATATAAAACAACTAGAAATGTGACACGTAGAAAAAAAAACAAAAAAACATTCCTTTTGCTGCATGAACTCCTTAAGAAGAGCTTGACTTTACTATGTTCTCATACTCTGTGTACTCCAGTGGCAATGTTATTTTGAATAATTGTGTTAAATTCCCAAAAAAATGAGAGAAGACTTTGAAGAGGCTTATATTATATTAACATAGAAATTGCCTGGCTACAGACAGATCAAAGACCTAGTGCAGTTAATCTGTTTTGCCAGTAGGTGGCATAATTTCTCATTTGGGAAGCTCTCAAGTCTGGCATTCCTGGGGTGCACTTTAACCATGGGCAGATAGTGGACTCTGAGCTCCAGTCCACATAATATAGATAACAACCACACAGCCTTACAACTAACAGTTAATCTGTAACACACTCTGATATACTGGCTGGACTGGTGAAGTCCATCTGGTTGAAGAAAAGAGATAGAGAACTTGATCTTCAGATCAGTGTAGGAGTGTAAAGATGAGTGTAAAAGCCAGTTGGCTTAAGTAAGGACCCTGGCCTGGCTCCAGTATGAATGAAATGTAACTTTTGCTGTTATGTTGGCTGAATTCCTGAGACAATCTCATGTGACAGATGCACTGTGTTGCATGGAGGATAAGTTTAAGAGCACGTCTGATTTCATTGAAATCATTTGCTCTGGTTGTCAGTGAGCGAGGTGGCTAGCTTGGAGTACTCCACTGAAGCAGATAGCTGCATATATAAAGGGTGTGGGGTCGGCCTTCAAGTGTTTGTTTATTTTTAGATTGACCCTGGCCCCTCTCCAGCACATTCTCTTAGCCGGGTAGAAGGGGGCACAGGAGGCTGAGAGGGTAGAGGTCTGTGGGCAGAAACCTGAACATGAACATGCATACTGCACGTCTGCACATACAGGCAAATATCACAGCACACACGGTTACAAATGACACACAAATATGCTAATAATAGACTAAAAACAACAAATCAAATCTGTTTATTTAACAGCTGTATTCAGCATTATTACTGTTGACATATATTTTCCAGAATGTCCTGGAAATGGATTACTATTCAGGCTGCAGTGGGCATATTTGTCTGAACTGATTTCAGAGGAACCAAAAAGACAGTCCTGAATGAATTAAGTTGGTGGCCAAAAGTCATTTATATGGAAGCTCATAAAACATCTTTAGCTTTGGAGCTTCTTATGCTCATTTGATTAAAACTCCAGCCATGTTATTAAAATATGCACAATATCCAAACGCTTTCTTTAGTCAAAATCAAAATTTGGAAAACAATTGAAAACATAAATAGTGTTTTTCATATAGCAGTAACCAAAAAAAATTGCAATGTATGATACATCGAATGGACAAAAGTATTTGGACACGTTCATTGCAGGAAGGATTTGATTGTATTCAGTAACATGAGTGTTAGTGATGTCAAGTTTCCCATCCCACCTCATCCCCAACTCATCCCAAATGCATTGGATGGAGCTGGGGGGCTTCATACTCTACAAGCCATCATGATTCTCTGCTTCCAAGTGTCCTATTCTATAAGAAATACTTCTCTATCAGGACTAGACACACACTGTGTGTGTGTGTGTGTGTGTGTGTGTGTGTGTGTGTGTGTGTGTGTGTGTGTGTGTGTGTGTGTGTGTACGTGCGTGTATGCACATCTGTGTGCAGTGAAATCATAGGAAATGGTGTCCACAAACATTTGGACACATAGGGTATGTTTAATTCAGCACATTGTGCAGTTGGTTTTCCCCAAGCACTGAACTTTGGTCTTCCTCAGCACTTACTAAGCACTCTACCAGAGCACGAAAAACATCTCGCAATTCTGCTGCGAGTACCAAGGCACTTTATGCCCATCTCGTCGTGACCTGTTCCTGCAGCAAACTCCAGAAAGATGTCAGGTGGGTATTAGTACAGTTTCAGCTCTCACAGGTGAAAATGCAGCATGCTGTTAATGTACTAAGGGCACAAGAGTCTCAGTCAGGGAGTTACTCCAGAGTGAAAGCCAGCAAATGATTATTCATTGCTGCTGTTTCAATGTCTCTGTTTAATTCAAAAACCAACAACTGCCAACAATGAGAACAGCCATTTTTAATGCCTGTTTTTGCATACTAAATGGCTAATTTATGAGAATAAGCTGCATTTAATCCCTTAAAAGGCCTTGGCCTGCTTGTCAAATTGTCATTACTTTTGCAACCTAAGAACAGAAGTACCAGTTTGCACTGAAGTCCCTGAATAATAAGCTTTAATATGTATTAAGCCTGGGATTTTCTGCTCCAATTTGGAAGAAACAATTATCCAACCCTATTAGGTACAATTCTCCCACCATAGGTCAAGACAAGCACAGGCTTCCTTAAATCCATCTATGTAAAGAGAGATCATGGCCAATTTTGCTCTCCCCAACTCTAGCTGCAGATGACCAGAACCATGACTCAGGATTCGAACCTGAGATCCTCAGATCACTGAGCCGTCAGAGCTGTTAGGGCCATCAGAGCCCCCTAGGCCTGGGATTTAAAAGGGTTAACACAGACTTCACTGTGTGGAATGTTTCCCGTCTTGCACCTCAGGCTGACAGGGACAGAGAGATAGCTGGACTAACACTGATAATATAATAAACAGCACATGGTCTGTCTTTCCACATGCTGTTTGCCCAAACTGAACTCTAACTCTAACAAGTCTAGTTCTCTTTGTTTCTTAAGCCTTTGCTGCACAATTTCACATCTTCATGATCAGATGAGAAGGATGATGAAGGACTGGGATTTGAGCATTGACCTTACAAGCTAACCCCTTTTATTTTAACACTCCGTGCGTGACAGTCTGGCCTTCTTCTGATCTTTTGACCTTAAGACCATTGAGAGAAGCCAAGAGGCAGAGGGTTTACAGCTGAGGCCTTGGCAACATGAACATGTAAGCACAGCAACTTTAGATGACACATTATAGCATCTGTGGCCCAGATACAGTACAGAAAGAGTAGTAATCCCTGCTGAATTTCAAATTACAGTATATTGGATCACAACTAAAATAATGCAAAAAAAAATTTCCTTACAGTGTTGACCTGTCCTTTTGTTCAGACTGGCAATCACTTTCTCTTAAGATGCAAATGACTGTTATGAAACATTCCCAAAACTCTAATCTGAGAGTAAATAGACAAAAAAACAAAACTGTGAAAGTCTTGAAAATAAAGAACATCTCATTTTTCTCATTTGCGCTTTTAAAATTCCTCCCACAAAATTAAGACCCCTGTGATCACTAAGTACAACCCAGTTACCCTTGAGTTTGAACATAACGTCTATGCTGCAGCACAATAGAACAGGGTGTTAAATCTTATATATAGTCTATATGTGACAGTCCCATACCCTCACTCCGCTGCACATGCGCTGGTGATAGACACACACCTCTGAAAGCGCAGCCCTTTTGGAGACAACAGTGTGAGCTTCTGCACGCTCGCACAGGAACGAGGGCAGGGATGGAGGCATAGAGGTGCTGGAGGGATGGCTGATTAAAAGTGAAGGGTCATGGTCTTTCTGGTAAATGTCACCCGCTCAGGAAGAGAGTGATTTGATCCCTTGCTCCGGCTCTCTCTCTGTCTCTGTCTGTGGCTGGTGAGAAGGTCAAAGTTAGACAAGCAAGCCTACTCTAAATTTCTTCCTCTGAGGACAGATCTGATGTGGTCATTCCTTTGCACACTCCATATGGGCTTCATAAAGTGCCGGAAAGCACCTCAACTAGAAATGGAATTGCAAATGAAGGTGAAAAGCTTGAAGGCATAAGCAGAGTGATTGCACTGTTTATGCACACTGATGCAAGCTCAGATACAGTTTATGCCAAGAGAGCTGAAATAATAATATAAGTAGAATATAAGAAATAATAATCAAACATCTCTCTATTGCTCTACAAGCTTTCTGAACTAAGAAGTGCAGGTTTTTATGTAGTACAGCCTTACAGAGGATTAGAAGCAGGGAATTGTTTAAACAGTGAGGCATTGACCTTGACATTATGAAGGGGCGGGCCAATTAAGTGTTAAAGTCAAAGGGGCGGGGCTAAGGCCATCACACCAGACATAAATTGTGAGTGGGCCTGAGCTCCCTCCTCACTCACACAGCTCCTGGGACGGGCAGAGGCCACTCACACAAGGTAACAAAACCTTCTACCTGCTTGGGTGTTCAAGTACTTGGTAAAGTATTTTTCCACCTTTAACTACTTTAAAGTTTCTTTAACTTCATTTCCATGGGTCGTCTTTAGTTGAAACGACTTGGTTTTGGATTTCCAGAGTTGGATAACTCTGGAACTAATAACTCCTAATGTCCAAGTTCATGCATGTTATTTATGTTCCCTTGGGCAAATCTCTTGAAGGGGTGTGCAGTTAAAGCTGACATTTAAGCCCCTTTTTGTCCAGACCCCTGAATTGGCCCAATGTCTCATAATACTGCATCTGAATATGAGCCCAGCTCTCTATTGGGATTTGTACTTTCTTCTGGTGTGACTCTTCATGCAGTTTGCTTTGCCCAGTTGATAAGCAGCACCTGTGCACTAATGAATCCTTTCCCTTCATTGCAGCGGACAAGACCAAAGCAGGCAGAATGGTTAAAGTTGGCATCAATGGGTAAGCCCTCCTGCACTTTCATTTGTGTTTTTAAATGGTTAACATCTAGAGATCCTTGTCAGTGTGGGTTTGTTTGTTTGTCTGTCCTTTTTTTCAATGTAACTCTCTTGTTTAAAAAGTGCAACCCCCCCCCCCCCCCACCTCCCAAAACCACCACTTTATCTAAGCATTAACTGATATGAAAGTCTGACTTTCTGAGGAACACCCAGTTAACCTGCTGAAGTTTCACTTTAGTCCATTTGCCCTGTTATACTGGAGGTTACCTGGGAGCACTGGGTTGCATTAACCACTTCTATGGGTTTTTGAGCAATCTGTTTGCAAAACGGGTGCTGTCGTCATCCTGACGTGAAATGCTGCTAAAAGCTTGCTCCATGCTTATGTTTCCGAATCCCCTTTCTGTTTGCCAAGGATCAAAGTTTGCCTTTTGAAAGCTGCCTGTACCCCCTCAACAGACGTGGGTTTACCATACCAAACGGGTGACTCCACACTGTGGTGAATGACAGAACTGTCTCTGATGCCAGCTGTCGTGCCCTTAAACACAGGCATGTTGCGTAATAAGAAATGTGAGCCTTCCACATAGCACGGAGGTCGTGCACATTCATTTACAGTAAGCTACACACAATTGGGGCCCAGATGGTTTTAGGATGCATTTTGAAGGTACATATAAGCTTCACCCTTTGGATCACTTTAATATTGGTGGCAGTGGACTTGGCAGTCTTGACTGCTCCACTGCAATCCTGCTGCTTAATCAGTTTTAAGGGGGTGTCTGCGTGTTTGTCTGCTCGTGCTTCTGGAAGTTATTGGGTAAAGTCCAGGGTTAAACAGTAACTAGTTCTTGATTAAATGTTTCCTTCACTGCTCTTACTCCAGTGCAGGACTTTAATCCTGAGTTCAACTTGTGCTGTTTTCATGCAAAAGTGCCCGGTTGACGTTTGAGACATGCATGCCCCTATCTTATCAGAAAGGAAACTGCAGATTGTCCATCTCCTTCAGTCATGAAGGAACTAAATCTTGCTCCAAATTCCACTGCTCACACCTCCCTGCATATCCTTAGTAGTTACATGCTGCCCTTCCACCCACAGTGTGCATGAAGTCACTCCAGAAAAGCCATTTCAAGTATGTTTATTGCGCTTGGTGCCACAAATAAAGGCTGGCTTCTGTAATTCAAAACCACATGTTGGTGAAAAGGGTATGTTGTATTGTCATGATCTTAAGCTTGACGTTTACTCCATGAACGCAGGTTTAGTGATGGTCTTCAGCCATTGGGTTTGAAGGTGAGAAGGCTGCCTTTGAATAGACTAGTAAGTGCACAGTCCTTATGTAGTGAGGGGAGGTACGGTTGTGGAAATAGAAATGGTCCAATGACTGCTCATAGAGTAGGGAATTACTCTTCCTTTGAACTTAGCAGTGTAGCTGTTCCGCCATCTAGTGGCAGGCAGTGCATCTGCAAGACCTTTTCGTACAGCATTATTTTTGTTGCTGAGTCCTTGGATTTAAGGTTCTATCCAGTTGCATTAAGTGTAGGGCAAAGCTGCTTTATTTACTAATCAGGTTTAATGCATGTTATCTGAATTTGACGGTTCAGTGTGCATAAGATTCTGATTTGCCAGCATTTTCTTTTTACAGGCCTGTTAACCTTTTTGATGAGTTACATATTTAACTCAAGATTGCTTAGTTTCCTTCTACTGTTTAATGATGGCCCAAATGCATCTTCTGTGAACCTAGTTATGAGCAAGTTGTTTTGGGAACACTTGAATGTGTTAATAGTTCTCTAGAGCTAAGTTAGGGGTCACTGACCATAATATGTCTGCTTTTTTCAGATTTGGCCGCATTGGCCGTCTGGTGACCCGCGCTGCCTTCCATTCCAAGAAGGTGGAGGTTGTGGCCATCAATGACCCTTTCATTGATCTGGACTACATGGTAAGTCTACTTGTCTGGACTGTAGACTTGATTGCACCTAAGGGCTATTTTAACAGTTTTACAGTGTAAGACTAGGCTTAACCCTTTTGAATGAAACTAACTTTGATTTCCTTGGACTGTAATGGTTTCATTCAGGAATCAGTTTGGCGCCACTTAATGGGTTTAAGGTGTTGTACGCCCTTGATTTTAAACCTGACCCATCCTCTTTTGTCTGCCTAGGTGTACATGTTCAAGTATGACTCCACCCATGGAAAGTTCAAGGGAGAGGTCAAGGCTGAGGGTGGCAAGCTGGTCATCAATGGACAAGCAATCACTGTGTTCAGCGAGTGAGTTGCTTGTGTTTTATTTGTGCAGATGAGACTGTACACTGGTTTTGTCTTGCTCTTATTCTCACTACGTGCCCTTCTACCCTGTAGGAGAGACCCAGCCAACATTAAGTGGGGGGATGCTGGTGCTACCTATGTTGTGGAGTCCACTGGTGTCTTCACCACTATTGAGAAGGCCTCTGTAAGAAACCTTTAAAACAGAACTTAAAGGAACACATTTCTAGTTAACATGTATCTTGAACTTGTTCCTCCTTCCCTTGTCCTCATTAGGCTCACTTGAAAGGTGGTGCCAAGAGAGTCGTCATCTCTGCCCCCAGTGCTGATGCCCCCATGTTTGTCATGGGTGTCAACCATGAGAAATATGACAATTCCCTTAAAGTTGTCAGGTAAGGATTTCCTGTTCATGGTGTAACTTGTCTGAGCTTTTGTACTTGCATTCAGAAGCCAGCAGGGGGCATTATTCACTTGTGTATTGCCCCTCCCCTTAATACAGTGCTTCTCTACATCCTACATATGAATGCAATGTGTAAATGTATGTCCTGAATATTGTAACTGACTTCACTGTCTCCCTATTCATAGCAATGCCTCTTGCACTACCAACTGTCTGGCTCCTCTAGCCAAGGTCATCAATGATAACTTCGTAATCATTGAAGGCCTTATGGTAAGAGATTAAACATGGATCAAAAGGCTTAGATTTAGGATATACAGAGAATCAAAAGCTCTTTCCTGGATTTGACTACATTTGTTTGCCCTGTCAGAGCACTGTCCATGCCATCACAGCAACCCAGAAGACAGTTGATGGTCCCTCTGGCAAACTGTGGAGGGATGGTCGCGGTGCCAGCCAGAACATCATCCCAGCCTCCACTGGTGCTGCCAAGGCTGTCGGAAAAGTCATTCCTGAACTCAATGGGTTGGTTCCATTCTCCATCCTTAGCTTGGATTTAATTTGGCAATCCTCATGTGATGCTTTTAATGCACAAATGAAGTCCTGCAGTAAACTGTAATGCAGCACTGAGAAATTGTGCAAGACTCAATTTCAGTAAAGCTAAAAATGAAAGCCATTTTCAGTATTTGTGCAAAAGGTCTCAATTTCTTTTCCCTTTTTTTATTTATTTATTTATTTATTTTTCCCTCTCCCCCCCCCCTCCCCTCCCTGGTACATAAATGTACCAAACCTTCACTTCTCGTTTCAGCAAACTGACCGGTATGGCCTTCCGTGTCCCCACTCCTAATGTTTCAGTGGTTGACTTGACTGTCCGTTTGGAGAAGCCTGTGAGTAATGGGAGCGTCTGCTGCACTTGCTCTTAGATGGTTCATTCACTCATGTGAAAGTTCAATTCATCAGACTTCTGTGCTCACTAAACTAATGCTGACCTTGGTGGGTAAATGGAATGAACCTAAATGGGGGGGGAACCCATGAAGTTCCAACTTGGTTCTGTGTAACTATGAGCATGGCAAACAAACCCTTGAACCTTCACATCATGGTGAGCCCCTGTGGTGAGGGTTTTGATTACTCCTCCTGAAGGGGAGTCAGGTTGATTGCATGCATGTGGAGTAGGAGTGGCCTAAAATAAGCATTCTAAAGCTTTTCTTGCTCCTTACTCAGGCCAAGTATGATGACATCAAGAAAGTGGTCAAGGCAGCTTCTGAGGGAGCTATGAAGGGCATTTTGGGATACACAGAACACCAGGTAAGTATTGCAAAACTTTCACTGCTTCATTGATTTCAATTGAACTTTTGGAGAATTCCAGTTTCATGAACTGGTATCAAATGGGTAGCACAGACTGAGCATTGCAATCTACAGATTCAGTTAATTGTCCATAGAACTGAGTAATTGCACATGAAAATGTCATTCCTTGTGCAGTTAACGTGCTTGGTCAATGTGGTGAGTTTGAGTAGCTGAAATTGTGCCGTGTGGGGTTTTTTTTTTTTTTTTTTTTTTTTTTTAAAAAAGGGGAACTAATGGAGGGGGCAGAACATGGTTGAATTACTGATGTATCGTGTTCTGCTGCTTTTGGTGAATTTGGACAGAAAAACAATATTGAGTCTACAAGGATGATTCAAGCAGTTTTGATTGGTGGGGGTGATTCCCTCCCAGAAGAGGGCAACATTTTTAATTGCTTGCCTCTACTGATCCACCTTAAATCTCACAGGTGGTGTCCACAGACTTCAATGGTGATGAACGCTCCTCTATCTTTGATGCTGGTGCTGGAATTGCCCTCAACGATCACTTTGTCAAGCTGGTGACATGGTATTTATATTTAATCTTTTTGATTACATTTTTTTTTCATTCCTCTGAGCTGCTTTTTCTGACTTGGGTTTTGTTTTTTCTTCCTTCCTAGGTATGACAATGAGTTTGGATATAGCAACCGTGTCTGTGACCTGATGGCACACATGGCCACCAAGGAGTAGATGTCCTATTGAAACGAATTGCATATCCTCCCTCCCGATTTACTGAACAACTGTTTGAAGTGCCATGCTCTGATCTGAAGACCAATGTGTTCTTTTTTTATATGGAAATGCCCTGTTCTGTGTGAGGTATGTAGTGGATACTGAAACGTTGAAGGAGTCTGTCTTTACACCTTGACAGAATAAAGTCCTCTGCTGTGACATCTTGTTTCTGTGTCTTGTGTAACCACATGAGCATGTCAGTATTGGAACCCCCCCCCCTTAGTAATCATGGAGTTTCTCTTGGTCTAGTCACAATTGAGAGTAAAGAACAGCCAGATTAAATTTAGTTAAAGTAAGAAATGGAGATGTAAAGAAGTTCCTTGTGCCACAGATTTTCAAATTGCCATGACCTGCACTATGTCAATGTTTGGACACCAGTTTATCCAATGGTTCCTCTTAAATTAAGGGTATTAAAACTGGATTTGACACTGCTCCACAACAGTTGCATTAGTGTGGCCAGTTACTGTTTGCATGGTTACTTCTAGAGAACAGAACCCATTAAACTTGTGCTTTTGATGGAGCTACTTCATTCCAGAATTCTATTGCTGGGCTCGACTTTAATCAATACTTGCCATCCATGTCTTTCCCTGGGTCTGTATTTTAGTCTGTGGGTCCCGTTTTGTTCCTGAACGTGAGAATGGGGACACGACCTGAGGGTTGGGGTTGGTTGGTTTTTTTTTTTTTTTTTTTTTTTTTTTTTTTTTTAAATTTCAAGTTTCTGGTTAAGATCTTCATGTTTTAATTCTAACAAGTGAGGACTAGGCAACTGGTTCAGCTTCTCTCCCCCTCTGTCCCAGTTCAATACTAAGCCCATCAGTACCCAACTGTAACACTCCATTAATAATGCACCCTGGCATGTCCAGGACATCAGCTTATCTCCTTTATGAAATATACACATCAATGTTATTGACATCGGAGTTAAAGGGGAATGCAAGCTTGCTGGAGCGCACACATCTACTCAGCTTGTATCTAGGCTTGACTGAAGTGGAACACTGGCGCAGAACTATAACAGCCAAATTAATTCTTTAAGGAAATTAATTCTTAAACTGAAAAATCATACATATGCTGCCAGTCATAATGTGTAATGCCATTTGGGTATTACTCTTACCTTGAAAATACTCTGGCAAAACTGTTATTCATGTAACAGATTGTTTGAATATAATGTATACATACACACACATTTACACATTAATAAACCTAATCTTAACAATAAACATCAGTTTTTGTGCCAATAACGGGTAAAACCCACTTGCTCTACAGGTCTCACATTTCACAGTGCTTCACAACATTCACAAGTCTGTGGTCCCTTGTCATATTGATAAAAACATCTACCTTGAATATTAATGCTAAGCTCTTTTAAGCTCCTCTCCCATTTTTTTTCTAAGAAAGAGGACTGGGGGATTATGTCGCTGCTATACAGTTGCAGTCCTGCTCTGGGAGCCTTCACTCATGTAATTATATTTCAATGTCTGACACCTTACTCTACTCTTATGGATCAACAAGTGCTCTGCGTGCCAACAGTCACTATCTGGAACTGGGTCCAAATGACATTCATTACGAGGCCTCCAACCCATACCCACCCGTAAAGAGTCAGAAACCTTGCCTAGGGCAATGGAACAGAGAGTGAGAGATGGAGGAGGGCAAAAAGCCTCTGAGCTTTCCATTAATTCTCCATTTCTCTCTGTGCACACACATGGACTGATCAGTCTCCTGCTAGAGTGAACAGTGCAAAGCTGATTTGTTACTCTGCTGTGAAGAAAGCAGAAGTAGACCACAGTATTGGATTAATATTGGTGAGTCACTCAGCAGAAGGTGAGTAAGTCTTTTACCCTCTGCAGCATTGCACTGCCTGGTGATGATGAAGGTACCTGGGTTTTTCAGTTGTTAGACTTCAACTTAACATTCAGAGTTAAGCTACAGATCCAACTGATACTGAAGTGCTTGAGGGTTATTTTCTCTCAATGCATCTCTTTTCTCTCGTCTCCTCCTCTCATCATGTTTCTTATCTTCTTTACTCTTCTCTCATCTCCTCTACTCATGTCTGTTTTCTTTCTTACCCTCTTCTGTCCTCTCTTTCCTCTATCACATCTGTCTTCTCTCTGCTTCCTTTCATTTCTCTGAATGTCTCTTTTCACATCTATTTTTCTTCTCTTCTTTCATATTTTTTTCTCTGTGAATGTCTCCTCTTCTTACCTCTTGTATTCTTCTCTATTCATTCCTCTGAATGTCTCTTTTCTTCTCTCATCATGTCTATTCTCTTCTTTTCTCTCATCACATTTATTTGTTCTCTCTTCTCTTCTAAATGCCTCTTGTCTTCTTCTGTTATTAAAAGCTTAGTAACAGTTTGATGAGTTTATTTATTGAGTTCTGATGTAATATGGGATCTGAGCTCTTTTGATTGTTAAAAATATGCTATAAACACATTTCAAAAGACTCTGTCTCAAAAGGCTCGCTCTCAATCAGTTCTCGCTCATGCTCTTTGATCTTTATCATTTGATTTATCATGGAATAAAAATGTAAATATTTCATTTTGATATTGTTATTTGTATGTATTTATTTTTGAAACACGTTTCTGAATAGGAGCACTGCAAGTATCTATTTATCTATACATCTAGCCTACATATAAACTGTTTAGAGTTATTGTTTTTTATTGGATCTGGTTCATTGGTTTGATTTGCCACACTGTCACAGGATCGGCTCAGAGAAGAATACAGGTCTTGTGTTGTGTTGTGCTGGTAGTTGTTGGCTGTGTTCTTCCTGAAAACAAGGCCACAGTCTCAGCTTTTATTACTCAATATGTGTCCCTGTCTTTGTCAGCAGCTCATGTCTGGAGGAGTCAATCATTCTTGGAGGGGCTCTGTCTCTCACCCTTCCTCCATCACTCCTTCATTTCACTCACGCCTCACCCCCTCTACTGACCTTATAGTAGCCATCATTCTCATCATTACAGGTAAGTCTATCTATCTATCTATCTATCTATCTATCTATCTATCTATCTATCTAGTCAGCTTTGTACAACAGGTTCATTATTATCATTGTGTGACACACACGCACACACACACACACACACACACACATTAGCTGTTTGACCTGTCAGTCTTTACACACAATATGATGTTTTGTTACTTTCATGGAACATCCTCCACTTTCTCTGGACTGATGTCCCTTTCTCTTGTTCTGTCTCTCAGGGATAGTGTCTGTGACGGGGAATGGCATGGTGTTACTGATTCATAGCCGGAAGAGGAAAAAGCTGAGGGTTCATGAGTTGATGACCATAAATCTAGCTCTGTGTGATTTTGGCTACAGCCTGCTGGGGGCACCATGTGTAGTCATCTCTAGGTACCTTTATAGTTTAAATTCCTTTGAAACGTGTTTTCATCCCTCAAATATAGTACAGTAATACACTACGTGGACGAAGTATTGGGACACCTGCTCATTCAATTTGATATTTCCACAGTTAAATCTTCATGTAGACTACATCTGTGGAGTTTAATCTGATGGTAAATGTAGTAGATCATACCCAGAACATAAAAGGCATAAAATCCACAGACCCTCCAAGGTGATCTGTACTTGAAATAATTACCTTATTAATTTATCAGTTTAATCAGTTTATTTTAATTTATACATTTTTTAATTAATTTATCATTAATCTCTCTTTCTCTCTCTCTCTCTCTCTCTCTCTCTCTCTCTCTCTCTCTCTCTCTCTCTCAGGTCAATGGATTGAGAAGAAGCATGTATCTATGTCCATTGCTCTTGTGTGGGCTTATACTCTTGTCTGGGCCTCTCTCCCTGTGTTTGGTTTTGGCAGTTATGGCCCTGAGCCATATGGGACCAGCTGCAGCATAAACTGGTATGGGCATTCACTTTTAGATTATGTCCTATGTCCCATATATCCACTAATCCAGCTCTACATAAATGTAGTATTCTTCATTAATTAGTTCCTGGTGGCACTAATAGTTAAATAAAACAAATATAAGGACATCAATTTCAAACACTTTTTGGTTACATTCATACACATAAACACTTTTATTAAGAATTAAAGCCACTGTATATGATTCTGAAGAATGACTGTTGATATTTGAAATCAACAGCAAAACAAACACAAGCTCCTCTCCCAAATTCATTCACCTTGCTTACAGACCAAAAAACAAGCACAAAGCCTCTGTTGTTGATTGGCTGAAGTCGTGGTGTGTTTCTCTGTCCAAGTCACATTGTTTCCCATTTACCAAGTCAGGCCTGAGTATGAACATTGGACTTTTTGTGTAGAGCACAAACAGACTGGAGCTAGTGACCCATGACGATACACTGACTGAATTTTACAAAAAGTATGAATGAAATCATATACAGTGTACTATAGTATATACATCATATACCTCAATCAAGACTAATCAGATGGTAACAGATTAAACAATGTTTTTCTTTTATGTTTTAAAGAGATGATGCAGTTATTATGATCTTACATTGGGATTCATTTAATTGTTCATGTGATCTATTAATGAAGGGTTAATTTTTCAGCCTATGTTAAAAAATACCTCTTGTGTGCAGGTGGAGAATAAAATCATCTCTGAATGACAGAATCTACATCTATCTGATCCTTCTAATGTGCTTCATCATGCCTACTGTCATCATCCTCACGTCTTACATTGCTATCCTAATCATGGTGAATAGAAATAATTATTTAAAAAAATAACAACAATGCAGAGAGTCAGAATGAAATTTGCACAAAAATATGCTTGAGTCATATAATTTTATAACTTTTAAACAGTCTAACAACCAGTCCAGCTAACATCTGTCAGCGTACATTGTCCCTGAGCGTCAGCTTTCTGAATTCTGCTGACATGAGCAACATATCAGAAAATACAAAACTACAGTCATGTAAAAATGTTAAGACACCCCATGTACATGTTTTTTTTTGTACATGACTTTTTTAACATATTATATATAAACATCAACACATGAAACTGAAGAAATGTCTTTTAAAACTCATCTGCAAAATGTAATGAACAGAAGTGCATTTTTAGTGAGGACTCCCTATGTCCTAATAGCTGGTATTTCCTACTTTGGTTAAAATTATTTCCTATAACCATCTACTGAAATCAACTGGAAGACAGATATTCCCTTTATTTCAGCTATGCAACGTTTCAGCATAAGACTTTGTATAGATGGCCTTACAGTTTCTTCAAGCCCCCTCTGATACCCTAAAGATTTCGGTTTCTATGATGGAGAACTCTCCAGGTCCTGCTGCAGTGAAGCAGTCCCAAACCATAGTGCTTTCACTCACATGCTTCACAGTTAGTATGATGTTTTTTTGCTCACAAGCTATGCTTGGATTGCATCAAATATGTCTTCTGTTACAGTGCCCAAATAATCCAACTTTGGATTCATCTGTCCAAAGCACATTGTTCCATATGTTCTGGTCCTTTCTATGTGCTCCGGCAAACTTTAATCTTGCCCTGAAGATTTTTTATTTTTTTTGACAGCAAGGATTTTCTCCTTACATACCTCCCATAAAATTAAAAGTCGCAGTCTCTTTCTGATTAGATTTCTGCACTTTGACATTAACTGTGGCAAGAACTACCTGTAAGTCCCATCATAACATTTTAGGAGGGTTGGAGACTTCTTTATGCACCTTGCTATGATGGACTGGCCGGCCCATGCAGTTGTTTTAAATGTTCCTCTCTTGTAAATTATTTTCCAGCAGGGAAATGTCTGATACTTAATTGTTATTAAGATCTTTTAAAACCAACAGCCTACATTCTGAAGGCCTCAGACAGCTCTTTGGATCTGGCCATTGTGATACCACTCACTTCAACATCCAAGAGCAAACCTAACTAATGTCTGAGGTGTAAGTAAAGAAGGACCTCTTTGAACTATGGTCTAATCATTTGTAGCTCATGTGTTGCACCTTATACTATTTTTGGCCTTTTATGAAGTTATATACGATGTGGTGGTATCCTAACTTTTCCACATATGTTAGACATATATATATATATATATATTATATATATATATATATATATATATATATATATATATATATATATATATATATATATATATACATTAAATGTGTTCATGGGATGTTCTCACTTTTCCATAACTGTATGATTGTTAGCTTGATAGAGATTTTCTTAGTTAACATATGTAGAAGAAATGTTTGTACTTTTGTAGGTTTATCGCTCTGGTCGCACCTTGGCCTCCATTTCCTCATCTTCTGTCAGCCATGGCAGCAGCAAAGACCTGCGTCTTACAAAGGTATCTCTGTGCTCCTAAAAGTAGATAAAGAGACCCAAATCAAACAAATGATTATTACAAAGTATTCAGAAACATAGTAATTTAGTTGTAGTTATTGCTGCACACAGGGGATTGAATCAGGTACTGAATGCAAAGGTTCACATACAATTCACAGATGAAGTTTTAAGAATCTGGTAAAGTTGTAAATCAAATTTGCACAGAAATATCATAAATCATAAAATTTCAAGCACCATTGTGTTTTAGAAACTCCAATTTAGTGTAATGTAGCCATGCAATATTGTTATATTGCCTGTGGGGGGTTTATTTATTTTTTAGAAATGATGATTTTTACTCTCAACTTTTCCTTATTTTTCATTGTATAGATAGCAGCAGTGGTGTGCTCCTCATTTCTCATAGCGTGGACACCATATGCCATCGTTTCCTTCTATTCTGCTTTCACCATCAAGGATGAGCAAGAAGAGCCCGGAGGAGCTGGCATGGTGACTGGAATACCAGGAACAGGAATGGGACATCCCAGTGGTGAATTGTTGGACTACTTCAGCTTGCACTCCTTCATCAACTGGACATCCACAGAAAACTATGGAGATATGTATGACTCCTGGAGGAATGTGACCCCACACCAGTATGGATATGACAGGTCTACAGTGGATTCTGATGCTGATGGAACAGAACATCAGAGTCACCTGCCTGGCTCCAGCCTGAGGCCTGAGGTCACTTTGATCCCTGCCATTTTTGCCAAGTCACACTGTATGATTAATCCTTTCATATACCAGATCATGAATCGTGATTTCAGGGAGGACGTCTATGACATGTTCTGCTGGGGAAGGGAAAATGAAAAGAGAAGGAGACGAAGAGGAAGAGGAAGGAGTGATTTTGATGGTGAGGAATGACATTTTTCACATAGAGAAATTTTTATTTAATGTTAGAACCACTTTTGTAAAAGATTTGTGAGTGTGGAAAACATTTACCTCGACTTCTTTAAACATTTAATATGTTTCTCACAAATACACTGAAAACCAAAAAGACTTTTGCCATGAGCCATAGAAGCTAAAGAATGCTGCACTGACCTATGGGATATGCATGTGGGGCCTCTTGCACCGAATGTGGATGTGATTTCTACTTATCGGTTCGCATGGACAAATCTACCCAGCTGCTGCCAGTCTACATCATGATCCATCATCATACCACCCACTGAACTGTCCACTGTGGGTGGTAATGCCTTCTATGCTGTGGATTGAGAAATGTTACGGGTTAACTTCAGAAACGAAATGTCCCATCCCTCTGTCACATTCAAAGTTATAAATTAGGACAGCTCATTAAATATTTAGTTCTTTATTAAGAAACATAAATATATATTCGATCTAATGTATAGGTAATGGTGGTTGTTTTACCTTTGCAAAAACAATGAAGATTTGAATGCCAATTCCTACTGAAGAAAAAGTTAGGACACCTTGTGCCCCAAAAGCTGATATTTCCCCCTTTGATTGAAATATCCTCAATTACACATTTTTTATAACCAGTTTTCTATAACCTGACATAGACTGAGAGATAGTGTTTTTCCACACCTCCACCAGAATTGGTTCCTCTGTGTGATGTTTGAGAGGTTTGCATGCAATGCCTGTTTCAAAACTATGGCATTTCGACCTCCATGTTTTCACAGTTGGTATACATATTTATCTTATGTTTTTGTGCTCAAATGCTGTTTGCATAAACATGTCTTCTGTTATGGTGCCCAAATTAATCAACTGGTCTTTGTCTAGGTGTTCCCTGGTAAACTCTCTTGTAAATTATTTTCCTGACAGTGAAACAGCTGATTTTGAGTTGTTTTGACATCTTTAAAAATCCCTTCCCAGATTCATATGCATCATTTGGTGATACTGTACAATCAAGAGCTAACCAAAATATGTCTGAGGTTTAAATAAAACAGCCTCCTCAAAAATCCTCTATAATAGTCTAATCAATTGTAGCTGATGTGCTTTGATTTGTGGCATTTTAAGTAGTAACAATTGTGGGAAGGTCCAAATGTCATTATATTACAAGATTGTTAAAGTTGAAGATGACATTTCTGTATATTTAAATATCTTAAAAGGGACAGGTTTTAGGGGGTGTTCTAATTCCTTTATTTTTTTTTAGCATTGTGCTATCATTTGCATTTTCAACACATTTCAACATTTTCCATCTCCCTCTCTTTCACGCACAGGTTTCCATAGCAGCATCAGTCTCTCTTACTCCCACATCTGGAAGAGGAAAAGCACAGAGACCTCACAAACTTCTGGAGAGCATGGGAAAAAAGAGGAGGATATGAAGAAAGAAAAAGGACCGGTGCAGCCTTACAGCCCACAGACAAGTGTGAACAGGGAACAAGGGAGCAAAAGACAGAACTTGAATGATAAAGTGGAATCCACATCCAGCAGCTGTGAGGACTGATTACAGAAAAAAGTGTATTTAAGTCTATTTAATCCATTAATTAATCAATCTATTTTGCCCTCATGTGCTTGAAATGTAGCATAGAATTGTATATGTTCCCTGTTTCTTTTACGTGGTGTCCAGCACAGTTATGTGATTTCCCTGTCTGAACACACTTCTTTCAGCTCATCTGCTCATTGTCACATTTATTTGGTGTGTTTGAAAAAAAAAATATATATAAAAAATGTACATCCCTGACCCACCAGAACTGGAACTGAAGACCCCTGGCCTAGAAAATCCCTACCTTCTGGATTGTCATGGATGTCATACTTGGATTCAGTAATATGCTGATACAAAATATGCTAAACAGGCACTTTTCCCACATTTCACATAATATAGCTTAAGCAGATCTGAAAAATTTATTTTAAATATGTCCATTCTGTATGTGCAAATACGTCCTATGACAAAATATTACAAATTAGTGTTTGAATAAAATTTTGTCCTATAATAATCCCATTTATTGTGTGCTAAATCTGTTCTCTTGTCCCTTTTAATAATTATTCAGTATTGTATTTTGTATTTTATACAATGTTTTGTACATGTAGTAAATAAACACTGCTCAATGTACTTCCTCCTGTGTGTATAGCTAAAAAAAATAACACATAATTCATTTTTTTTTTAACATTACAATATTTACATTTATTTAGCAGCAGTTTAGGCTCAGACACCCAGCCATTCACTTTCAGACTAAAAAGAATGTTTCTCCTTAGACTAATTACACAATTACAAAAAAAGGCAGCCAATCGAAGTCAGTTTTATGTCTCAAAGGCACAGTTCAAAAACAGACGAATCAAGTGAATCAGTGTTGATATTGCAATGCTGTTTCAACGTTATCAGTTTAATTACTCATGACCCTCGTTCATCTATCATTTCTACTTTTCCATCCCTCTATAAATGTAAATATATGTTCTTAATACGTAATTTAAAAAATATATATTCAATTAATGTTAATTAATTATTGCAACACAATATTTTGTTAACCTTTTAACAACATTAAACATTATTTAAAATGGATTGACTTTAGGGAATAAATTATATGCTAATATGCTGTTTATAGGCACGACCCCTTCCTGCACTACACTCCTTTCCTTTCGAAACAGTGATTATTTCATTAATTCTCCATAACTTCTACATCATATACGCTATTTTCCCAAGAGCGTGATTGTGACTTGAATAATTACCCCAAAACTAATCCGAACCGAAACTATTACGTTAGATATTACGGTCCTTTAATCCCACCTTCTGTATTCCGACATGAACGTCTGTGATTGGCCCTCGGGACCACCGCACATCAAAGCGACAGACTACCGACCAATCATATCGCGCGGTGGGCGGGACGGTTGGAAATCCTGGTGGTAAACAGTAAACACCGGCTCTCCCGCAGTGCATTTTCTGTTGCTAGGCAAGGAAGCAGGGAGGCGCGCGTTCAACGCAGGAACATCATCATCAACCATCCTTATTTCCGTCCTGTCCACTACAGTCCATCGTTTGGGCGAAGCCTGCGTGGAGTTTGCGCTCATCCTCCCTGCGTGTGTTTGTGTTCGTGTGTGTTTGTGTGCGTGCGTGTGTCGGGAAGCCCGCAGAGGCTGTTCCGTGCAGTGCTGGGGCTGATCTTCGTGCAGCACAGGGCGGTGTTCATGCCAGATCTGCAGCGTGCGAGCTTTCCGTGCCGCAGCATGAATCCGTGGCTGGGAGAGCAGGGTGAAGCCGCAGCTCCGGACTCGCCCTCTGCTCTGTTCCCTGACCCCTCCTTCCTCCTGGCCGAGCCGCAGCCCCCCGTTCCGGGCCAGGACGGCGGGACCGAGATGTCAGCCCTGGCTCCAGTCAGCGCTTCTCGCCTCCGGACCCTTCCTCCTCACCACCACCCCCCCGCCGCCGCGGCGCTGCGCAATGACCTGGGCTCCAACATCAGCGTCCTGAAGACCCTCAATCTGCGCTTCCGCTGCTTTCTGGCTAAAGTGCACGAGCTGGAGAGGCGCAACAAGATCCTGGAGAAGCAGCTCCAGCAGGCTCTGGAGAGCAACGGCAGCGAGGAGCCGGGCCCGCGGGCGCAGAGCAAGGAGAGTGCGGTCCAGACCGGCTTCGTGGGGCCCATCCCCGTCCGGCCCTCGTCACTACCCTTTCAGAACACCAGCAGCCCCTCCGCGAGGAGGCCCACCGTGCTGTTCACGCCCCCACTCGCCGCCGCGCTGCAGGCCCGCAGCACGAACCCCACCATCACCCTCAGCGCTTCAACGCCCACCGAGCCGGCGGCCGCCAACACCAACAACTCCAACAACGCCCCCAATGTCAACAGCTCGGGCCCCAATCCCCCTCCCCGGTTCCTGCCCGGCACCATCTGGTCCTACAGCCCCAGCCGGAGGTGGGGAGGGGGCTCAGAGAGGGTCACCAGCCCTGGGGTGTCGTGGGTGCACCCCGACGGAGTGGGCGTGCAGATAGACACCATCACCCCTGAGATCAGGGCGCTCTACAACGTGCTGGCCAAAGTCAAGAGGGAGAGGGATGAGTACAAGCGCAGGTGATGTGCATGGGCTGCATGAAAGGGAAGTGCATGTGCTCTCTGGGCCTGGATCGGGTCACTAAAGCAGTGACCTCAGAAAGCCTGCATGTTCAAGTGCTTTTTCCTGCTCCCACAACACACCTGATTCAACGAATCAGCTCATTCACAGTTGGGCTGGGTTTGTTAAAGCAGGGATTCCACTGAAATGTGAAGGACAGGGGGTCTTCAGGACCATGGTTGAGAAACACTGCTGAAACACTGTACATTGTCATAGTATTATATATACTAGTGGGGTATTGCAGAATGTAGTATATTGCACTGTGCACTATATTGTAGTGGTATATGTAGCCTACCAGGGGATAGTGGTAGTATATTATAGTATGCCAGTCAGAGCCATTCCAGACTTCCCTGGGCCCTAAGCAAAACTCTCATAAGAGGCCCTTCCCTTCATTAATTTCATTCATCTGGAGCCTCCATTAATTCTATTCAACTGTGGACCCCCTTTTGATATTTTTATTAATTTCATTAGACCACCAGGGACCCCCAATTAATGACAGTCTAGCTCTGATGGCAGGATATGACCTTTAATATACTTCCATACTGTTGCAGTATTACTAGAACAGCTCAGTAAGCCAGATAAAGCCACTCATGAGGTAACTTTACAAATATTTGAATTTTTAGTAAACCATAAAACAATGGACAGTGAAAACACAATGAAGTGATTGACTACATTCAGTAAATAGGATAATAGGTAGCAATTCCAAATGCAGCTAGACCATGACCAAGACACCTCCAGGCCAGGGTGGGGGCAGTGGTTAGGGAACCAGCCATGTCAATGGAAGGTTGCTGGTTCAAATCCCTGAACTGTCAGGGCCTGACTGAAGAGACCTTTAGCAAGGCAATTAACTCTCCAGCTGCTCCCCTGGTGCCATGGAAAGGGCTGCCCACCGCTCCGGGCTTGTGTGTTCACTGCCGCCTTGTGTGAACTCACTACTGTGTGTGTGTGTTTTACTGTGTGTGGATGGGTTGATATGCATCTTTCCTTCTATGCAGACGGGATGCATTGATATTCTACAGTGTTCTAACACTGGAATTTGCATATATACATACTTGGTGCTGAGATGTCTGGTCCAAACATGAGGTTAATGAACACATGACCTTCATTCATGGGTAGGCGATTCACTGTGAAGTCCCACACTTACTTCAGCAGAATAGTTTGCAACAATGCTATGAACCCTTTGTACATTTTATTTTCATGACCTAATCGGGTCACTCAATTCTGTTCCATAGACAGTAACTGTGCGATGTGTATGGTGCGATTTGACACTTTGTAGCTAATGGCTCTATGGCTAAACCCTGCAGAGTGCAGAACAACAGTGGACTCAGCAAAAAAAAAAAAGGCCTGAGCAGCTGCTTCAGGCAGGCAGGAGCCCCACTGTTGTCAGCATGCCTGAAACTGAGTGCAATGAGCGCTGTTCATGCTCTTGGTGCTGAGGAAAAAGCTCCTTTCAGTTGGTTCTCGCAGGGTGCAAAGCATCGGGAACCTGCAACAATAGCAGTTCATTTGGCATCCCAAATGAACTGCTCCCCATCTATGCTGGTTTAAGAGCTACAGTACTTTGACTTTAAAATTATAATCCCAGAGACAACATTGAAAGAACATATTCAGATAGACAGCAATATTATGTTGTAAGACATTCAAGTCACTGCCGATTTGTAGCATCAAATTAAGGGAGAAAGTATGTTGGCGCTTTTCCTCTGCATAGTACCTACAATACTCGACTCTACATGATTTTACTCACATTCTGGTACCTGGTTCCAGCTGGTGAAAACACCAAAGCAATGGATTTGCATACCTTTCCAAATTCTGTCTGATATTATCTGAACATGTTTTGGATTTAAAAGTTAGCTACAGTCGGCACTGTATTCAAAGAGTACTCTTTAGATTGTGACAGTCATGCAAAGTAACATTCGCTTCTGTGTCTCACTTTTTTCAATAAGACTTTATTTTCATTCTTAAACTGGAAGTGTATTTTTATTTTTGTGGGGTTAGGTTTTTGTTTTTTGTGAATGTTTTGTGTCACATTTGAGATCCAGGTACCAAGTGGACAATTTGTATTTGGAGTCGAGCAGAATAGTGTAGACGCCGTGCAGTAGCTGCAAGATTACTTTTGCCCTGTAGACTCTTTTTGCAGGTCCCATAGTGGCAATTCTGCAAGTAGAAGAGTATAATTGCTGCTTGTAAGATAGCATCCCAAGCAACCATTTATCGAATCATCAAGAACTTCAAAGAGAGTTGTTTAGGGCTTCAGGACGTCTGCTAAAGAGGAGGCAGCTATGAGATCAGGTCATCAACAGTGCATAGCTTGTTGAGGAATGGCAGAGGGCAGGTATGAGTGAATCCGAATGCACAGAAGAAGGCTTTTGGAGGTTGGCTTGGTGTCAACAATGGCAGCAAAGAAGCCACTTGTCTCCACAAAGGAGGTGTAGGGATTCGACTGCAGAGCACTGGGGTGAAGTTATTTTCTCTGATGAAGCCCCCTTCAGGCTGTTTGGGATATCTGGAAAAAAATGATTGTCAAGAGAATAAAATGTGAGCACTGCCATGAGTCCTGAGTCATGCCAACATTGGGGCAGCCTGAGACCATTCATGTGTGGCATTGCTTCTCACCCAGAGGAGTTGGATCGCTCAAAATGTTGCCTAAGAACACTGGCATGAGAAAGGAATGGTATCAAATCATCCTCCAAGACCAACTTCTGCCTGTACAAAGTCTGACTTATCTTTTCTGCCAGCTAAAACAAATCCGGCCTTCTCCATTAACATTTCTCATCAAGATGTCTCCATCTGCAGAACTGCCAGTCTGATGTGTTCGCTTGTTTCACTATTCTGAATAAACTCTAGAGACTGTTGTGGTAAATATTCAAACCAGTCTGTCTGGCACAAACAATCAGGCCACTTTGAAGATCAATGAGATGACATTTATTCTCCATTCTGATGGTTGATGGGAACATTACTTGAAGCTGCTGGCTGGTGTGTGCGTGCTTTTGATGCATCACACTGCTGCCGTGTGCTTGAGTAGATGATTAGATAATTGCATGATTAGTATGTGTGCAAGTTTTCATAAAAAGTGCCATCAACGATTTTGAAGAAAGAACTGCACAGTTCCACCAAGTTACTCCCAAAACATATAACATTGCATTTATGGCTGCTGTGAAAAGACGTCTAAACTTAAAGGGTGGGTTTGCCAGATAGGTATTAATCCTAATTTTCCTTTCAATGTAGAATCTTATACATACAGAATGCTCTGTAGCCCAAGACTAGGCTTAACCCCTGTCTGGTGAACCAAAGTATACATTTTTTTAGAATTATTTATAAGTGGTTTCCTTCATGCCTCAACAAATTGTTTTTCACCCAGTAGCAGCCTTTGGTTATTTCTCTCCCGGATAAAGGCAGCTGTTACAGCTTGAGTGTCCAGGCTCTGTGCAAGCATTTAGTATGGTACATTTCCTCTTACACTGGATGCACTGCTCTGCAAGAAAAAGGAATTGATGGAACATGACGGAAAAGTTTTTTTTTTTTTTTTTGGTCATGTAATAATATATAATATATTTCTAAATGACAGAGCGTGAAATCAGTGAAATGAGGAGGTAGGGAGCATAGACTAAATCAACTTGGACTTGAAATCCCCTAGTACAAGCTTATTCTTGTTATGGAATTGCAGTTTATGTCCTGAGGAAACCTGCTGCTTTATGTCCTGACCTGTCCCAGGATTATAGTCAAATTGCACCATTCCCCCCTGCGGTCACACAATAGCAGTTTGATTTAAGGCTATAAGGTCACCTAGCCCACCATACGTGTCTACTGACTAACAGCTCATGGCATGTGAACACGTGAAGAGTTATTCTTACCTCTGGAGTCCTATGCTTGTCTATTTTTACAGTGTGGCCTGTAAGAGTCTGTCACTAGTCTGGGTTCATCACAGGCTTTCTCAAGCCAGTACTTTCCCTTCTGAAGTGTGGTAGTCAGCTGAGGTAGTCCAAGTTGCGGCAAAAGCGGATGCTGGTGAGAAGAGTGTTGGCTAAGGACACAGACACTGGAATACATAGCAAACGGTTCAATCCGTAATCCTATTACTTGCAGATTCTAGCAGTGATGTGCTGCTTTCCAGTATCAACACTATATCCTACCTTCACCACTGTGTTTTACGGTTTTGCCAGCATTTATTGACCTTGTTTGTTTTGGTAAAGCCAGATTTATTTTGAAAGAGATCACAAGAGTGTTTGAGTTTAATGGTATGCTAGTTCTCTTTATTCAACTAAGCCAAGGAAAGTACAGTTCGACATTATAGGGCTTCTTTAACACACTCATATGTAAAATAAAATAAATATATATTGTTATTCGATATTAAAAAACAAGAGCTGGTTGCAACAGTTTCTAAGAAGTTTAATCAATGCAACCCTAATGTGGGATTAAAATAAAGAAAAATGGTGCTATATTACACCCACTAAGAAGGTTAATAAAAATAACAAATATAATAAGATATAAATAAATAGTTTGAGTTCTGTTAGTTTTACTAGGGGGACAATACAACCTCTTTTTGGGATATAAAAATGCATCTGGCTGGGATTTTGATACTGTGTAAAATGTGTGGACTTATACAGCTTCACAGTCACGCATTCTCACTTCCACTTTTTGTCATAAATATACTTGTATCTACATCAACCACTGGCCAAACTGCTTTCCACCTCATTGTTGAAAGAGAGATGTTCTAAATTAGGAGGGTAATATCTGGTTGAAATATTAGTAAGAGTTCTTGTAATGCTCAACAGAGCATCTGAAAACAAAAGAGCCAATCAGCTTACTGGTTCCTTATAAATAAAAAAATAAATGCAAATATCAGTAACTGTTTCTGATGACCATTTTTATTAATATTAACATGTTTTGTAAAAGGTGGTAAAACCGTGAACTCTGAACACACTTTTGAAATGAGCTGGGTGTCTGAAGCACTGACTAAACACACTGGCATTTTGTTAATGAGGTCATATGTTCATGCATGTTCATGTTCTTGGCTCATATGAGTTAAATGGTGATTAAACCCTTGCTTTATTTGTACTTTTTTTATTTCAAGGCACGTATGTTAATGCAGGTTAGGTTGTAGGTTGTTATGGCTATGGGTATTAGACATATTTAACGACATAAAATGTACTTTCATTACATTTTACCCTGCATTGGATAGTGCCCCGGTCCCCCAACTGCACACTCTATCTGCATTGCAGTTCACAGACAAGCCCTCACAGAGTGCGTGTAGTCATCATCCACTCCCTCTCTCCCTGCATGTCTCACTTCCCTGCTTTCTCTTTATCCCTCTCACCTTCACCATCTATCATGCCTTCAGTAATTATGTGTTGGCATCTTGGAATTGCTTGTAATTTTTGCTGTTAGTCCAAACATGTAGTCCGGTGAGGCAGCTTTAATAAGCTTAGAGAATACTGCAGTGCACTGCATTTAAAGAAGCCCTTACGTAAGAGAGAACATTTGCTGTGAGCTCTGGTCTGTTCTACTCTACTGCACAATACTACCGTGCATGCACCCCACTCTGGCTTTCCATGTGAGCTAATCAATCATGTATAAGCATGCTCCTTGGAAGTCATCATGCAACCACTTTCATAAACACAGTGCAGGTTCTTAAAGCCAAGGCCATTTTAATGTTAATGTGTTAGACAAACCTCCCAGTGGACCCTCATCCAGGGGGTCTGTGCTTTACATATCTTGGAGTATTTCTTTCTCTCACACACCTGATCTATCACTGATCAGATATAATTGCTGATCGCTGACCTGCACATCATCACAATATGCTTTATAGGGAACACTCTAGAAGCAGGGTTAGGTTAGGTCACTGTACAGTGACACACTGGGTCTACTGTTTTGTCAGTGACTGTTTTGTGTTTTGTTTTTTCTTTAAGATGGGAAGAAGAATACACAATGAGAGTGGAATTCCAGCAGAAAATCATGGACCTACAGGAGGTGAAGAAATCTAATACTCTGAAGCAATATCATACTATGCAGCTTTCTCTTCTTCTCTTAAAATGGTTTCTTCACTTTGACTCACAATTGATCACATTTTATGAGTCATAATAAATATCAGTGGAATGTGTGAACCTGAGCTCAGCCCGTCTCTTGAGACCCCTCCTACCACAGAAATAAGTGAATGAGGGAGTTGGGCTGGAGGTAAGATGCTCTGTATCAGGCTAGTATCACAAATAAGGGGGGCATTGCATCATAAATCAACGAGTGCAGCCAATAATTAGGACCAGGGCAGGAAATTAAGGTGTGTGTTTTGGGGATTTACTGATCTAACTCACTCATTTTCAACTTAGGAAGGGCTTGTTTATTAGATCAGAGCAAGGAAAGTGCCAATATACATGCAAGCATGGATACTTCAAGCATCATGGGCTCAAACAGAACATAGTTTAACACATATTTAACCCTTAAAAGCCCCAACCAAGTTTTGAATACTAAACTAAAAAAAAGTTAAATGAATTGAGGAGCTCATTAGTCTTTTTTCTTATTGTAAAGAGGTCACGTGATTTCTTCTGTAGCATATATTTTTTTTTCATTATATAACATTTGTCACGATAACAATTTCATTGGTTGGAACTCATTGGGTGGGAAGGTTTCTTGGTTGCATGTTGCAGGTTCACTTCCTGCGCTGGGGTCTTGTATTCAAAGCCCTATCTGGGTGGACTTTCCATGTTCTCCCTGTGTCCGTGTGTTTTTTTTTCCAGGGATAGCATGGATATCAGGTGAACTGGAAACTCTAAATTGCCTTGGTGTGAGTGAATGTATGCCTTTATACCCAGATATGGCACTCTGTCCTGGGTGGTCCCCTCTTATTGCTTGATGGTTAGACGGTTGTTTCTGGTAAAGAGTATGCAGTGCGGGATTTTCTGCCACTTCTTGTCGGGGTGTGTTGGTTGTGTGATAAGAGCAGTTGTGAAGTGTTGATTGTAGAGCATCCTTGGGTATGTAGAAAGGTACTATATAAGCATAACTTTATTCATTCATGTCATCAGTTCTAGAAATGAGAAGTCAGAAGTGGTCAAATGTCAAATATGACATTTTATTAAAGAATTTCAATGGTTAAATGTGTTGGATTTCATCTTTAGAAACAAAAAACACACTTTTTTTAATGAGCTGTTTTTATCTCGGGCACTAACCAAGCAGTACTTTGTTAATGATGTCACAAGTTTACACACATTCTTGCATCTAGGAACTTCCATGAGTTAAAGTGAGTGACAAAGTACTGTAAGAAACTTCCTGCATCTGTGGAACACAGATGGGTTAAAAACACATATTGATCGCACGTGAAAGTAATGTTCTTTATTCTTAGACCTGCAGGACTAGTTTAATGCACATGTTTCACCTCATCGATTAAACTTCAAGCTCTTTGTGAACATAATTAGTTCTGGACATTGTTCATTTAATGTAAAACCCAATTGTGGAAGCTTAGACACATTAGACTGTTATGTTTGATCAAGCTGGGAATGAAATTTGCTAGTCTTTTGGAATGCTATGCATTAGCTGTTCAATCACCTCTTAGCCCTTCTATATATGGTTCAGTGAAAAACATAATATTGTGCAGGATATAATCTGCAATCTGACATCTTCAAGCTCTGAAGCCACACGTTAAAAACAGTGTATGACTGACTGTATGACAAACATTGTTTTGATTTGTACCATAAGGCTTGTTTTTCATATATGTTGTATTTTTTTAGGTTAGGTACGTTGGAAGTATCTGGTTTCCTTTATTTTCATGTCTTTTTCCTGTTTAAGCTTGAAATCCCTTCAGGGAGTAGGTGTCAGGTATGTTGGTATGTAGGTTTGTCACGGAGGTCTGAACATTACAAAGACACTGCCTCAAAGCTCTCGAACATCTCAAAGTAAAAAAAAAAAATCTGAACTGTCTTATCCATTAATGTAATTAATTTTGATATGAACAGCTAAATTAACAGCTTTAGATGATCCCAGTTCAGCATTCCTACTCAGTGAAGTCTCAGTGATGTTTCCAGTTTGGGAACACTGGTGGGGAAATGAACCTAATTCTATTCATGTTGTGTCTGGGTGTGTTTAGGACCTGCAGGAGAGTGAGGTGTGTCAGGATGAGCTGGCTCTTAGAGTGCAGCAGCTGAAAGCTGAGCTCGTCCTCTTCAAGGGTCTGATGAGCAATGTGAGTGTAAATCACAAAGCACACACCACACACACACACACACACACACACACACACACACACACACACACACACACACACACACACACTGTAACATCTCTAACATTGCACTTACAGTAATTTAAATGTATCTTTTGAGTTTCTGGAGGTTATCTATACAGGAATGTCCAGGAGTTTGAAAGTTTGTTGCTATGCACTGTGGAGAGGCTCGTTCACAGTTTGATAAGAAAAGAAAAATGCATTTCTGGTTGCCTGGCACAGAAGTAAAATAAACATTTAAAATATTTAACATAAACATTTACTGAGATAACACTGTTTGCCAGTGGGTTTATCACAAGGCAGCTTTACAGCAAGTCTGGTTTGTGTCTTATGAGTAAAGCAACCTTGGCTGTAAAAAGACCCTCAGGGTAAGAAGGAGAAACATCATGAGGAACCAAAACTAAAAAAGGGAAATCCATCCTCTTGTGGTTGAGAGTAGAGGGCAGAACTGTAAGAAAGTTGCAGAATACTAATAGGTCCATCCATCCATTTTCTGAACCGCTTATTCCTGAACAGGGTCACGGGTGAGGCGGTGCCCAGCCGGCAACTCTGAGTGCAAGGGTGGGAAACAACCTTAGACAGGGCGCTAATCCATCGTAGGGCGTGAATACTAATAGGTGTATGACTAAATCTCTAACAAGTAATAAACAAGGTGAGACTCATCAGTGAAGATCAGATTTAAGCAGTGAACAAATGAAGACAAATGAAGTGTGTTTGTATCACCCCAGTAGTTCCCTGTGAAGTAGACAATGCAGGAAATTCTGCCATTTTAACTGAGGTTCCAGACCACAGGAAGGGAGTATTGAGTACCGGTATATATGAGTATAAAGAGCTAAATTATTTACTGTAATGAAGTAACTAGCTTGCTTTCTCACATACAGGACCTGTCTGAGTTGGACAGTAAGATCCAGGAGAAGGCAATGAAGGTAGATATGGATATCTGTCGTCGTATTGATATTACAGCTCGCCTCTGTGACCTGGCACAACAGAGGAACTGTGAGGACCCCATCAAAATATTCAAGGTGTGGACACTGGTATTACCCCCTACACACACACACACACACACACACACACACACACACACACACACACAAACCAGTAACTGTTTTCTCTGAAGCACAAACAAATTGTGCATTACTCTTTCATTTTTCCGCACTAGAGGCTCTGCATTATCTTTCTCAGCCTGTGCCGCAATGCTAAAACCATTTCTGCTGATGTTTGTTTCTTGAAGGTGACGTGTGTCGAGTTATGGGCAGGCTGTGGAGCAGGTCAAATGTCAGCACTGTTTCAGTGAAAATTTTGTTCCTTTCAGGTTCCCAGCCCACAGTCTTCCATCAACTGTCGTCCTCGGAAACAGACAGCCCAGTCTGCCAATGGCAGTGAGACAGATGAGCCAATCAGCACCTCTGAAAGTGATGGAGGTGGAGTAAAAGAGGAAGATGTGGGCACCACCTCAGCCAATCAGATTAATGAAGAGATGCAAAGGATGTTATCACAGCTGTGAGTTATTTTTTGTTATCTTTATTTTCAGAAATTTTCGGAATTGTTATCGGAATTGTGCATCATCCTTTCTTTGGAGTGCAAGGAACATTTAATCACTTCACTTTTCAAGGGGAAAGAGCTGAACAATACAGGTCATTTTCACCTTTGCTGATTCTGTGTGTTTTTTGGATCATCACGTAAGAAGCCAGGAATTAGTGCTTTACACTTTAAATTCATTCCCACACCTTGCAATTATTTGGATTGTTGTTAAGTTGCCCAGACTATGAATCAAACCCCAGTCTCCCACATGGTGTGATGGCTCACTGGTGGTGTTATCTGTTGCGCCACACCAACCACTTGTGCCTAGGGGCCTTGTGAAACCATGGCCTGCCCATGACCTTAAGTGTATTTCTGTTTAATACAATTACATTCAAAAATTAACGGTTTGCTGAGCATCTTTAAAGGAAATCACCTAACCCTACTTTAATTTAGTTGTATTTGCTTTCTGTATTTGGGTTATGTTGTTGTTCATGTTGAAATTCAGCAAAATGGAATAAATGAAAAATATTTTTAGGAGGAAAATTTGACTCTGTTCATGTTACCGGTCTGAATTACTCAAAATGTTTTTGCCTTGATGTGACCCAGATCTGATGCTGTCCAATCAGATTTGGGCCTGTTGTATGTGCTGTGTGTAGTGGTGCATTTGATTCCTGAAATAGTTCATTCTTTGGGGCCATCGTTCATCCAGTTTATGCAGTCATTTCATTTTATAGCCCACAGTTTTCCATGATGGGGTATTTGAGTGGAAGATGTGGTGCATTATCACAACAAAAGAGAAAGAAGCTGTCCAGAGGGCAGAAGGGATGTTTGTTAATGAGACCTTTTCACCTTAAAAATCTGTTGTGCTGCTAGGAATCAAACTTATATGTCCGTTGTAAGACAAATTTCACAAACACTCGGCAGATACCTGCTATTACTGACTCTCTGTGTATGTTTGTGTTTCAGGCGTGAATGTGAGTTTGAGGATGACTGTGACTCCTTGGCCTGGGAGGAGACAGAAGAGACCCTGCTGCTCTGGGAGGATTTCCCAGGGTGTACTCTGACCTCAGACACCAATCACACTGAAGTGAGTCCTCATGTAAATAGGTTTTTGAGACTTGATCTCTGGCACTGAATCACTGTTACATTTATATCTGTACAAACTTGCACATGGTGGTGAGCAGCAATGAGGTGGTGCTGAAATGATGGCGTCCATGCTGATTATGGTGCACATCATAGAGGAGTCAAGCTTGATTAAATTCAGGCTTCCTCATGGTGACCATTTTTATCTCTGTCTTTTCCTCTCTTCCACTCCTACTTCAGAGCCAGACAAATCATAACTGTGCTGATGGCTTTAACAATGATACACCGAGATATCTTCTTGCAAACAAAGTATTTCATTGTTTTCATTTTAGTGATGTGCCTTGTAGTGCCTGGGGAATTTATTGTTACTCATAATTTCCATTTACTCATTAAATGAGCAACGGATCTTGTCAGAGTGAATTTCTTCATTATAAGCAATGGTAGCTGTATTATACAGCAGTAATATCAGATACTTGAGGGATTTAGTGTAAGTGTGGGGATTTCTGAGGTAGAGCACATTTACATGAAGGTCTGCTAGCACCTCTTTGAAAGTGTGTATATATTACTGTACAAGTAATACTATAATACTTATATAAAATAATCAAATACTGAAGTTTAAAACATAATTTTAATCATACAATCATAATTTTGGTGCATAAATAATATATTATTTACAATATTATGAAAAGGTCCATTTTATATTATTAATTTTATACAAAATATAACTTCATATAAACTTAAATCAATACATGTAAAATGAAATATTTTGTTTTACCTTTGATAGTGTATAGTCATAAATATCATAAATATATTTCATAAATATAATATATAACAATGAATGTGTGTGTTTTCTGGATCAGTAAAAATGCTCTATAATTACTTTTAATTTTAATTACTTGGGTTAGGGTTAAGTTATTTTATATTAACTTTCATTTAAAGTTAATAACTGAATTTTGCATTCTCCCCTAGTCTCCATTTTGAATATTTTTATGTGTATTTATCATTCTTATGCTTTCTTTATTTTTCCTAAATTTTCTTTTTTTCTTTTTTCTCCAATTCATAAACTGCCCTTTTCTTTGTTGTTGTGCCCAAACATTCAGAAAAATTAAACTTAGCTTCCTGTGGACATAAAATCTGTCTAAAATTAGAGCCACTATGAGATAACAGCTGAATGTTGAAACTGGCTATGTGAGCTCTGTTTGATGGCATGCGGTGTGTGTTGCACTGAAACAAACCTGTATTAGGAATATGTTAGCAGGGTCACACTAGTTTCGCTGAATTTGATCATGAAGAGTCATTGACAAGGGAACAAGGTTGTTTTGCAAGTGGTCACTGAGTTGCAAACGCGCACACACACACACACACACACACACACACACACACACACACACACACACACACACACACACACACACACACACACACACGATCTTCAGAGGACATATTGAGGATAATGTACGTAGGCAAGCTGGCCACAGGACATTTCTGGTAAAATTCAATATTTGAAATATTTTTCTTTTGTTGAACAAGTGACCCAGAGAGAGACCCCCAGTGCAGACACATTAGTCAATGCAGTGGATGAGTGCAGTGGTGGAATTCTGCCAGCTATGGTGTTATGTTTATTTCAGGGAAAGCTGAGAGGATCCTGAGAGCCTTTGTTTTCCATCAGTAGAACATTCCCTCTGGTTATGCTTTATCCTGACATTTCTCTCTCTCTCTCCCCCCTCCAGCAGGAGGAGTGTCTTGAGAAGGTGATTAAAGATACTGAGTGCCTGTTTAAGTCCAGAGAGAAGGAGTATCAGGAGACCATCGACCAAATTGAGGTGAGGAGGAAGAATTTCTGTGAGGTCTTTTTAAACCTGTTGTCTAATGAACCTGATGATGATTGAAACTGTCTCTGTATAGTTGGAGCTGGCCACAGCAAAGTCTGACATGAACAGGCACCTGCATGAGTACATGGAGATGTGCAGTATGAAGAGAGGACTGGATGTTCAGATGGAGACCTGCAGGAGACTCATTACCCAGAGTGGAGAGAGGTACACACACACACACACGTGCGCACACACTTACTTGCCCAGATTTGTACAGCTGTTGCTACACATTACACTACATATGGAAAATATGTCACTGTCACACAAAATAATCTGAATTTGGTTTGTTTTTTCACAAAAAAATTCATGATGATGGTGTCAATACAAGTGCTACTGGGCTCCCCCTATACTCAAAGTTTAATGTATGCTTTGGACCAACAGTAAAGGACATATATCTGGACAAGCTGACACATGTTATCTAGTTCTCGTGAATGTTGTCCTGCCCACTTGACCGGAGTTACATACTGCAGAGTGCCAAGCCCAGAGTAGCAATAGATAGAGACAATTCTCTCCCTATTACACGTCAGTTATTATAAGGTAAAAATATTAGTTGTTTCATTAAACTTTGATAATTAAAAAAAAAAACAATTCGTTGACAATAACTTTCCTATTTCCTCACCCCTTTATAGGTAGTTTTGTGTTGCTTTTTTTTAATGAATCCGTTCCTTTTACTTATACATTGTTTTATTCTGGTAAGTGGTGCATTATTAATTTATTAATCTTTCTTTCCCAGTGCAGTAATGTTACTGTATTTTTCATTACTCCTCAGTAAATCCCCCTCTTCTGGGCCCGGTGGAGGTCTAGAAGTGAATGATTCTGAAAGAGAGAAGACTGGAGAAGGAGGAAGATAATAATAAACAACTCCACGAAGAAAAGAAAGGAAAAACAGCTGTTAACCTCTCCTCATCTCACTGTTAATCCTAAGCCATATTTAGCCCACAGGTGCTGGAGTGACACTGCTGAAATCATACTTTCCTTAATGGTAGGAGCTTGGACCGACCGTCTCTTAGTCTCTATCTCTCAGACCACTAAATATTTCCCAAAATATCAGAGGGCCAATGGAGCTAAAAATTACCTGACATGAGTCATGAGTAGACTTCCTCATAACTGATTCTGATAGTAACCGCCCCCCAGTGGTAGCTGTCGAGATTGTTTGACATTAAAATGGTCTTCTGATAGAGCTGATATTTTCCACAGCTGTTTTCATTCATCATTATTATTTCGTGGAACATTTGCTTAACATTTCAACATGTTAAGACATTCATTTTGAATTCCTGTCATTTATAAAATGTGTACCACGTTGCATGTATCTCGGAATGGGATGGGAAAAAGGGGGTGCAGGATTTTCAATCCATACAAGTGAGCATACATAGTGATAAAATGGGCAGTACTACATGTCCATCACAGGCTTGTGTGTCCTGTGATATTGTTTCTCTTCCTCGCTCATTTGTATTGTTAGCTGGAATCAAACTTGAATTACATTATCGAGGAGGCTTTAGAGGTGGTAGTAGTATGGTGGGTTGTGGGTGATTTGGAATCCTGAATGATAATGCTGTATATTCTCGCAGGCATCCTTTAAATGGCATAAACTTAAATACTTGCCCTAAGTGCAGAGCTTGTGGTTGAGTGAAGGTTTGGTGGAAGTAGGCTGTCCTGAGATCGGTTTCACTGTCTCTTAGTAAAAGTGCAGCTGTTTCACATGACCTTCAATGGCTTTAACAGCTTTAAGACTGTATATAAAGATGCTCACAGTTACAGTTTGTGCAAATTTGCTTGAAAGGTTTGAAAGGTAAAAATGCATTTGTAGACCTTATTTTCATCTTTCCACTGTAATTTATGAGCATGGTCATATGAAAGCAAGCATTTTAGCACTGTTGATACATAATTTCCATGTCATGTCATTCAAGAAACCAGAAATGTAAATGTAATGCAAAATGATTGGTTGGATTTGGGTGATTTCAGGATGACTTTTTTTACTCGGATGTTGAATGACTGTAACACGAACCATTATAAAAGATGGTAAACCTGATCTCAGTACACTGTGTAAAACTTCTAAACTACCACCACATCTTCAAGGAAATGTTGGCAGAGCGGATATTACACTTGAAAGATGGCCACAATTTGCCACATTGAGCTATTCTGCTGTAAATATCATGCCTAATATTTGAGATGACGCATTACATAGTGTTAAAGGAAATGAACACTCCTACACTATGTACGTGTGTGTGTGTGTGTGTGTGTGTGTTTATAGTCTTTGGTTAGATGTACGGTGTTCTGTCGCAGTAGTAAATGCGCAGGTAGTCTCACAGAGTATACCACTTGGCTATACTGATCCTGACTGAGGTCTTGCAGCAGAACATACTTAAATATAAGAAGGGATTGGTTTTCTAGACACTGGCTGTTTATATAAACTCCTTTGGTTGGAAAAGTGGAAGTGATTCTGCCTGTTTCATTGTTGACTGTTTCAGTCCAATGTTTAGCAAAGTCAGCCATCATGAAGCAGAATACCGAAATAGCAGAAATGAAGCAGTGCGATAGTGGGTT
The DNA here is from genome assembly GCA_034509495.1 of Acestrorhynchus altus. NCBI lineage: Eukaryota > Metazoa > Chordata > Actinopteri > Characiformes > Acestrorhynchidae > Acestrorhynchus > Acestrorhynchus altus. Next base: position 25,675,833 of record CM067507.1, read on the forward strand.
GGTCTAAGCTCACTTTTTCCATCTCAGTTACAGATGTCAGGGTTGCTATAAATACATTCAGCTTCAGTGGCGCTCACAGGTGGAGTGTGAAACCATGAGCCGTTTGTCTATATCATGGCAAAGAGTGGATAGCTAAATGGACAGATAAACATAATCATGTGAGTCATGTTAGGGCACCTCATGACATTTTTAATGTATTTAAACATATGAACATTTGATCTTTTTGACTGTATGGAGAGATAGAGGTGAGGAAAAGGACACCCTATGTCTGAATAGCTGGTATGTCATCCTATAATGTAAAATCCTATAAAATAATGGCTAAAATAATGTCCACTAGTCTCTGACATTGACTGGAAAAAAGATTTTCCCACTGCTCCATGTGGAATTCTTTCAGCCATGTGATGTTTCAGTGTTAGCCTTTGTACAGATGGTCTTACATTTTCCACAAGCCCCCTCTGTTTCAATTAAAATGTCATAGGTTCCTATTATGGAATGTTAAGCAGTTTTTTTTTTAAAAAATGTTCTCTTTCACGTATCTTTTTTTTGCTCCCTCATTCCGCTCTGCCCCTTGCTTCCCAGCTTGTCCTTTACTCTGCTCTCATTTGCCTCTGCTCGTGTTCTCACAGATACACCATGAAGGGTGCATTAGACAGAGCTCTGGCCTGAAGATGATTTATTAAAATGAAAAATTATTTTTCACCTCATATATATCAATACGATATATGATATGATGTGAGATTTAGCTAAAATATATCAAAATATGATTTTTTTTAATCCATATTATCCAACATTGTTCCAGACATCCTGGTCTTTGTCTAGTAGGTATGTCGCAACGTTTTTCAGTATAATTTAAATATATGTTCAGTTTTATTTTTTAGTTATATCACCACCATCTCTAAATATTGTTAAAAGGAAGATCAAATGTTTAAATATGTTTAAAAAAAGGCAAACATATTCATGAGATGTCTTTAACTGCATGAGAAAGAAAAGGGAGACACACACACCAACATCAGTATATGTCCTAACGCAGAAACTTCTATAGTGCCAAATGTGAACTGAGCTTTCAGGGAACAGACTCTGAGCAGCAGAGAGCATCAGGAGCTGATGCTTTCATACATGGTGCTGAAAGGCCGGCTTGTAAATATTCTTAGCTCTACTTTAAAATCAACGAGTAAACACTATTATAACTGTATGTATACTATACAAGTATTCTGCAATAAGAAAAGTGAGAATGGCTCTTATCGTAACATGTTTTACAGTGGCATCTGCTTTAAGTATAATTGGATTTGTTTCATCTCTGATTTTAGGTTCTGGCCTATTAGCTGCTTTTGTTTTTCATATTGGTTTTACATTAGCAGTCTCCCCAAAAGATTTACTTAGTTTAATTCTTGTTTTGTTACTTTTGTGTAAAGTTGTCCTGGTGTGAGTAACGGTTTCCTTTATTACAATCTTCCATTTGTGTAGGTTAGCAAAAACAGTCTGCTTTGTAATCTAGATCTGTTTCTTTTTAATTGAGAAAAATGTGAAAAACAGTTTTTGGTCACTTTATCACTCAAATGATAACTGGGACTCATCTTGCTTGAAAATCCCCCTTTTTATTTTTTAAATTTTTTGCTTCTAGCAACAGACGTGTGTGTGCGGTTGTGTGGGTGTGCATGTTTTGAGTGTATTTTGATTTGATACATTGACCAGGAATTTACTTGTTGTTGAATAGAAAGTAACTTGATCATTTTATGATCTTGACTGTAGTCAAAACACTGTACAGAACCTTCAGTCCTCTGATGTAAACATGGATATAGTGTACAAAGCTCTTGGTACAGCATTTGAACCAGCTTTAGAAATCTTAGTTTTTCTGTCTCAAAATTGAGAATAGATTTGGAGAATCTCTCATATGAAACAATAAGTAAATTCCTTAACTGACCAAAGTGTAAAACACTTTGTGAACACTTAGTGAACACGTAGTGAAGACAAATTCAAAGCAAGGAGAAAAGAGAATGCTTATCCAAAAAGTTGGTATGATTGCTATGATATTGTAATCCAGGGGCAAACAGTAAGGATCTTTACTATATAATCACTGGCTATGCAAGCAAGTGCTCCACCCCTGTCAGAAGACTTTCTCCTCCTGCTTCTCACAGGCTGTATGATTATTGCCCCAGTTGGCATTGGGATATCTCTTGAATATGATCTCTTGTGCTGTGGTCCTATTTGTCAGGCTCTTGGGGCTCAATCCTGTATGTAGGCAAGAGCAGGGTTTCCTCAACCTGTGGGCCAGGGACCACGAGTGGTTTGTGAAGCACTCTCTAGTGATTCCCTAGCCCATCATCAGGGAGAGACTGTAGTCCACATGGGACTGGTAATGACACTGGTAATAATAAAAGTCTGTGAGAAAATTGAGAGATCAATTTTGTTCATTATGAAAATGCACAAATAGTATCACAGAAGTGTTGTAAAGTAAGTTAAACAGTTTCAAATTTGTTGTCTTCTGGGCTGTTAAGCTTCCTAGTTAAATAAGTCAGTGCTGCTTTTGTTTGTTTATTTATTCTGAGGTCCTGATTTGTAACATTTGAATTTGAATGTAAAGGATCAGTTTGAAGCTAATTGGTTGAGCTCTTTGAGATGTATTCATAGTATTTGTGAATTTTCAAAGAGAATGCAAAGACCTGATTGATGGAGCTAATTCTAAAAGAGAGAAATCTTCTGACAGGGTGTCTGGACTCCTATTACAGGCAGAACAGAAATTGCCTGCTTTAATGAGTGCTAAAAGACTGGAGCTTCAATAAAGACTTGAAAAATAAAAGACAATGCTGAACAAACATATTGTGTAGAGTGGAGTTTTTGTGTCATGGAGTTCGTTTCATTCTGTCTTTGTCTTTCTTTTCTTCAGACACACACACACACACACACACACACACACACACACACACACACACAAAGACAAAGGTACCACTGGAAAAAAGAGTGCCTTTGTGTGAGTTCAGTGTGTAAATGAGCCAGGCCTGACCTTTTCTATCTCAGGCATTGTGATGTTCATCTCTAAAATGGAAATACAATACTGGACTGGAGAAAGTGTGTAATATATGTTGACAACAGATGTTTTTCAGAGAATGAGGATGTGTGCCCTTGTTTGTTTCTTTTATAAGAATGGTTATTGTGCCCTTTTTTGCTGTCTCTGTGCATTTAGTTCCTTAAGACCCAGTGTTTCCTCCAAAGCAGATGACAACATACAAAGTGGCAAAGCAGGAGTATAAAGTAGATGATGTAGCAGAGTATTTAGAGTGTGTGCAGTGAATGTTCTCACTGCAGCAGCTACAACTTTGCAGCTCTTGGTAGATCTGAAAAGAGAAGGGTGGAGAATGACAAGAAAGCAGGTGAGGAAACAGTGACACAGAGGTGAGTGGAGAGCTGAGAGAAGGTGCCACTCACAACGGACAAGAACAAAGGAGTGAAAACAGCTGTACGTGTGCAAGGTACTGTTTCTCACTTTTTATTTTTACTGTATTTACAAAATGTAATAACTACAGCCACTGTGTGTGTTGTACATACTTTTATGGTGTTTAGCTCTATGTTGTTCAGTTTGACTAAATAATGAAAAGTTAAAGATGAGTTTAATGGTTAAAAACTGGACAGAGCTAGAGGACCCCTCCTCTTTTGAGGGCTCCTCGACAACCAGATCTGAATTAATAACCAGTGAAAAAGTGCCTTATTGTGACATCTATAAACTATGTATCATATATCTACTGTCTGACCACTGACCACATTTTTAAACTATAAACAGTTTAGATATCATCACTAGTTCCTGGTTCAACAGTCTACAGTATTAACTAGCAAATATGTTTTTATAAATGTCAGTGCTTGCCTTTTAATATAGAATGTATTTTTAATGGTGTGTTTTATATTTATATTTTTATATATATATATATATATATGAATGATGCACTTTTGCTATTAATAACTGGTATGCCCACTGAGGTTATTCTGAGTATTTTATTCTTGTAGATGTTGGTGAGGGTGCTGCATGTTGTCATGGTGATACTGATGGGTGGAAGGATCTCTGCTTTAACTCTGGTGACTTTCTCATCATTATTTTTAAAAACTATTTTTCCATTTAACTTTATAACTCTTATTCCAGACAGACAGAGAGTATCAAAGTAGTTAGAAATTCTGTGTTTACAATCAAAACCTGACTCCCAGATGCCCATGTGGGCTTGTATGGGTAGCCCAATTGGGAACCACAAAGTTGTGCTCCATGTTGGCCCCACATATGGATACTCACCAGGAGGGGTTAAACATGGGTTGTACACTGGACAAGGGTCCCATCTGGGACGAAAGTGAGATGTAGAACCGTAATGATGGGGCCCTTTTGGGAAAAGCACAAACACTGGTAAAATAAAGTACATATAAATAGCAAAACCTAATTTAATGTCTCATAATTAAAAAAACAGCCATGTCTGGTGCCTGAAGTTTGCTTGTTTATTTACAAGCCTAATATAATAAGTTGGATTTTGGGTGACAAAATTCCTTTCTGTTTCAGTAGCCTTCTAGTTTAGGACAAAACTATTGAAGCAAATGTCAATTTTGCCAGCTCTTGCAGTGTCAGTTGTTTCAGTTTGATTCAAAGCATTCTCTTATCTGTTGCATTTTTGCAGGAAGGCAAAGACAGAAGCAGCAATGACTGCAAAATGTGTGAAGCAGGTGAGATTACTGTCCCTACATCACTTTTCATTGTATCTTCACTCCTCTTTGTGTGTACACACTTATATCACTCTTACCTATATTAGTCTACTGGGAGAAAAAGAAAACAATGTATATAAAACATAATATATATATTTCAGTCTGTTTATGTTGTTGCTCTCCAAGATCCATATACAACCTGCCATTCATATCTTTACAGTCAGAAGAGTTTCCTTGCACAATTCAAAATATTTTCTGCCTGTCCGTCTTTCTTTTATCTTTCTCTCACTGATGGGAAATAATGCGCCTTGACACAGAAGCGTAAACCACTTCCTTCAGTAGAATGCAACTACCAGCGCCATAGTATGCATGTAACGTCCTGTTTTGCTGCTCTCATCTCTGTTCCTGTCCATACTCAGCACAAATGTGTATGGAGTCACACTCACTCTCTCAGACTCACACTTACTCACCCCACATGCACACCTTTGTTGATGTATATCTGTGTGTGTGTGTGTGCTTGTGGTTATCTAAAATGAATGTGTTTAGACATTTGCATGTCTTGATAATTACATTATCGACTTATTGTAAAGTTAATGGACATGACCTCGATTAGTTTCATGAAATAACATATACTTTATGAATCGATCCTGTCTCAAAAATATTGCTACATGTTTATTTACTTAGAGGGATGGATGTGTATCCTATCTCTCAATGACAACTCAAAAAACAAAATGGTGCCATAAAGAATGATGTATTATTGGAACTACTTTTCCTTACACCTTCTTCTGCCTCTTTGAATAAGTACAGTAGTGTTGGCCTCCAGCAGTCATAATTTAAGTCAACTCATAAATGGTCAACGCACTGTTGTTTTTTAACATAAACCTGCCAACTAGAAAAATACAAAATCTATCTATAGGATTAATCGACTCTTTATTAAAGGTGAAGGTAGAAAACAATAACTTGTAGTATTCAGCTGATACATTCTGCTCTGGACTGAATCAGTATTAGATCTTATTACTAAATTTTAGATTTACATGTAAAGTATAGGTTTAAATTAATGCACTGAACATGAAATTTGAACATTACTGAGTTTTGTTTAGTGATATTAAAAAAACAGGAAACAAAATGGAAATTTATTTAATATATATGTTTTTGAGAGAATTTTTTTCACATTGATCATTTATCATTATGAAAAGCATTAACTTTAAAGTATCAGTATCAGAATATTGGCCTTGGAATTTCTTCAAATATCTGATCGAATGGAAAATTAGTAGTAGAGCCCACCCCTAGTGAGCAGACAGCAATATATATATATATATATATATATATATATATATATATATATATATATATATATATTTATATATTGTAGGAAACGAGTGCAGTGGAACTCTCCACACACACAGACTTAACTCCAATGTTTGGCAAACATTGTGGAGAGTGCATTAATGTGCGTGACTTGATATTATGCTGAGTTATATTACTCATCAACATGTGCTGCTTAGCAGCATTGTGCATGCAGTCACCCACAATTTTAAACGTCTCCCTATGTTTTTCCTGATAATTCTGTTTGTTTACTGGGCTGCATTAAACAATCATAATGTACGTCTCCAGACATCCTACTTATACTTCTGCTGGTAGCATTTTTGATACAGTGCTATTAGCCAATCAAAATAGTCTATCTATAGTTTTGGTTTATTTATACTTATACATGAAGTTATGTTATCATTTAAATAATTATTTAAGCTGCTCTTTAAAATTGTATAATTGCATTATTATTCTATTATTCTATCATGGTGTAAATGGTCTTAAAATGACTATATTATTATTATTATTATTATTATTATTATTATTATTATTATTATTATTATTATTATTATTATTATTATTATTATTATTATTTTAGGACAGTTTATCATCCACAAAAATAATTATTGTGACAGGCCTATTCATGGATTGACACATGATAGTACTTATCACATTATGCTCTTTAGATTTTGCTTCTTCAGTTTTGAAGAAGAAGACCATTTATATTGCCCTCCAAAAGTAGTGGAACAGTGAGGCCAATCCCTTTAAATGATGAATATGAGACAAAATCATCAATTCAGGTTCATTTCCAGGTATTTACACCTGGATCTGATGCATAGTTCAGAAGATAGCACCTTTTGTCTGAACCCACCCATATTTTGTTTTGTTTTGGTTTTGTTGCCCACGTGTGTCCTATTACATTGATTATTCAAATAGCACTGAATGTCTGCACTCGGTTTCACATTTGGGTTTGCAAAGGATTTGCAACTAAATATTAAGTCTTATTCACCTTAATAAATTTATATCTTCCAATACTTTTGCTCACATGAAAAATGGGTGGGTTTCAGACAAAAAGGTGAAATCTTCTGAACTGTGTATCAGATCCAGGTGTAAATACCTGAATTCATTTTCATCTTTTATAGTCAAACCCAAATATTTCAGTCTACAGCAAAAGAGAGAGATTGACCTCACAGTTCTCATACTTTTGGAAGGGAGTGTTTGTAGCTTCAACCCATATTCCTGTAGCATGCACAGGAAGGTGCACACAGCTGCACACAATGGTGTGGTTTTAAGACACCTACCTACAAACCTCACATCATCCTCTGCAAGATGTCTGAAATGTTGATTCATTTAATTATGTTTCACTGCTAATGATGGATAACCTATAATTAATGGCCCATAATGGTAATGCTTGCTAGTGAATGTATAATGAATCACTTGGTGTGTGTTTGTTTTGAGCTATAATGAGCTATAATGGTGCTTGAAAGTTTGCAAATATGAGTTTCTTTACAATCTATATCTGAATAGATTTTACCTAATAGATCTGACCATCTGATTTTCACACAATTCCTAAAAGTAAATAAGGAAAACCAAAAGCAAAACTTGGTTATATATTTAAAGAGGAAAATATATTTGAGTGGCAAAAGTATGTGAACCATTAGGATTAGCAGATCATTTGAAGATGTAGTTGCATCTGTTGTTGGGTTGAAAATCAGGTTTGAGTGGGTACCCTGTTTTATTTAAAGAACAGGTTCAACCAAAGTCTGTTCTTCACAACATATTTCTCTAAAGTGTTTGCACATGACTAACAAAGCATGTAATGATATCTCAAAGGAGCCCAAAGTAACTACAAAGCAAGTAAAGGCCTTGATGGAACAAAGAAAGGAAAACACTGCATTCCAGCATTAAAAAAACGTATCCCTTCTGTGAAAAACAGTGGTGGTAGTATCATGTTTTGGGCCTGTTTTGCTGGAGCTGGGTTGAATCTCAAGAGAATGTGAGTTATGCAGAAAGACAAATAGCATAAGCACAAATGTTGTTCTACCAAACAATGGTTAAAGAATAAGGTTAACATTTGAGAATGGCCAAGGCAAAGTCCTGATTTTAATCCAATTGAAAGATTATTTTGTGGAAGGATCTGAAGCAAGTAGTTTATGAGAGGAAACCCACCAACATATCAGAGCTGAAGCTGTTTTGTATGGAGAAATATGTTTCAATTCCTCCAAGCTGATGCACAGAATTAAATATCAGTTACCAGATAAATATAGTTGCAGCTATTGCTGCAAATGTGGGTCACACCAAATCCTGAAAGCAATGGTTCACATACTTTTAAGTACCACTGTAGATAACTTTTTTGGGACAATAAGTTAATGGACCTTTGTATTTTCTCTTGGACAGAATATAAAATATTCTTCTTTTCTGGCTCCTACTCCTCCTCTTCCCAACCTTCTAGGGCAGTATGCAAAATCTTGTTATGAGTGTTCTGACTGTCCTGCTCATCACTATACTAACCAGTTGAACAGAGAGGACAGCTGCCTTCCCTGCTTTAGGAACTGCAAACTGGGTAACATGGATTTATCTTGCCCTTTATAATGCTTTAACAAACACCATGATGCGTATGCCAACATTTGTTCTCATACTGTGTGTGGCTGTGTGTGTGTGGGGGGGTATGACAGAGCTTCACTTGCAGGTGGTGAAGGAATGCAGCAGCACGTCTGATGTGGTGTGTCATTGTATGGACGGCTTTTTCTGCAATTCGAGTGATACGTACACAGACCAGTGCAAAAAATGTTTGCCTAACTCAACCTCCCAACCCAACACAGCTTCTGGTCCAAGATCTGATCTCCAAGATGGTGAGAATACTCTTCACTTTTGATTGAATGGATGTAATGTTTCCTTGGTTTGGGGGCACAAAAATGCAATAAAGCAAAGAGAATCTTAGTTAGGTACACCATATGTCCCAAAGTTTGTAGACACTTGCTCATTAAGAATGGTTTTCTCAAATTAGTGATTTTAACAGTAAGGTTGACCCCATCCCCTTGCTGCAGTAACAACCTCCACTTTTGATTGAGGATGTGAATGCAGCCATAAGAGCATTAGTGGGTTTGAGGTACAGATGGTAGATGATTAGCTCTGGATCATAAACCACTCAATCCATCCTACTATTGGTTAAAGCTCCATCAGTCCAGAGAACACAGTCAACACTGCCCCAAAACTTCATTATGTGGATATCTATACCATTCTAGGTTAGGCTTTTGAAATGAGGAAGATAAGATCACTACTCCATAGTGTTTCATTATGGATTACTTAATGTTAGTTACGATAATCTCAAATGTTCTTTTACTTTTATGCGACAGTTCTGAAAATGAATAAAGCAAGTAATTTATGAAGTGAGCTGTGGAAGTTGCATTAAATATGTATTAATGCTAGCATTTCCTTCCTCCAAGTTCCTTAACTAGCTACTTGTTGATGCATCAAAATAACAAACTTCACACATTCACTGCACAGATGGCAGCTGCTTCTCCAGCTACTTACACAGACCAAAACATTAAACTCTGTTTCCCTCTCACCATATTTCCATTTGTCTTTTATTATTATGAAATCTTATTGTGATCTCAGGCATGGTGAAAAGGTCACATGACCAACCTCACAAGTCTCAGAGACACACAGACGGTGCCATGTATTTATTTACACACAACAGCACACAGCAATCCCCACACCACAAAAACGAAGGGAACACTTCCCTGAGCTACAACCTAGCCCTGATCAGACCCACTCCAGTTTCCCCAATCTAATCAGGTCTGTGTACTGTCTAATTACAGACCTATTTCTAATTTACCATTTATATCTAAGATTTTGGAAAAAGCTGTGGGCCAACAAATGTGCAGATACCTGCACAAGAATCACATATATTCCAAAGTGGATTCAGGCCTCATCATAGCACTGACACAGCTCTAGTAAAGAGTACAAATGATCTTCTTCTTGCCACTGATCAAGACTGTGTGTCCCTGCTTGTGCATTTGATACAATAGATCACACTATTCTCCTAGAAAGATTAGAAAGTGTGGTCGGAATCACGAGGGACAGCCCTTTCATGGTTCAGATCTTACTAAAACAATCGGTTTCAATTTGTAAAGGTAAATGGTGTGTCTTCCAATCACACTGAAATGAGATATGGAATCCTACAAGGCTCTATTTTAGGACCATTACTGTTCACTCTTTACATGCTACCCCTTGGCACAGTACTAAATAGACATGGTGTTAACTTCCACTGCTACGCAGATGATACTTATTTGTATATATCAGCCAAATAATAAACTTGATGATAAACCTGGATTAAAGGAAACGGAAGACTGTATAAAAGATGTAAAATCTTGGATGTTGCATAACTTCCTACTTTCTTAATAGTAACAAAACAGAGGTCCTCCTTTTGGGTATTAAATTTGCAAGAAAAAACAAAATATTATCAGACTTAATGCTAAATCTGGCTGAATTTCTCAGTTGTACCTGGTTAAGTAGCAAAAACTCTTGGCATCATAATTGATTTGGATTTATCATTTGACTAACACATAGGTAATATTACTAGGACCGCTTTCCTTCATCTTCATATGATACTGAAAAACTAGTGGATGCTTTTATTACCTCAAGGTTAGATTACTGCAATGCACTATTGTCAGGTTGTTCAAGCAGGAACTTAAATAGACTTCAGTTAGTTCAAAATGCTGCACCCAGGGTCCTAACTATGTATAAGTAGCTTGACCAGAGGAGGATGGGTCCCCCCTTGTGAGCCTGGTTCCTCCCAAGGTTTCTTCTTCAAACTTTAAGGTAGTTTTTCCTTGCCGCTGTTGTTTGCTCACTAGGGGGTGTATTTCATATCCTTTATTCCTGTGTTGTTAACCTTTTTTACTTTTTGATTTCTGTAATGATGCTCTGTGAAAACATCAGTTGTGAAGAGCGCTATACAAATAAATTTTGATTTGATTAGATTTTTCACCATTTAGCACAGAGATACAACACCACAGTGAAAAAAAAGTGCCGTTGTGGTGAGATTGTTTGAATGATTCTTAACCAATCAGCATATGTGGCCAGAGCTAACATATATAACATTAATTATATTTAATGTTACAATAGCAGCAAATATAATATGTACCTCATATGCTCATTCATTTCTCTCTCTCTTCCTTACAGCAGATAAGGTATGGATTGTAGTTGTAGTGCTGCTGAGTATTATGCTGAGCATTCTTATCTCACTGCATTTCTGCAGAAGACGAAGAAAAGAGTGCCTCAAGAACTGTAAGTGCACATGCATATACTTACAAATCCTCAAATTTGTTTTAAAAGCGTACCTATATGTTGATGACTTATGTCTGTAAGTGTACTAAATCCTTTGTTCTCTTTATCCACCAGTGGTGAAGCATTGCTCATATGGCAATCAAAAGGTAAGAGTCCCTGATTGTAGTGGTCATTTACAGATGTAATCAAAAACAATTTAAACAATAAAATTGTACCAACTGAAAAATAAAAAAATAAAAAACAACTGAATTTTGAAGGTCCTGTATAGAGAATATTTAGAGGGCATTTTGGCAGTCCCAGGATTTGAGTAATGATGGGATAAGGCAAAACCATCCTTAGCAAAGGAGTTACAAAGAAACAATCAATAATGTCAATGTTGTATGTGAATAATTACTAATACTTTCCTTGAAGTACAGTTTAGGTCTATTTTCCACTCTTGGGAATAACAGAATTTTAAATAAACAACTGCATGACCTTCATGACAGTCCATTTGTGTGCTTTTTTGTAATCCCTCTTTATATGGTTGCAGAGTGATGTTGCTACTACCATTTCTCAAGTAAGTGAGCAGATCAGACAGACCAAAGCGGAAGATGTGGATTCACACCCATTTACACCTAGCAGCTGCATCTCAGACTGCCTCATTCCTCCATCTGCCACCACAGAGCAGCCTGTTCCTCCTCCTGGAAACTTAGGTACACATTAGCAACACCATCTGAATGGTTGCATAGATTGTTTAAAGTTGATTTGTCTCTACTACTGAGTTTGGATAATTCAGAGTGCCCCTAAAATGTATTTAATCACTAAAATACCCCAAGATTGATCTCCATTTTTGTGCTGTTTTGTATTTTGGAGGAATAAATAGTGTTTTTGCAAATTGCTGCAATCATACCTTTAGTAAACCAAAATATTCTAAAGCTGAAACATTTTGTTCTGTTTATTTACCTCTGCATGTGATGGAGTCATCTGGGTGAAACTGATGTTTAGTACAGAGTACGGACATTGCTACATGCAAGAAACAAGCTAAAAGTCCTACACATTTAAAAGATGCTACCCACATCTTTTAGATGCCACCTACCCACCCAGAGAGAGCTCGTATGACATTCTGGTTTGAACAAGATATTTTGGTCCTATACTGCACATTGCATTTGTGTAGTAGCATATAGTATGTAGCAATGCTCCTTTTTAGACTTAGCAACCTCCTTTTAACATTTCAGAGAAAAAATATTAAGCATCCAATGAAAATTGTTTCAAGCTGTGTTTTGTCAGTAAAAAGAAATACAATAAAACAGCACAACTCGAATGTACTAGTAGAAAATAATAAAAACAGCAGACGTTTGGCTGATGAACTCCAGCCGCCATATGGATTTCTTCAGTTCAGTTTGGTAATGCTTAAGCTAAATGCACCGTGTCCAAATATGTGTGGATACTCCTTGAAATGAATGCATTCAGCTACTTTAAGTTGCACCCATTGCTGACACAGCTGTGCAAATGCATATGCATAACCAATAGAATGGTACTCTGGAGAGGATAAACATGACTCTTTTAGAATTACGCCTAATATCAGGTGGCATAGACTGCCAGCATGGAGCAGAGCAACTGGGTTTGATAAAGATAAAGCTTCATCCAGTACTTTTAGGATGAGATGGGGAGTTGAGGATGAGTTGGAGTGGTGAACTTCCAACATCCTGACCTCACTAATACTAGTAATAGTCATTGTTTGCAGTCATATCTTCACAGTAATGCGCTAAAATCTAGTAGAAAGCCTTCCCTGGACAGTATTTCAACAAAAGCAGGACAAACCATTTTAACATTCCTGATTTCAGAAGAGTCAATGAAAGAGCATACGTACAGCTATAGCCCAAACCTGTATGCTTCCGAACACATAAATTACAGAACATGGGAACTGTCAAACCAAATCTGCAAAGGGCCATGTGTCCAAGTACTTATTTCAGCCAAACAGAATTAATCAATTGTTTAAAGACTAACCAGTTGATAAAGCAAGTGGAATCAGGTGTCACTGCTTTTTTTTTTTTAATTAATTAATTTATTTATTTATTCAACTCACTTGTGAATTGTCAGGTTCAGTAAATCTGTTAGAGCAGGGAAATCGGCAAACCACGAGAAAGCTGGCACTCCAGGACCAGGGCTGGCTAACCCTGCAGTAAACATTCCCATAGACAGTCTGTTCTGTCCTAAGTGTCCAGCTTTTCTTAAATTTATTTTCTCTTTATGATATTTCTATTGCTGTTTGCTTACTTCTGCAGCATCAATTTTCATAAAGATATTTTCATATAAGATACAGGTTTTGTTTCCCTGAAAAAAAAGAAGAAACAATATTTATATGACTATAAACTTTACAATCTATCTCTCCCAGGTCCACTCCACATATATGGTGCAAGCACAGTGTTTGTTAGTTTGCTGAACCAGTTTGGACAGAACGGAAGCGAGAAGGATGAAGAGCATCTCCAGCAAGGAAGCTTTAACGAGAGCAAGCTGCAGTGTCCTAACTCCCCTCCGCTCCCTCTGTCTACAGAAGAAAACAATGGAGACAGGGATCACATCTTTTTTCCCTCCCAAGAGCAAGGAAAAGAGTGCCACATGTCCAAAGAAGAGGGACTTTAATAAATGGAAGTTTCCTGGCTGATTGCTGTGAGAATGCTGCAGGTGCTTTGAGCTTTATGAATACTCTATACCAAATCTATGACTCTGAGGTCAACCCAAGGATTGGCTGCACCTGTCAGCCTGTGGGTCCTGATAAAAGGCAGCATGAAACAGCTTCTGTTTATGGATATGCACAAATGTGCACAAACAATGTGTTTGTGTGTGAGTATGCTTGCACGTGTGTATCGGAGTACATGTGTATGAAGCTTTGGCACCTGATTCAGTCACTTTTGCTGATGAAGATGCATCAACAAATCTCCTAAAGGCCTGGATACAAGGAATATCATCAGCAATGGCAATGTGTTATACAGTGATATACATTGTATGAGATAGATGCTAATCAAAAAGTGCGATAACTTGCATTTTATCAACTGACTGTTAGATTATGTTTATAAAATTATTTCATCAAATGCTCATAAGTGGCTTCTCAAAGTTGTACCGAAACACTGTTCAGATATGAGGAAAATCTTCCTCTTGTAAATAGTCCTTCATAGCTCAATTAAACTCAGCCTTCAACATGATGAAAACAGGCCGCAAAACATAACAAACTTTATATGAACTAATGAAAACAAATTATGAAACTAATGAAAAAAGAGGTTGTTCACAGAAAGCACTTAATAGTTCTCACAATCTTAGCACATTTGTATACAAAAATGCACTTTAGGGAGTTGTTAACAGGCATGCAGGTTTGTAACAGCAACTGTAATATTCAGCATTCACATCTAGAAGGTGAACTTTTAGACTAGTGTCAAAACATAATACAGGGAGATTTTACTCAAAAAAATGTAGCCCACTGTATCCAGGCCTTGAGAGGTTGCACTGTTGCTCAGTTTGGAGCCTGTCTCTATCTCTAACCCTATTCATTCAAGGTGCCATCAAAAAATGAAGACCCCTGCACTTGCACTGTGCAGTGTTTTGTGAAGGGAGCAAGAACTGTGTTCTATGTAGCTCTTATTAAGTGTTTGAACATGATTTAATTTTTAGTTCAATGTTCAGTACAGTATTATATTGTCACTGCAGAAACAAAACCTTGTCATTTCTCTAGGCAAAAGTAAAATCTTTTATTTATGTTAATGGAAAATAGGTTTCAAGTTTGAACCATTTGATTCAAATGGTTAATTTATAATGAAATGTTTACACAATGTAAGGAGCAGCTGTAAGATTTTGATCTGACATTGAAGATTATACTGTTCAGTCATAAGTGTATATATATATACAGTATAGTAATTTCCAAATGTTATTAGTTTTATGTAATTTTACTGTCTTTTATCCTTACATTATTTTATTTAAGATGTGAGCTATTCTGCTCTGCTCTAGCCTATATGATCTAACAATTTATTATTTTCTAAATGCTATAGAAATGACATGAGATTGTATTTATTTTTTCCATGTACAATTTTTGTATACTAGAGAAATAAAATGTTCAGAATAAAAAACATCTTGAGTTGTGGCACATGAAATATAAAATATACAACATGAAATGAAATATGCCTGAAAAAAAAATTACATTAAAAGCAATATCTGAAGTTATTTATAGTCAACATTAGTTAAAATCCTGTACAAAGAAGATACCTCTGCACATTAAATGCACACTTACTGTTTATTTGCTGCATTTAACAAGTCTATATCACATTTAGTAGTTCTATTTTCTTACCTGATATGTTCTATTTTTCTGAACATAAATAAACAGAAATTGTGCCCTAAAATGTGCAGAAATATGTACTAAAGAGAAATGAATATCATGAATGTTCAAAATACAAAATCAATGAATATATCATACATACATACATACATACATACATACACTGTATGTCCACATGTTCTTCTAATTTCTATTATAAAATCAACAATACAGAGGTGTCCAACTGTAACTGTATCACTGTAAACGTGAGAAACAAACCAAGAGGTCAGCAATGGAATGAACAAAGGAATAAGGAAAAACTAGGTTGTAGATTTTTCAAAGTGACACAGTATACAGTATAACGCAAAGTTTGGGCACAATGTGTGTGCAAGAGTACCGGCACATTAATGATATATTTTATTTTCCCCAAATATGTTACATTTGGAACATAAACAGAAGTTCAGCATTGAAATGTGCTGAATATCTTTACATTTAATCTTCCTGTAGAGGATTTATTTACTTTCACCTAGAATATCAACAAACTGTCATTTGACCAGGAAGTGCCCAAAACTATGAATAAGCGTGTAGAGGATATAGTGTATAGTGGAGGAAAGTCATATCATATGGACTGCAATATGTACAGGGGTTGGACAATGAAACTGAAACACCTGTCATTTTAGTGTGGGAGATTTCATGGCTAAATTGGACCAGCCTGGTCACCAAACTTCATTAATTGCACATTACACCAGTAAGAGCAGAGTGTGAAGGTTCAATTAGCAGGTAAGAGCACAGTTTTGATCAAAATATTGCAATGCACACAACATTATGGGTGACATACCAGAGTTCAAAAGAGGACAAATTGTTGGTGCATGTCTTGCTGGCGCATCTGTGACCAAGACAGGAAGTCTTTGTGACGTATCAAGAGCCACAGTATCCAGGGCAATGTCAGCACCACCAAGAAGGACCAACCACATCCAACAGGATTAACTGTGTACGCAAGAGGAAGCTGTCTGAAAGGGATGTTGGGGTGCTAACCCGGACTGTATCCAAAAATGTCATTCCCAAGAAGAATTGACGCTGTATTGGCGGCAAAAGGAGGTCCAAGTACACCATACTATTAAATTATTGTGGTCTAAAACCAGGTGTTTCAGTTTCATTGTCCAACCCCTGTAGGAGTGAACTGGTCAGCAGCTAGGCCTATTCTAAAAACAATTCTAAAAAACACAACAACATCAACTTGGCAGTAGAAGCAGCACTATGGTCCATTCAAATATAACTTGACATCAAATTAGTTTGAGGTTTTTGTTTTTTTTTAAAAAAATCTAAGTTTTCAGAGGAAAAACATGTGCAGATGTTTTGACTGAATAAAAATCAATACACTGATCAGCTAAAACCACTGACAGATGAAGTGAATAATAATGATGTTCTCTTACAATGGCACATGTTCTGTCAAGGGGTGGGATATATTAGGCAGCAAGATAACATTCAGTTCTTGAAGGTGAGGTAATGGAAGTAGGAAAAACTGGCAGCATAACCATTTGAGCCAAACTGTGATGATTAGATGACTGGAACAGAGCATCTATAAAATTACATTTGCAAATCTCTAAAACTTGTGTGGTGTTTTCAATATGCAGTGGTTAGTAGTGACCAGAAATATACTATATAAACAATAGTATTGGGACACTCATTCATTCAGTGTTTCTTCTGAAATCAAGGGTATTATAAAAGAGTTTATCCTGCTTTTGTTTAAGTAACTTTCTACTGTCTAGATTTTGCAACATTGCTGTGAGGATTTGATAGCATTCAGTGAAATGAGTGTTAGAGGTCAGGATTATTCTATGCCTGACACTAGACCTTGTGTCAGTAGTTCCATATTTATCTGCTCCAGAGAGTCCTCTTATATTGGCAGTACTTCTGTACAGGGACTAGAATGTGTCAGGAATGGGTGCAACTTAAAGTAGCTGAATGCATTCATTAAAAATGATGTCCACAAACTTTTGGACACAGAGCAGGTACTAACCATTTTTTGCTTTTGACCTAATATGAATCTGGCACTTGTCCATTAATATTGTATCCAATATTAATCCGATATTAATCTGATTAATCCAATATTCCAAAATGATTTGAACTTGAACTTTTTACACTGACTTTCTTTGAAAGATAAGCAATTTTCTTTCTCCTGTGAAGTTGCCAATTCAGAGATATGTGATTTTTGTGCGGCAGTGATGCTGTATATGTTTATGAGTTTATCAGTGTCTGTGCCATTGGTCTCAGTGAATGAAGAAAGGACGACGTCATGTTTCCTTGAATCTTCTCTCTGAAGATCATGGTAGAAAGACAACGTGTGTGTCCTGTTAAAGAACTTGTGTTAGAACTTCACCCACACTCTCATGTGGAATCTCCTGGCTCCCTCTCTTGCCACCATTCTATCTTTCTCAGACCTCTTCCTGCCACTCTGTCTTTCCTCTGGACACCTCCTGGACCGGCATCGGCACCTCATCTTCCTCTGTGCACTCACTGGAATCTGCTGAGCTCTTCTTGAGCCTCCAAAGACAATCTGTGGAGTAAACCAGGTCGGTATGGTATTGCTACTAAATAAGTGCATAAATGTTATATTTGAAGATTTGAAGAGGAAGGTATAAGGTGTTACTGACCTGTAAATGCTGATACTGGCCATCCACATGCAGATGTGTGTCTGCTGATGAGAATGAAACAGGTAAGCAGAATGCACACACATGCACAACACAGACTCAGAGAGATCCACACACTGTCTGTGAGAGATTGATTGAGAGTGAGTGGGAGAAAAAGGAGACAAAGAGAGAAAGAGTAAGTCAATATTGCACAAATCTAGTACTGTGTCTTTGTGTGTGGAGTCAAGCTTCACATGGCTGTGAATATATGGCACACTAAACAGTACATACGTTACTTATGTTAATGGTCTAAAAATCTGTGTGGGGTGTGTATGTGGTCAGATTGTGAGTCAGAATGAGGATGCATATATAGGATCATTCTGGTATGCTTACCTTGAGAAGGTGTTGGATGGCCAGCTGTTGTTGCTGTTTTTGCTGGTGGTGGTGTTGCTGGTGGTGTTGCTGGTGGTGGGATTTCCACACATTGGTCACACTGATCATTGTTACATTTAAATCCACTCTTACAGCCACACACAGTATTACTGGTTTTAGTGCAGGGCTGTTTTGACTCCATATCTACAACCATAGTAACACATGTCACATATATGTATGAATCATAAATGGTGTAAACATACACAAATATCATAATTCACTCAACACAGTACAGTGGATTCCATATTTAATACATTTTTACTACTTTAAAGAGTGGCTGAAAATACATCATATCATGATGTCCACCAGTATGCCAAGCTGGTCGACCAGCTTGCATGACACTGGTCCACCAGTATGCCAAGCTTGACCAAACTGGTCAAACAGTTTGACCAGTCGGATGATCTGTGTGAGCATACAGTGACGTTTTTAGGAAGTCAGCATACATTTATACATTTGAATCAATGATTTTATGTTTAATCCAGTGATTAATTATGCATTGCTTATATCTGTTAAACATTACCTGATGTAAAGTGAAAACCAATAATGTCTTAGTAATGCATTATTAACATTTGTTAGACATTATTTAACACTTTTAAGGGATTAATATAAGAACTGAAGAATGCTAGCCATTATAGCATTTTGTTCTACAAACAAAAAACAAAACAATGTTCTAAAGCTGCAAAGTGAAGGGTGTGAACGGCAAAGAAGCAAACCAGGAGCTGACTCAACACAACTGGATCAAAGTGAAATCCCCAAAAGCACCCCTGGTTAAGATGTCTTCTAATAAATTGAGTTTTTTTTTTTCTAATAATATAGGACCATGATGGAAAAAGAGTAAAATCCAACCTTTAACTCAAATGTAACTATAACTTTAACTATAATGTTTCACAAGAAGGAAGAATACAGAAAAAGGGATCTTTGAACATTCCTCTTTGCACAATCTCTCTAAATCATCCAGCGACCTGGGTCCTCTCCTCTGCACTCTCCACTTCAGCTCACCCCACAGGTTTTCAATGGGGTTGAGGTCTGGGACTTTGTGACCCCAAGAAACTACCATTTGTTGCAATTCTTTAAAAAGTGAGCTTTGGACAACTTTTTATTTTTCTTATCATCCTCCTCACTGTGTGTTTACCACTGTTCCAGTTGTTTTAAACTTCTTAATAATTCCTCTGATAGTAGATATGGACAGGTGTGGGCGAGTGGCTATTTTCTTGTAGCCATTGCCTGGCTTGTGAAGGTCAACACACATCTGCCTTACTTGAATGGTATGTTCCTTTGTCTTTCCCATGTTAAACAGAAATGGCCTTTGTGTCACATCATATTTATACCCCAGGGAAACAGGAAGTTGTGAATTACTAATTAAATGTTCCTACATACTCTGATCAACTTTGTAAACTACTGTAGAATTGACAGAAATATTTGAATTACATTTATTTCCTAAGAATTGTTAGGGGTGCCAATAATTGTGGAACAGGTGATTTTATGAAGAATAATTATTTTTTATTCAGGGATGATCCCCCCCACCCCCCCTTAAAATTCACTTAAGTTAAAGGTTGGATTTTACTCTTTTTTCCATCGTGGTCCTATATTATTTAGAAAAAACTCTAAAGAAGCTAAAGAACACATCTTAACCAGGGTGCCAATAATTATGGAGGGCACTATACGGAACATGTACATGTAGTTCCACTGTACATGGAACTGAGGGAAAAATGCACTGTCAGTGGTAGGCAGAAGTAAAGGTTATCACTTAAGAACATAGTTGACAATACAAAATATTACATCAATAAATGACCTGATTGTGATTCAACCATTATAATACAACCTGTACAACTGCAGTGCATCGGCAAAGGACAAGAGCAATAACTAATGCACTTGTTACATCTTTACTTAACTATGGTTAAGCATTATTAATGTAGTATCTCAGCTGTTCATCTTAACAGATGTTTTATATGTAATGTTAGTTCATGTAGATTCAACACTAACTAATTGTCATGTCTGTCTCTTGTCAGTCCTTTCTCCCCTTTCAGTTCCTCCCATGTGCTAAGGAGCACATGGTTTGTGTTTGTTTTGTCAGAGTCTCCTCCTTCCACCCATTACCACCTGTATCTAATCTGTTTACCTGCCCCCTTGTTAGTTTGTCCCAGCTGTTACCCATGTCATTTTAGTATTTAAGACATGTCCATCCTGTCTTTGTCAGTCCACTATTGTGCTGTTGTCCTCTGTTGTATTCCTCTGTCATAGTTATAG
The DNA here is from genome assembly GCA_034509495.1 of Acestrorhynchus altus. Classification (NCBI taxonomy): domain Eukaryota; kingdom Metazoa; phylum Chordata; class Actinopteri; order Characiformes; family Acestrorhynchidae; genus Acestrorhynchus; species Acestrorhynchus altus. The sequence goes on from CM067507.1 coordinate 25,696,695, forward strand.
TTACCTTTTACACTTTGTCAGTCTCTGTTATTGTTTACGTTTGCTTTTGTTAGTCTTTGTCATGCGTCAGTTTTGTATCTAGTCTTGTTCCGTGTGTTCAGTTTGTCTTGTGCTTTGTGTTATAAAATTAAATCTACAACCCCTGCGTTTACCATCACACCCTTAGTCATCTTTTCTGGCGCCTGTTCCTGACACTAATGCAGTTGTTGCATATTTACCTAAGATAAGATCAATGTTTACTTGCTCATGTTAACTAATGCATCATGATAGTTAGTGAATAAGTAATGTAAAGTGTTAACCTTAATGCTCTCACTCTAATTTTGTAATCACTTAAATACAGCAACACATTCACACATATAAAGTTTCATTTAAACTCTAACAACTCCTTCATGGTACATTTTTTTTGTCAATGAGTGTATCTTAGGACATTATGTACATACCTAAAAATAACTTCATACTTATTGTACAGTGGCATTTCCCTCTTAAAGTTAAACTCGCTGAAGCCATGCTGCTAATTAGCTGATGAACAAAGGTGTGCAATATATAGCTACATATTTCTATGCATATTCAAATAACAGTTTGAAGAATTTGCACTTTCAAATCCACAGCACTCACATCACATGGTCCAAGAACACTGTATGAACATTCATCCAACTGTTAAGCACGATGATGGTAGCATGAACATGCCCTGGGGCTGTTTTGAAACTGACGCTTGTGGATGGAAGAAGAAGCATAACCTTAAACCATCTGCTAAATAGTTGAAACTTCGACACTACTGAGATTTCCAACAGAATAGCAATGCCAAACACACATCATATGTGGTTTAGGAATAGAACAGGCTAACATTAAGCTTTTGGAATGGCCTTCCCAATGTCCGGACTTCAACTGTTTGAATTCTTCTTAAAACTCAGGGCTGTGCCAGTAAACCAACATATTTAATGTGTTGTACCAATTCTGTACCAATTCTGTACCAATTCTGTCAAGAAGAGTAGCCAGATTTCTAAGGAACCCATTTCCACTGCTCCACTGCTCAATGCTGGGAGTCTTTATACTCCTCTAGGCCATGCGTGGTATTAGGTATTGTGGCAATATGTTCAGGATTATCTCTCCCAGAGAGATTGTTCAACTGGTTGTATTTGTCCACTGGGAATAGACCAGCTATGTGTAATTTCTACTTACTGCCTGGACCCTAAGTTATCTCCCTGAATGTACGTAAGCTTATAGAATACTGTGTTTTGTTCTTTTTTCCTTTTTTACATTGGCAGTTGGCTTTATTATTTTCCATCTCTTCTGTAGGAAACTTTCAAGTGCAGTGTCTGGGTGTAAGACTATACTCTTTATTTCAAGTGTGTTTTGTGTGTGTGACTCAATATTGTTTTCAGTGTGAGCCTGAGACCCCCCCTTGCCACTGCTGGAAACCCACCTATGTCTGATTGAAGGGAAATCCCCTGTCCTTATGGTAGTCATTTCATGATTGCCATTTAACATTTCTGACTTCTCAGATGATTGATTTTATTCATCTTACAGACTGAAG